>VZRE01003841.1:0-133606 GCA_013396775.1 Cephalopterus ornatus | reverse complement strand
TTTGGAGCTGCTTTTTAAGCTCCTTTTTTTTTTTTTTAAGCTGCTTCTCTATATATAATTGCAATTAGAACAAGGAAAACAGGAGGTGCCAGCACTGTATGATGCCTTATCAGCCTGCTAAAACATCTGTGTACGGAATAAGATGGTGGTACAGTGGGTGTATGTGAGTTTATATGCATTTGTGGCTGAATATGTTTATTGAAGTATCTCAAGAGTTCTTAGGCTTTAAGAAAAGGAAGGTAAAAATACATGATCAATGGTTAAGTAATTTTTTTTTC
Organism: Cephalopterus ornatus; assembly: GCA_013396775.1. Taxonomy (NCBI): domain Eukaryota; kingdom Metazoa; phylum Chordata; class Aves; order Passeriformes; family Cotingidae; genus Cephalopterus; species Cephalopterus ornatus. The sequence goes on along the minus strand of VZRE01003841.1, from coordinate 133,328 downwards.
ATACAAAGCCCCATTTTTTTCGTAAATGTACTGTTTAATACAAGCAGAAAATTTGCCCTAAGATGATGTTATGAATGATACGTAATGCTTCTGTTTAAGAAGGTGCAAGGCAGCATGTAAATGCAATATAAAGATTAATTATGTCAATAAAGTAATTACAAAAAATGTACGCCTTAAAGACTGAATTTTAAAATGTATTTCTACTGGCAAATCATGTTTTCTTGACATGATATTTTAGGAATGTTAACTTAGTAAAGTTTAAAATACTTCTATAAATAGTAGAAATCTTTTATTTAGATTTTTTTTTCTCTGCCTATCTGGGAAATTAAGAACTTGTATGTTTTGCAAGCTTCACCAGCAAGCCTTTCAACAAAGTTACAGTTCTGAGAAGTCTCATTAGCTCTCTCATAGTCTGTTCACTTTCACTTAACTTGTTTGATCAGTTTTATATTGTTTTATTTTTGGTCATTTTAAAACACTAGGACAACCCCCTAAACTGAGAATCCTAGTGTAGTTTCTGAAAAGATGGTTACTTTTCAGGGGGAAGTGATTTCCTGAACTATTAAATAACTTCATTACATGCTTGCTGGCTTTGGACTGATCCGAATCTCTGTTATGCATGTTTTTTCTTATGAACTTGATTATTCACAGTTCAAAACAACTGTACAGGACAATTCTGGTGTCCTCAACAAAGGAGCAAGTCCAAAGAAGGGCCAGGAAGTTGATAAGAGGACTGGAGCACCTCACCTATGAATAAAGGCTGAGAAAGTTGGGGCTGTTTGGCCTGGAGAAGAGAAGGTTACATGGAGAACTCATTGCAACCTTCCAGTATGTGAAGGGGGCCTACAGGGAAGCCAGAGAGGGACTCTACATCAGGAACTGTGGTGATAGCACAAGGAGTAATGGGTACAAATTTAGGGGAAAGAGGGGAAATTTAGATAAGATATTAGGAAGAAATTCTTTACTGTGAGAGTGGTAAGACACTGGAACAGGTTGCTCAGGGAAGTTTTGGGTGCCCCAACCCTGGCAGTGTTCAAAGCCAGGTTGGAGAAAGCCTTGAGCAACCTGGTCTAGTGGGAGGTGTCCCTGCTTATGGCAGCAGGGCTGGGACTGGGTGATCTTTAAGGTCCATTCCAACCCCGTAACATTCTATGATTCTATGATAAAACCCAGTCACTGGGGACAATGAGTTACAGAGACTGAATGCCTGAATCACTTCAATGTACTGCTTTTCTTTTTCAAAAAATTACCTGGGTGTATGATACCAGCAAGCTGAAATACCCTTACCTGACTGAGTACCCAACTGCTGTGCAGTGTAAAACAGGATACCATCTGGAGAGAGAGTCTGAAACTGTATTTTGATATGGGTCTTATGCCGGATATAAAAGGGTGCAAATGACATCCATGATGATTCATTACTTCTGAAAGATGGATCACTAATGGAAATATCTGAAAAATACAAGAGAAAATGTCTTCTGAAAGATATTTTACATTATTACATTCATAGTTCATAAATGCTGTACATAAGATTTCCAATTCTTCCCTTTCCAAATAAAAATAACCTAGATACAGAATAAAACTTAGCTAATAGCAAATCAATGTCATTGTCTTCTGTGTGCCTTATTTTCATTAACAATCAAGGCTGTAGTTGTAATGCAAAATAAATGTGATCTACTTAGCATTCATTTTCAAATAAATGTAACTGTAAATTTTACAGAGTTTAAAAATTCAAATGCAAGTACTTTTGTAGGAGTCAGAATAAACATTTATTTCCTCAAAATACAGATTAAAATCTTAGTGAAGGATTTTTAAATACCTTCTTTGTGTGTCATAAGAATGTACCTTTTAAGTGGAAAGTGCTCATTAATTGCTGCTGAGATGTTTGATAAATCATTATCTTATACTGAAATGGAGCACTCACACAATGACTATGAAGATACAATGTACACTTCTGAGCTGTACACAACTTCATCATCCTGTCTTACCTCTTCTTTCAGTGCTAATGCTTCATGTGCCCCACAAAATCAGGCTGGTTAAACTTTCTTAAGCCAACTGATAAATGATTATGCTTTTCTATACTGTTTATGTAACTATTTCTCGTTTTTCTCTGTAAATTGACATTACATATTTGAGTTATCATAGAATCATAAAATGGTTTGGTTTGGAAGAGACCTTAAAGATCATTGTTTCCAACCCCTCTGCCATGGGCAGGGACACCTTCCACTAGACCAAGTTGCCCAGGGCCCCATCCGACCTGACCTTGAACACTCCCAGGGATGGGGCATTCACAACTTCTCTGGGTGACATGTTCCAGTGCCTCACCACCCTCACAGTAAATAATTTTTCCTAATATGCAATCTAAAATTACTCTTTCAGTTTGAAGCCATTCCCCCTTGTCCTGTCACTACATGCTGTTGTAAATAGTCTCTCTAATTATGTTAGCTATTCGCTAATTCATTATCATGTGGTTGTTAGTTTACTCTATTTGTGGGTTCACTGGAATAGATCAAGCTGTTTAAATGTGCAGAGTGTATTTAGACCTGTGTGTGATAAGCTCTTTTTACTGTTTAGTTAAACAGCAGTACTAAATGCCTGAGCTGTAAGTGTTGCCCCCCTCACTTCTCAGTTTTCCTGCTGAAGCTATGCAGCTTCTCTCCTAGGAGGCCAACATCTTTCTTCATTTTGGTGCTCCCAATTTCATAGTTTTATAGTAACTTGCTTTCACTGAAATATACCTTCAGTATGTCCTTGAAGTGCATTCTTAGGTAACCTTATGCTGTCTTTCCACACTCAAGTTTTCTGCATAACATCTGCTGGTGAATCCACTGGCCATCCAGTTGCACCTTATACTGCTTGTTGCAGATGGGCCTTAGTTATTAAGCTGGAATACAGCCAGCATGCTGCAAGATTTGCGATTTGTCTATTTGTCACACCCCCTCTCTTGGAGTAGGATTCAAGGTGTACCTGGTGGACTGTGTCCAGCAGGCACATGCACCATTATACAGGACTCGGATCTCCCACCTGTTATCAGCATAACCTGACTTGAGGCACAGCTGACCTTTTTATTAATTTCCCCCAGTAGCTTACAGTTAACACGTCTGAGGAAGGCGCATGGATTTGATGTCACAAATTCTCAGTAAGTCTGAAAGTAAGTTTTAATCACTGGAATATCAATTGTAATGGACTTATGAAATGCTTGAATGATCAGAATGAGGCTTTTGATGAGCTGTTATTCAACCTATGTGTATATTTTCAAATCACTCCCATCCTAAGTATCATAATAGCTGTTATGCATGCTATCAAGGCTAGGCAGTGTCTGTAGTAATACATTACATAATGTCAAAAATATGAAGTTCCTGGCATCTATACTTAAAAATTGATAGAAATAAAAGTAGTTTTAAGAATAGCAATTACCCTGGAAGATAAATAGTAATAAAACTTGCTAAACAGATTTGATGATGTAATTTATATCACTAAACTTATAAACACTATTAGGTACAAAAGACAAAGTAATACTTAATATTTCATATGGATTTTTAGGTGCTTGCATTTTTTTCAGTAGGTAAGAGACAATTCTCTCCACTGGTAGTTGAAGATATAATCCCTATACTGATGTCTTTGTATTTCAAAATCAATGAGCAATAATAATTCATGTTGTAATTCATTGTTTCTTCATGCATTATTTGGAAGTCAGTCTTCTCTTAGCAAATTTTTGCACAGCAAGACTTACACTGGGAGGAACTGTGTCACAGTGGTCAATCTTATATTAAAATATGCTGCTGCTTAAAAGGTCATCCTGGGCAAAGTGTACAGTGAGGCATCTGAAAGTCTTTATGTCAGATTCAGTTTCCCTTTGTCAATGTAGTTAATTCTTTACTGCTTATGGAGGAAGCAGGACAATGACTAGTGTGAGAGCAAAATCAGCAGGATTGAAATGCTACATTGCTTGTCATTGGGAAGTGTATGAAAGGAAGATTGCTATCATAAAAAGCCTTGGAGCAGAGAAAGAGAACAATGATAAAAAGGTGATTTTATAGTATCACTCAGAGAAAGAATTAAATCCACGGTTTTACATTACAAATAGAGTATTCAAAAATAACACCCACATATTTAGCAGCAGATGTCAGAATGCTTTATTAAGGAGGTATTATTCTGATTTATAGATATCAAATACAATATTTAATTAACTTCATTCTGGAACTTCGAAGATGCAAATATTTCCATTATGTTAAAAGATGGGGGATTATTCCCAATAAACGTACAAGTGTCAGAAAGCAACATATTTTGCCACAATGCAGCAGGACTAACTACAGGAAGTACTAGAATGACTTCTAATTTGCTTGTAAATTATCTGTAGATCCTTCAAGCACCAATTGTATGCATGGAAAAAAATCTGACTTGACAGGTACATGGAAATGTGCATCCATATCTCAGAACAGAATGCATTCACTCTACCACAGTGCACATAGGTGAGCAGTATGAAATTTCATTTTTGCAAAATTGCTTCTATAGATAAAGAAAGTTTTAAGGTGAAGAATAAGACAATTTAAGCTTTTCAATTTGCTTTTATGGCAGGCATAAGCAAAAATAGCATGTGATGTCAAAGGCTGAGGTACTTCACTGTTGTCTTCTTGGCAGCAAACTTTTTTTCACACCTAAGATAAAAAAATAAGAAGCTCAGCTCAACTTGCACGAGACAGTGCCTGTGTTACATATGCTTACTCCAGAGAAACTCTTTCCTAAAGCAAATGAGGTGAATGGATGCCTTTGCTGATCCTATAAGCTGAATTGTAGGACTTGTGCTGTGTAACCACTGCAGTACTCACTGCAGGACTCACCACTGTGGGGTGCATTGTAAGCACAATAGGCATTTAAGCAAATACCTCTATATCTGATTAATGACTCACTTTTCTAAGCTGAATATGAGTATCTGATGAAGCTGCACAGAATCACAGAAGCACAGAATGGCTAAGGTTGGAAGGAACCACGGTGGGTCATCTGATCCAACCTCTCTGCTTAAACAGGGGCATCCTAAAGCACATGGAATAGGATTGAGTCCAGAGAGTTCTTGAATATCTCCAGTGAGAGAGACTCCAGAACCTCTCGGGGCAATATATTCCAGCTTCCAACAAGAAGAGGAAGGAAAATGTGAGTCACTCCTCAAAGGAGTGTGGACCTAATAACAAAGGACACAGAAAAAGCCGTGTTTGGCTCATTTTTCACTTGGTTAAAGCATGATTAAGCCTTTCAAGTCCCTGAACCTGATAGCTGGGCTTGGACAAGGGAAACGTCAGTTCCACAGTGATGAGGCAGGTGCTAAGGTCAAGCCTGCAAATAAATCAGTCTGTGAGTCAAGGTCCAGGGTCCATATCAAGTGGATCTTGACACTGTTGCAGTGTAGTTCAGATGGGATCAAGGGGCATTTAAAAGCTGTTCCTGAAGCAATACAGGAGGAAGCTCTTGCTGTGGTCCCTCAGCAAAGTTGTCTTTGAGACCAGAGACCAGCCCCATCTCCATGGGCTAACAAACACTCTGAAAGCTTTAAACTCCACAGTCTGAAATTTTCAATGGTTTGACTGGAGATACAGAGTGAGCAGCTTCATCAGTTGTTTTTTTCATTTTGGAAAACAATGACAGATATGTCAATATGGAAATCTTCATCTTAATGCAATGCAATTTGATTAAGGTTAGCTCAAAGATTACTAATATTGCATATGCATTGTTTTTTGTTGTGTAAATATTTAGAAAAACTGAAAAATATTAATTTTGTCTTATCTAAATGGAAATGTATTTTTCTGTTGAATTATCACTTATTTAATCCTTGAAGAACTAACTTGTCATAACTTATAAACAAATTCATGTATAGCAAAAAAAGATTGTAGTTCAACTTTTAGTGCAGTAACAAGCACATATTAACATGCATGTTAACAAAAATATCAATTATTAACACAATTCAAATACAACTATTAGAACCATGTACTCATGAAATGTGATTTTGGCAGACCAGCAGCCATTAGTGATCATTGCTGTCCCTGAAGAGAAGAGACCGAGGCAATCATTATTCTGAGCAATACTGGAACAAAACTGTGCAATTTTGTAAGTGAAGTTCTGTTTGGTTTTGTTGCAGTGGAGTTGTAATCTCTACTGTAAGCTAATTAGAGACCTAATTAGCTAAGAACTAACATCTAGGAGCATATGGCTAAATCCCTACAGAGATCTTTGGTTTTCCAAAGCCTAAAATAGCTATTACTAGCCAAAGTCAAAACAGTAGACCTCAGTCTTTCAGTACAACACATATTAAGAAATTAATGCCTATCAGTAAGTCATCCAAGCCAGAAAATTGTAGTGGGAACAGCCATGAAACATCAGTACTAGGAAATCATTTGGACCAGAAATTTGAACCTGATTCTCCTGCATCTGAGGATATGGATATTATACCCAGGATAAGGATGATTTCTATTTCTTCTGTCCAACAAATATTTCAGTAAACAAAGATTTACTGGAAGAGATTAGATGATAGAGGGAAAAAAAGAAAACATTACCTGCTCAGTTACTCAGTGATTATAATATTCTTTGAGGATATGACAGATATGTGTTCAGGTATTTGATACCTGATTCATGATAGTGAAAGTAAATGCTTAATCACTAGGCAATTAGGAAATGTGATACAAAAGAAATCTACAAATGTTTAATCCATGCCTGGCTATACTAATAAGCTTATTCCAGCTACTGAAATGCTCCTAAGGTGCTTTCAAAATGAAACCTGCAAGAAGAAACACCCAATTTGAAATTCCCTCACTGGGACCATTTTGACACTGGAAGCCTTCGATTATCTAAAGACTGGGGGATTGGGCAGGAATGTGAGTATCTCAATGCAGCCTTATACAGCAATTTGTAAAGAGTCAAGTATCTAACACTTCATTACTCTAGTTTCTATCTTGGACTGGATTTAGTTTGACAACAGTGTAAATGTGCTTTGAGGAGAACTGGAGTATAAGAAAGCTGGCATTCTGCATGCTGTTTATGAGAATAATTAAGTCAGGGAAATAGATTTCTACAAAATTGGAGGGGTTAGTTTTGGCGTTAAGATACTTTCATTTAGCTGTCTACATATATCATTTATAGGCAAGAAAATACCCATTATGGTGAACTATGATGTAAGACAGGATTTAGTTGCTTAACCATGTTTGTCACTTGCCACTGAGATGCTGTAGTGCATCCAGGCCATCCACGTGGGCCTGACTGGTATGACAGCAAACACAGGACCTGCAGCAGTTGGCAGCTGCAAGCTGAAAGGGATGTATTGCCATGTAATCATCGCTGTGCAACACAGGTAGGTAACAGGTCTATAAAGAAATTAACATTTTCCTGAAGTAACCTCCTCCAAGGCTCCCTTCAATTTCCTAAATGTAGGTACCTACTTTTCCCAAACTCTATTGCCTTACATTTATGTGCCATTTCAGAAAAGCCCAGGTGTCCAACAGGTACTGTGCCATATCTATGAATCCTGTCTTGGTGCTTTTGGGTACAAGTTTGAATGCCAGGGCACCTCAAACAGCAATAAGCATCTACATTTAGAAAAGTTTCTTACTGACTAAATAGCTTCACTGACTCTATTGACTAGACGTTTATAAAGGAAACTTATGTATTGAACTCATATGTGGACACTCAAGTCTAGGTGCTTTGCCTTTAAAACCAGTTCCCACCATTTAACTAACTAACTAACTAACTAACTAACTAACTATGAACACCATCACAAAGTAAGGTGAGAAGCGTATTTCCAGCAAATCTCTCATGCTCATAGAGGAAGCCTAAATAGTTCCAGAGTTGTCTTGCTAAATGCGAGATAGCTGGCTGTATCTTATCCTTATTCAGTTGGGTGATGGGAGGGAATGGTAAGTAAATGATGGAATTTTTATTGGGACATCACATCCCATGATGACATGGCTGACCACATGTGGAGGGTATTACCAACTCCTTCATGGCGTCATAAATGACTTCCCTTCAGTTTACATATGATGTATTTAAGGAGATTGTTCGCTTTATTCTACTTGGCCTTTTAAATTATACAGATAAATACTACAAATGCATGTTTCCTTGTGTCTATTGTGAATATTACATTTACTGGACTATTACTAACAAATCTGAAAGCTTATATTGCTTTTTAGGTAAAACAAGCAGCACATTTTATCCTTATAGAATAGCACTGCTGTAGCTACTATTCAAAGCTTTGCTCATATTGCCTCAAGGTCTCAAGAAGTAACAGTGGAAATAGTCATTGTGACTCAAAACAGCAAGTTAATAAGTGCCTGCAGTAGACCTTTAAATAAAATAAAACAAAACAAAAGTTTCCAAATAGTAACTATGAAATAGTTTGTGTAAATCTAACTGCACTGTCAGACAAGTCCAACATATGGGTGCATGTACACGTGCTTCAGTGTGTGTATATAAGGTATATTGTCAAGTCTTGAGCTAAATCATACTGTGAATTAATCTGTCTTACAATAGCAGTCAAAATATGTCAAGTAACATTCTGGACTATGTAGAAAGAAAAAGATATTTATAGCTAAAATTATTTCAAAAGTCAGTTTTCCATTTTTCATTCATTCACCATGACTGTGAAGATGGATTAAATAGTTATAGAACTGTCATTACTTTTTTTTTCTTTTCTGTCAGTTTTTCAGGTACTATCAAAAATTTTGCTGTATTTTTATATCAGAATAATGGAATTTGATGTCAGAATAATATCTAGAAAGTTGACTTGACCTGATAAACATGGCCCAGGGAAGTTGTTTGCCATTTGTTCATCAAGGAAATGGCTTTATTGCTTGACAAGTATCTTACTAAACCAAAGACAGAACAATGAAAAGCTCTTTACATTTGCTTTCAGTTCTTCAAGAGCTATATGTTGACAGGCATTCAGAGACTAATATATAGTTGAAGAAATCTATTTATTAACTTATTTCATTGTGAAAAAGGTAGTAGCATTCTATTATCATGCCTTGAAGTCAAGAATAATTATTTTAATGGATTTTATGAATGTATGGGTCACAAAACTAATCCTGCTGAAGAAAACTATTGAATAATTTAAAATGCATAGAAATATTGTCATGAAAACCATGTTTATTTTCGCCACTGGCAAGTCTTCTGCAATAGTGCCATCTATAGAATCTTTCAAATATTACATTGCTGTCCCCTTAAATGAGAACATTAGCAGGTCTGTGAAATCTCCTAGTTAACTAATCTGATATTGCAGGTTTTCTTAATTCCTCTATAAATTATCTAGGAAATAAATATGCCTAGTACTTAGAGAAATTCTGTCTTATGTGTAAATACATGTCAATGCTTAATGTCAGAGAAACTTCATTGACTTTGAATTTATTTTTGCTCAAGTTTTTCACCACCTTTAGCGATACTGTTTATGCCAAGATGAGAGACTTGATTTAATCCATTAAAATAAGTGGCAAGAAAAACAAATTTAAAAAAAAAAAAAGATAAGCCACAAATGTTTGGATGCTAGAAGAGTACTTCAGGGAGATGTCGTATATAGTTACTGTGTTTATTTTTACTTTAAAACTTCATTATTGTCTACTGCTGGAGACAGGATTACCAGCCTCACACAGGGACACTGTTCTTATCAGAGGAATAAGTTACTAAGATAGAATTTAGTAGAAATTAGAATATAATTGCAGACAGATGTTATGGATAACATGTCTATATTTTTGAAGTTCACATTTCTTAATAATTACTAAATATAAGAAAAATATTGTATTCACATATATAATAACAACGTCCAGCAAATCAAACTATCTGCAGCAAAAGAGTTTCAGACTGTTTCTTCTTCCTCAGGAAGGATCATCCTTGACATTTATCTTGGCTGCTGTTTCTCAGCGTAGTAGTCATACTGATGCCAATAGGTCTACTATATACTTTCAGGAGAATTAAACAACCGGGTCCTTAGAGACTTCTTCCCTCTTCATAAACCCTTTGAGAGATCTAAGTACTAAGGTATGCATTAATACAAGTGGAATAAACTGGAATTTGGTGTCCGAAGTCATGCAGGAGGCTCCCCAGATAAAGTAGTGGGAGCTGGAACCTCATGTTGGTTTTGAACAGTGTGTTAATGAAATACTTGAATTATATGCTGCTCCAGGCTGAGGCTTCACTTCTTAACCAGAAGACAATTTAGAGTGGTACTTCAGTTGCAAACTTTAAATCAAATGAACAAAATATTTTATAACATCATGTTTTGGTGTTGTGGAAAACATAACTACTTTAAAAAAACCCTAGAATAAACTACTTCCCCCATATACCTAATCCTTGCGCTTATGGAAGTGCTGACTAAGGAATAACACTGTTCCAGATCCTGCCAATGTTTGGTTGTCATTTATGCCCTTCAGGAACTGGGTTGGCTTTGCTGTGTTACTGTCATAGCTGTGACCTTTTCAAACCAGTGGAACAGCATTCTTTGCTTTTTCATGTGCCACGAACATGAAAGTGGTTTGAGTCCAAATGGCAATGTTAACACTAAGTAAAAAAGACTCCTGCATTAATTTTCCATTTCCTTCCCATTTCATTACAACCACTTTTATTTCTGGAAGTATAAATTAATAGTTTTTTTGTTTGTTACACCAGTGTTACCTGTAGAAACCCAACACTCTTGAAGAAGCATCCTGTCTTATGAGTGTTAATGGATTTGGTCAACATAGTACACCCAAGAAGTGGAGCTTTAAATTATTCTTAAGTGTGTTATTCTGCCTTGCCTGACAATGCTTTATTTCTTGGATCCATTCAGATCTAATTTACAATCCTCTCTGCTTTTCCTAGTTCTCCTTATGGATGCTTGCCTTTCCAAACCTGGTCTTAAATTTCGCAGGCATCTTCCTACCTGCAAAACCTCTTGATCTTTCTCCTGGAAAAGCAAATCCTGGCACTTGCTTTGGCAAGTTGAAATATACTATGAAATATTTGCTCTCAGCACTTCAGACTACAAAATACCTGTGCATTACTTGCTGAATAATAGTTGGTTGTGTACAGCCTATAGGAAATGCAGAGTAATTGAAACTGATACCTTCTCTTCATCAAGTGGATTGATTCTTCTAATTCCTCTAAAATACATGATTCAACACACATCTTACTGCAACCTCCTGAGAATATTGCTCAGTATTTAAATTTTGGCAATGATCATCGTGAGATGATCAAGCAAGCACTGTGAATTTCAGCCCATATGTGTCATGAAAACTGTAAACTGATCTTGCTCTCCCTGGGTTTAGTCTTGTTCTAACTTAGTTTTCCAACTACCGAACACTTGTTAGGGCAGCTCAGACATCTAAAGTTTAACCATAATGTGCTGTGTCTCTGTGCTGACAGTCCTTGCATCCTTAGTGGTTTGAGTTGATGCTCTAAGCAGGACACATCACAATTAAGAACAGTTTCGTCTTCTTCTGTACATATGCCTTCATCTCTCATTTCTCATGTACCTAGTTCATAAAGAACCTTGAACATTTTTAGTGTTTTCTAGGCACATAATTGTTTGATTGTTGCCAGTTTGTGTCTAAGTACCCTTAATATTTGTGTTCAGAGTACTCTTCTGTAATATTGTGTTTCTATCTCTACTGCCCCATTTACTCACTTCACCTGACTTGTTCCTGTGCAATCCATATTGTTGTATTGTATTTACCAGTTGCTCTTATTTGGTGAAACCCTCTTTGTTATTCTACTCTGCTTCTTTTTTGCCTCATAAATCTCTTCTGTCTTTTTTTTTCACATTTTTTTCCTTCGTTCTTGCACATTCATTAGTCTCCATCATTTAATTACCCTTTCTTTTCTCCTGGTCCCGTGGGCTGTTCATTGCTCTCTGTCTCTTTTTCTTTTGGCTCCAATAACCGCCATTAATCCAGAGATAAGATAGTCAATCTTGATAAGCAGCTGTTTTTTAGCAATTTGCCACCCACTAAAAGAGCAAACTGCTCTTTGAAAAATCTCATGATAATTCATTATTCTGCCAGAGTAAGGTGAAATACAGGGCAAAGACTTTGGTCAGGATCCATAGTCCCTATTCGTAAAAAGAAATAGTCCTTTAAATAAAACAGAGGAACCCTCTAATGTGTTTACCAGGTGGAGGAATTACTAAAACAAAGACAATTTACAAGAAATGCAATTTTCTGTTGCTCAGATATAAGCTATTTGTACTGATAATAGTGCCCATCATAAGAAGATCCAAATCTATTCTGAAACCAGAACACAGGAGAGTTTACCTGATTAATTACCTGCTTTATGTATAGCACATGTCCTGGTGATCAGTATCCTGGATCCAGATGGCATTACTTTTGAAAACCTCACTTGAAATGAGAATTCAAAGTTGAAAAGTTCATAGAAAGAGCCTTGAACTGCTGTTGCAGCAGAGGCAATAAAGCAAGCACGTTCTTGCAGGGAATAAGGAATTTAACAATGACTTTCCAGAAGCTATATTCTTTTTCATTCAAAATGTAATCGGATTTACAAACTATCCATCTATAGTGTGAGGACTGCAAATCAGGTCAGATGCAGTTCAGCTTCCCAGTTTTGTGCTGGTAACTCGCACAACAAGGGAGGCTGGACCTTGACAAGCAGTTTGGAAAGGGGGCTATTTAATGGTAACTGGAGTTCTCCAAAAGTTCTGCAGAGAGCTTCTCAAAGGAAAAACATAAGCTTGTACAATACTAACACGAATCTAAGAGCTGTGAAATAGAGGGTGCAGACTGTACTACATGTCCTTACACTCAGAGCACATGTTGAGCATTTACAGGAAAAGCCCCTGAGCTTGTAGCACATGTGGTTCCACATTGTTAAATATTCATTTGTGTAACCTCTCAGAGAAGAAAACAGACAAAGGATTCCTATACATAACAGTAAGAAATGCAAAACCTGCAAATTGAGGACAAATTTTGAGGGTGACATGTTGAAAGCAAGCCAGGGAGAATAGTCACTTGAAGATTTTTACACTGCTGTTGGCATTTTTTGTCATCATTATCAGTGCATTCCTACCTAATAGCCAGTGAAGTCACCAGGAACCTCTCCATTAGCAATAGGAGAAATTAGATAAGGTCCCAGATGCTTCCCCCTTCTGCAGTAGTGCTGAGATCTCAAGTATATTTCTCATCATTATAGTGAGCTTGGGAATTGAACTAAGCACTATAACATTTCTCTGCAATGCTTCCTGTCCCGTTGGTATCTAGCAAATCGTGTCCACTCTGCCTGTGAATATGGTTGGATGATTTGAAAAAATGGAAGGAACAAATGGTGTTAAAAATGAGCAGACTAAGAGAACAATATCTAAAAATTCATAGCTTTAAATTACTTCTAAATTCACTTTCTGTAAATAAAATCTATTTAGTACTTTGTGCATCTATGTCACATTTAATTGATATGTTACTAATTGATACTGTGATTTTGTGTCTATGCATTATCCCATAACTGTACAATGCACTATCCATTTGACATACCTTGTTCACAGTAGGTACCAGTTGTTCCAAGAGGACAGTGACATGTGTAGCCATTAGGCAGTGGCACACAGGTAGCACCTTGCCTACACAGATGTGGAGGATCATGCTCAGGTTCACATACTGACACTGTTTCTGTGCAAAATGCACCTTTCCATCCAGTGAGGCAGTCACAGCTATGGAGGGTAAGTGAAAGGAAAGAATTAAATATTTTTATCAAAAGAAATCAACATGTCAGTAGCAATCTAATCAAGATTTTCAAGTTTGGATACCTGCATTTAATAATCTGATCCAAACTGGTTAACAGAAAAGTTCTTCATTTAACTTTTTTGTATGTTCATTTTATTATAAAAGAAAAATGTACTTAATGGGAAACGTTTTATTTTGAATCTTAAGATTACAATATTAGCATCTGTTAAAAAAAAGGGGTTGTAGCTTTTTTTTTTTTTGTGTGGTTTGCTCTGCAAATAACTCGAAAAGGCCTTGGCTTCATAAATTAGGAGGAGTTAAAGTGGACATTAAAGGGGAAAGGTAAGCAGCTAAAAGCAGCCACAAAAATGTTAGCATAAGTGAAATTGCTACCAGTTTGAAATTTTAACTACTAACAGAAGTCTGTCAGCAACTGCTTTTCACTTATTATTTTGTTAAATTCTTATCACTGGTACATTAGAGGTAGGTTTGTTGAAGCACTTGATGGAAAAAGGATAGTTGATCTGGCCATGAAAGAGATGGCAATCTGAGTTTCATGTATCTATGATTGTAAATCCACACCATAAGCAAATTTTCTAAACAGACTGAATCATTGGAATTGTTATTGTCTGCTACTCTTTATGCCTTTCTTTCATCCAGGCCAGGGAAACAAACAAACACAAAAATCACACTAACATCTAAATTTAAAATCAGTATGAATTTTATAGGAATTTTTAAATAGAGAATACATTTGGCACTTAAAATGCCCTCCTTACTAAAAAGTTAAAATGAAATATGTTAGACCTATTTGTATTTTAGAATTTAGTAACACTTTATGATTAAAAAAATTGTTCCCCTGAATAAAAACACTTATGGATTTTTCCTGGAAGGTTTCTCTCTCAAGGCTAAGAATGAAAACTCATATATTTTGATTGATTCTTAGCCAGTGTTTGGGGGTTTTTCCTATGTGCAAAATCTTGACTTTTTCTTTGAACTCACTGAGCTACATTTCCTCCATTAATCACCTCACTGTTTCTGAATAAAATATAATGAGGAGCCTGTGAAACTTCTGTTTCACCAAACCTTCAGACCAGACAACAACATGTAAACAAAACACAGCCAACAAACTCTTCAGAGTGATAAACAGCTATTTAGAGTTAAGGGGAAAAGAGGACAGGACCCTGCAAAAGCAAAAGCACCTCAATTCATCAAAGTCAGCATCAGAATGCTTTCTGTCTCAGATATAAATGTTATGCTTTGAGGCATGAAAGCTACTGAGAAGGTGAAGTGATTTAACTACCTGAGTGCAAACAGCAATGTCCCTTTTTTAGGGCTGTGAGACAGGATGCTTGGAGCTGAAGCTACTGCTGTTGGGCAGCATATGTGAGGGTTCTTCCCCTTTCCCTTGCTTGTGTCTGCATATGTCTGTTTAAATTTCTTTTAATTCTTGTGTTTCATGTCCTAGCAAAAGTTTTTAAATGAGTTGAAAATTATTTACACAGAGCTGAACATGTTTTCTGGCCTATAGTGGCAATGGTCTATGAACAAACGAAGCCTGTGTAACACTCCTAAGCAAGTTTGACTGGTGTTGAGAAGTTTAGATCCAAAATTTCATAATCTTCAGAGGGATAGGAGAAGAGGCAGCATGTCAAATCCTTTCCATCATGTGGCCTGCCATGCTGATCTAGTTTATATCTTCTTGGTTATGGTTGCTTGTTGTTTTTCCTGACCAGGAGAACCTAATAAGCTTGCAACATCACTAGGGCCTTGACTCACAGGGATTTAAAGACTCATTTTGAATCACAGAATACCTCAAGTTGGAAGGGACCCATAAGGATTGTTGAGTCCAACTCCCGGCTCCTTGCAGAACTACCTAAATGTAGAGCATCATGCAGACACTCCTAGTATTTCTTTGGTGTAAAAGGCAAGATTCATTCTGAGATCAAGACAGCTAATTTTACGTTACATTAGGTGCCTCCAGTTGCCTTCCTACAGGTATATGAGGGAAGCAGTTTCAGACCAGGGAGACAAGTTTCTGATGGAGATCACTGAATACTCAAGTTTAGGAAATGGGATCCTCAAGTAGCTGCCCAAGCTCATATGCTAATCAGTGAGTATCCAGCTGAAACAGTCACAGGAACTGGAGCACCATCCATCCTACAAAACAACACATGAATGACTCTAATGATAAGGTCCTGCATTAATTTAATGCCATGGGACTAATGGTATCTGCCATCTGATACATGGTGTATCTGAGAGATGCGTGAAGCCAGCAGATAAAACAGAACTACAGAAGACTTGTGCTCTTCTGGACACTCTGTGAAGACCAGAAAAGGTATCCCAGGACCTGTGCCATTAGAATGCCAATGTTTAGAGAACTGGAAAGGCTTGGACCTCCATTGATTGTGATGGGATCTTATATGCTTAGCTCAGCTGGAGATATTCTGTTTATGTGTCTTAGGAGCTAAATGTCACTGCAAAATACTTCCGTATTTTCAGGCTTTTTGAAGAACATGGATTAAATTAATTCTTCTAGCTTCCAATTTCTCAAGAACAACTGCCAAAACATCTCTTATTCTTCTCTAAAGCATGTTTTTAGGTGGGAAAGGGTAGAAAGTCTTTCCTACACAACTTAATAGTGTGTCCAATAACAAACTGGATAACCTTGAATCCTTAAGTTTTTTGCAAAGGACTCTTATTAAGTACACACTTAATAGAGTGTACTTCACAGCATGTACATGGCAGTCAGCCAGTTCAGGAAGCAAGAATTCTCAAATTCACATATCTCAGAGAAATATAACAGAAGTTCGCTTTCAATTCTGGAAATTTCAGATACCACTTCAAGTTCTGAAATATTTGTATTTAGAAAGTTCAAGGATAGTTTAATTTAATGTCTTCTTCTTCTTCTTGTCTTGTCAGATTCTTAACAGTGTCATGCAATGTTCATAGAATGGTTTTCTGAGTTCAAAGTCCCTTACCAAAGCCAAAATTAGATCTCAAAGTAAGACAGTTTCTACATAAGCAAGGACAAGGTATGTCACTGTTGGTTATGGAACAAAACATAACTTTTTAAAATATAAAAATGTAGGCAACATTTAAAATATTATTGAACAGTAATCTTATTTTACAAACTATGTAAGAAATATCTCTGTATATCACTACACAAAATCCTAGTCAAACCAGAAACATTTCTTGAACCTTGTAGGGAAAAAACTAAAGGTTCTAAAAGATTTGTGAAGAATTGGAAAGTTTGCTTAATCCAGTGTGGCTTCCTAAACAAAACAAAAAGTCTTTTTACATTAAATATAGAAAATATCATGTTTAAAATATCATTCTCAATGCTAAGAAATACAGAACTTCCTGTAGTTATGCAAATGTGGTATCAAATCAAACAAATAAGGAGTTCAGCTCTATGCATTCTGACATCTGAATTTAGGAGTCTACATGTAAAATGGGCATATAGTCAATGGAGGTCAGAGGCTTCATTAATTTATCTACTTAGTTAAACCAGCTTAGATCAGGCAGATATTTAGTGCCATCTGAAATTCCCTAGGGTACTCTCCAATCACTATTCCAGGAGCAAATGACACATTTCTCAACATCATATGGTTATCTCAGATATTGCAGGACATCTCTAATTTGTATCAGCAGGTATTGGCCACATCAGGCTATCCAAACTACTGGAGATTTCTGGACATAATTCTTAAATTTGTATTGTACTGCAAGTGAAAAATGCTGAGCAAGGGAGTAGATTGCTAAGTAAGGGTTGTTTTAAATTCACGCAGTGGAAGACTAGAGCATTAACAAAAAACAGTCCATCTTTAGATTAGAGGGTAAAACTGGAGTCTGAAGAAACCAAGATTGGAAGGAGATTAACTGTATTTAAATAAAGAGTACCATGGAATGGAATTTGTAGATAGCAAATTCACTCCCCAAAATAGAAACTTGTATTGTTCTAAACCACAACAATTAAATAGCGAAACGTCTTTTCCCTTACAAACTATAAATGTATGTCTTTGTGTTAAATATTGATTCTCTCCTTGCACTGAAAATTTGTTCTAATTGAATCTAGCCTAATAATGAGACTACAGCAGCTCATTTTATGGGATGTACCTCTACCATATAGGGGTACGATTTAATTTCCTGAAGCTGAGTGGCTGATGCTCTTTGAAAGCTATAGAGTACCGAGAAACCCACACGAGGCTTGGAGATACAACGGAAGACATATGCAAGTCCTAAGCTCTTCTGAGGCAGCAGGTGATGGCCAACAGTCTACCCCGGGTATCTAAAGAGACATTACGTGCTTACGTGTAGCAAACTGGATCCTCTCCATTATGTCTGATGTTCTGCTCAAAGTGCACACAAGACACACTTTTTCTCTTACTTCAGCAACAAGAAGTTGCTGATAACGCAGTTGATGTGATAACACATCACAGACAACCTTGTTATATATAGTTTTCTATCTTACATGATTCCGTGCCATAAATAAAATAATGGGGAATATTATTGTCCCTTGAATAACAGATTCTTCATTTTATTATTCAAATATTTCCCCTTTATTAAAACATAACAATTGTGCTCTGTTGTTGGCCAGAATGTAAACTTTAATGCTGTGTATTTCTGGTTTTATTTAAATCAAAGCATTATCCCTATAGCAACTGAATCTACAGCTTAACAGCATTGCACAATTTCTGGCAGGGTGGTGAAAACAGGACATAAAAATAGCTCAAAACAGGAACAAAAACCTCTGGAGAGATCTCATTTCAGGAGAAAAAAATATTTGAACACAAATCTAGTTCCCTCAAGGACTCTGTTCTTCAAAGGAACACTGATGATTTTAAAAGAGGAGGAAGTTCCTTCCGAGAAAATGTGAGATGGTATTGACAGCTACGATGCATTGATAGAAATTATATGTAAGCTACATCCACACCTCTTTGCAATGTTTCACTTTGTTTTTGTGAGAGGAAAAGGTGACCATTACTGGTACATGCACACACATACACAAAGCATGTGAAGGCCAAGCTGTTTGAAATATGAAGACAAAAGTATAATTCAGTAGTACGTCACTACAAGTTAAATACAAACAAACAAAACCTAGAAAAGGCAAATTACAACCCCACAATGCTCACAAATTTTAGAACAATCCCTGAATTGATCTGGAATACAAATCATTAAACTGTAATGATGAAAAAGAACTCTGCCTATAATATCAAACTTGCAATGTTTTCATGTCACCAGCTGCCACTCTAGCCTGCCACCTTTCCAAATGTGCCCTAGATGCTGCTGGTGGTGGTTCTGTGTCCCTTATAGACATTAAGGTGTCTTAGCATGGCTGGGTAAGTTGCTGAAGCATGGATTTAGGTGGGTGAATGGAAGTGGCATGCTTCAGGTGACATTTATGATATTTATTTTTTTTCTTTCAATTTTAGTTTTGTATCTCCTCTAATATGCTCATAAGTGTAAAGAGGGACATTATTTTTTCTTGTTCTTTAGAAAAATCAAAGACTCTGTAAGGGTTTAACTCTGGGAGGATCCTGCAAAATGCAACAGTTGGGACATACTGCAGTGCAACAATTGGAAAGCAATCCTAAATTATATCTTTCACAGGATTTCCTTCATTGCTGTATTTAAGAGAATATAAATATGCTCATAAGGGAAACGTATACTGAAGGGAGGGAACTGTATACTGAACCTCAGGGTCAGTTTTCCAATTTTCAGTACAGCCTTACTAGCTTTGGAAGCACTAGTTTTGTACTGTTCTCTTGCAGGTGAAGATTTGTGTCATGGCAGCAAAACCAATTACCATGTAATCCTCTCTTCAATACAGAGTCAGCAGATTATTTTTAGCATGACAGGTATGCAAACTTTTTTTTGTGGCACACAGAAGGACAGGTCTTTGTTGTTTTAAGAAGCATCATACACAGAGGCTCTGCAATGTGAAGCCTGTTTTTTCATTCTAATCTGTCTTGTTATCTGCAGTGTTTTCAGTCAGTGTCTTCAGAATTTTTAAATCAGCACTTTTTCTAAAAAAATGTTGCAAATGTGTGTAAATAAATGAAAACATGAAAGCACAGGAGGGGAAGCAAGTATAATTAATCTTGGCAGATACTTTTAAAATAAAAAATGCTCGTCAGCAAAGGTTTTACAGCTGCGTTACAAAGTGTTTGAAAACAAGATTTATTACAATGGAAGTGTTGACACACAACAGCAATTTGGAACTGCAAATGTACTTTGTTCTTTGCCATGCCTTGCAGCTTGGGCACTTAGATCCATCTACATTTAGTGACAAGGCAGGAAAGACCACAGACTTGTCTTCTGGGCAAGCTGTCATTGCTACCACCTATTATCCCATAGATCAGCCACATGAACAGCTGGTCTGATGAACTGATGTAGTTCAAACAATGTTTGAAGCTCCTACAGGTTTAAACTGTCTCAGAAATTTCTGATGTCGGGCAGTCAGTGGTTTACTCCAGAAAGAGGGTTCTTAGATGAAAAGACCAATTTCCAGGGAACAGATGTCACCTATTTTTGCCCCATCAACCACATTCAGACATTAAGACAGCCAAGCTCTCCTCTTCACTACTTCTTCTTGGCTGCTCACTTGTTTTAAAAAACTGTCACACATCTAGTTCTTCCCATGCGTTTCATAGTAAATCTGGATGCCAGTGACTTCAGTGGAGCAGAACTAGTCCATGGAATTTCTTTAAAAATATTCCCCAGAAATACTAGTCCTAATAGAATTTTAATATTGTAATTTTTTTGTCTGACTGAATGAACCATCACCAGTTCTTTCTTTCTTTCTTTCTTTTCTTTCTTTCTCTCTTTCTCTCTTTCTTTTTCTCTCTTTCTCTCTTTCCCTTTCTTTCTTTCTCTTTCTATTAGGCTTCTTCTATTATCAACACACTAAACTACCATAGTTATTTGTGTAGATATCAGTCTACGCTGTACTCTAAAAAAAAAATATATATATATATACTTACTAAACAGTAGAGCCACTTTCTATGCACTTCCCACCATTGCTGCATTTTATTAAACTGCATGGGGAATCTTTACATTGTCCAACATTGCGACCAGAATTGGGGTGTCCTTCTGGAGTGCCTGGTGATTTAAACCCTTGAATGATGCTGGTACGAACTTGAACATCAAAAATGCAACCTCAAAAGTAGAAAGAAAGAAAGAAATGAAGTTTAAAACAGACATGGGAAGTCAAACCGAACCAAACAATAGGACAGAGGAAAGTCTGCTCTTCTAGTGGTGTCACAAAATGGTTAGCCTAACTTAATTCATCAGTATTTCTGAATCACGTTTATTGATCCATGTGCTAATTTATATTCTGCAAAACTGAAGTTGATGTCATATAGTATATCTTTTTGGATCAAATCCAAAGTAACTTTTCAAAATATACCCAAGCATCCAAGTGATGGGAAGTCACATTTAAAGGTAGCCCTAATCACTTTAGAGATGCTATCAAGATATATACATGAATACATATATAAAAACTAAAAATCAGGTTTTAAACCACTTTAGTTAAACTAGTACATTAATGTATTTGGAAATGTTCGTGCCTTTCTAAATCTGATTTATACAATTTAGCTGAGATATAGTGAATTCCCACAGTGTCTGAAATCATGAGAATAGTAGCTATTCAGCCGTGCATGCCAGAGGCTCTCTGCTTAATATTTGAAGCAGGGAAAGGATATGATATAGAGATTGTAGGTAACTATTACACTGTGGTTTAAAACATCATTTAATGTGAGTTTTTGCATGATTCACTGAAATCACATAAGAAAAAGACTTACACCTGAAAGACCCAATGCATATCCAATATGATTTTTTTATAGACATATACTTAGTTTTGAACTAAATATAAGTAATACCTATTGCAAGATCACTATTTTAACTACAGTTAGAACAAAGTTATTAAAAATAACTTTCTTAGGCTTTTCCATATTACACACATTTTGTAGTTCTGTCTATATTGACACATAACTGGTTATTCAGAAACTCATAATAAGCAATATAAAAATAGCCTAGTTTGATGATCTTTGTATTATTGTTTCTTTCCTTTTTACGGGGTTGGTTTTTAGGCCACCTTATGCTATTTCTTATGCTTGGTAAATCCTAACTAATGTTTCATCTGTTTATCAGTAGCAGATAAAGCATGTTCTGTTCTCCTGAGTCTTGCTGGAGTGCTAAGAAAAAGCAGCCCAGAGCTCTGTGTAAACAATGGAAAGCACAGTGAGTCCCCAAGGACTGCTAAGGTCATCATGGAAAATAAACTGGCATTTGTGTTGATGACTAGTTTAACTGTACCAACCACAGTCAAACTGTGCCATCTAGGTTAGAAATAGCTCTTGAGCACTAGAACAAAGCAAGTAGTAGGTACAAGAATATTTTGGCCCAGCTTTGTAAGTTCAACAGAAACTTTTACTTAATTTCCCTGGTTTTTTTCTAATTCTTAGTCACTGGGATGCAGAAGAAGGAGTCAGAGCAGAAATTTGAGCCTGTTGTAGCAAACACTATACAACCTTCTGCAGAGGGATCAGCTGACCTTCTCTCTGACCTGAATTCCCTTTCCTTTGCCAGTTCTGGGCCCCTTTTAATGAGAGGCTGCCAACTATTCTGAATAATGGAGAGGTTTTCTGACAGAGCCAAGTTTGCAAGAGGAACTCAAAAGAAGCTTCTGAATTTGTGAGTTAAACTTAGTGTGATTCTGAAGATCAGAGTTTTATGCAATTAAACTGAAATCAGACATCAAGGCAAACTTTCTTCAGATTACACACTACCTTTTTGTTTGTAATCTTTTGTCTTGGGACTCCTTAGAACACACTTGGAACTTCCTGTCAGTGACCTTTTTTTACTTTCAATTTATTTTATAGCTTTCAGCCCAGTCAAGCATAGCTCACAAACCACTGAAGAGCCACCAAGAATGGATTAAGAAACCTTCAGAAATTATCATAAGAAATACGAATTCAATACTCAGCTTTACTTTTTTTTTTTCCTGATATATCCTTATCGTTCAAAGAATTTTTTTCAAAATTTCTCACTAGTCTTCCTTACTGCTTGTAAACACTGGGCACCAATTTGACAAAAAAATGCACAAAGCAGGCATTTTCAAGAATATGTACTAAAAATGAAGAACTGACAGAAATAAATACATGGATAAAATATTTTCTATCCGAATGCCATACTGAATTTACAGATTTCTAAAATTCTACCTATACTAAAATGCTTTGTTTTTCCCCTATTTTTCTTGATTGGTTGTGAGTGGGATGGTTGTCTAAAAGAGGAGATGGCCCCCACAGTGACTTTCAGGACTTCTCTGAGCTGTACCCACCCAAAGGGCCTGTGTGCATCATACCAAACTGTGATGGAAGACATGACTGACTAAAAGCTAGTTGAGAACTCACTTTCCTTCTATGACATCTGTGATGCAGGAATATAAAGATAAGTAGTCTTTACCCTGTCAGGCTTGCAATGTATTCTAGCTTATCATGAACTTAAATTTTGACCAAAAGGCTACATTTGTATCTATATGGAACTCATCTGTGTTCTGGGTTTACTTTGTCTTAAAATAAAAGTACTGCAGCACCTGGAATTTTATTTACTTCTTTTGCAAGATATGAAGAGGTGGCTCAGTCAGCATGAAAGAGGTTCTTCAACAGTTCAGCTTCATGGTAACAGCTTCTCTTTCCTATTTACTCCTCCATTTATTAGTATTTGCTCTCAAAGAACAGATTACTTCCATACCTATACATCATCCTGCTTACAAACAAGACCATGGGAACAATCAGTTTCTCTTCTCTCTGCTCCTCACTTATTTCGATATGCAAGCCCTGGCTCTCCATCAATTGCATCCATGGCCGGAGACTTCATCCTGCTATCACAGTAGCACAGAGCATGAAACATCAGAACTCTCCTTGTTTTGCCCCTGACACCAGATTTCCTTCTGCCTTTCTCAGAGACAGGAGATTTGGAAATTCAGCTGTAACTTCCAGCTGTTTCCAAATAGTTATCTATCTCACTTTGTGTGAGTCATTGTGTTGAGTTGTGCAGACCTTTGAACACAAGGCAGTAGGTTTTATACTCCCACTTCATATTGTTTATAATCAGTAGGCTGAGTCTCTTTGGCTGCAAGATTTGCAACTACCTAAAACCCACACCTGACTTTTTAGTGCAGCTGCAATGTGCTCTGTTACACACCTCAGAACACTCTCAAAAGTCCCCTAATTACACTGTTATAGGAAATGAAAAAAAAAGCCAAGCATTTAAATAAACCATCCTACCATCCCATTTACAAAAGGCTCTTGTAAACCCACGAGGAGCCTGAAATTCAGATGAAGCACAAAGCCTCAAACTCCACATGAACTTGGCTCCTGCATCTGAGCTCTACCTTTACTAATTTCTTCAGCTTCTCTCAGGGGCTGAAAGAAGTTTTGTAAATTGCTTATGGTACATTCAGAAGCCTTTCAAAAGAGTCTATAAGTGCTCATGTCTAAATTTCCTAAATTTAAAATTCCCCAACTTTTGATTATTAAATTACAGCTTATTAGAAACATTTTCAGTTTCCTCCTTCTCCATGTAAATTACTTGAACAACTGCTAAAGGCAGGCAAGTAAGATTCTAAATGGGCTGAAACAGTAGCTGTACAGAGTAAAAATTCTAAATTATTGCACAGTGACACTGGGGACATTTAGTCTGCAGTAAGACTGGCCTCAATGTTTCTTCATTCAATGGTGATTGCTTACAAAAGGAGAGGTACACTCTGGTATTAGAAGGAAAATGGTTTTAATAAATCATGTCTTAAAGCAGCCAACAGCAGTTTCCAAAAGTCTGAGTGGTTTAATCAACTATGTGCTAGATAAATTTATCTTGACTGTCACTTCCAGAGTTTTTCTGTGAGTTCTCTACAGCTGCAAATTAACTGAAGTAAAATAGTTCAGAATTTTCTTTTATGTCATTGGTATCGCAGTTCCCACTCTGGAGAAGAGCTAAGGAGGTTTATTTCTGATCCTGAGGATCCTGAGCCCTGAATCTGGGGAGATTCTGAGCTAGAAGAACAAATGAGATGTTGACTATATAAGAAAATGTCATAGAATATTGGTCATAGAGAACTGCAGATTCCTTGAAAATCAGTACACCCTGGAGAACAGAGACAAGCTGCTGCTGGAAACTGGGGCATGGAACAAATTAGAAAGTACAGGAGACTTACTATTGTGAATGACAGGGGCAAAGAGTAAATTGTTTATGTGCTACATGATTGACAACATTTTGTAGCAAATGCTTCTTTTTAAAGAGTAAGAAAAATCAATAACTTGTATGGTAACTAACAGTACATGAGCTTTGATTTTTTTTTTTTTATTTTGAAAGATTATACATATTGCATTTGTAGAAATTTGGCCATTACAATACAGTTACATCAGTTTCAAAAGGTTTGTGGCTAAAGTGAAGCACCAGAGATTCCTGCTGGTCACCTCTAACATTAACATGTCCATAAGTAAAGCCAGAAGTGCTTCACAAATATTGACCCAATTAAAATACTTGCACAGACATTAGGTTTTATGATATGCCAATTTGTAAGCTGTTAAGAGGCCCTGATAAGTATAACTATACAATCCATACTTCCTGAAAAGACAGAGACGGCTGAGATATTAGTTAATATGACTTTCTGAGGGAAAAGTTGACCACAGGATATGAAACTGATTTTGAGGAAATTTCTGTGTAAGAAAAAGAAGGTGATGGCTGGAAAATAGGCAGTTACATGGTCTTAGTGCAAATGGGGTGTAGTAGCATATGAAAGTGAATGATATTGATACGCTTGTCTTTCATAAAGTGCCCCCACTTTTACAACTGAGAACCCAGACTTTGTTATACTATTGCAGAATGTTTTCTTTTCATTTGAAAGGCTTTCCAGTCCTCAAAATAAATTGAAGTTTACCTCACAAATATCAAGCACATTGTTTCTAGGTGAGTAAGGAATGAAAATAAAGTGTCATGAACAAATCCATTGCCTCATTGCTGATCTGGTAGGAGTTGAATTCAGATTTCCACAAAGCTTCAAATATTAGTTTTGAGAAATTTGAGAAATTATTATCTGTTAGATAAATATTCCCAAGAGGAATTACTGAGGTCCTGTCTGGAGACCCAGATCATAATGTTAGGAAAAAAAAAATCAGATTTCGTGATGTCCTATCAGAAAGAAGGTTTCGGCATGAAAGCTATTACCCAAACTAGAACTGCCAGTCACAGTGGGAGAAGAATCTAAACTACCACAGGGAAAGGAAGTCCTTTAGAAGAGATGTTGTAGGACAGGGAGAAGATTAAGAGATTAAGAAGAGATTATATAATGGCAAACTTCTGTTTTTAGCAGAAACAGAAAGTATTAATGCATGTTTTAAATGAAATTGAAAATGATGTAATCTTTACCTTGAAAGCCATTCTTAAATCTGGGTCCCTTTGGTAGGAGTTCTGGAGTATACTCACGATAACCTCCTAAATAAAACTGACTGAAGACATTGAGTCCAACCAGCCTCCCAGGAGAAGTGACAGTTTTATTCTTCTGATCATCCACCTTTCAATGAGACATTTATATTTGTTACAACAAAGGAATTTGCCTTATTTAGGAACTTCTAGGGAAGGCAGTCCTCCCAACTTTACAGAGAAACACAGAAATAATTTTTAAACTTTCCATATAAAATGTGAAAAAATACAGAGAACACTTTCCGTCTAAAGGAATTACTTTTTTACCTTCAGCCAGCCTTTTTGGAGATTTCTGCCAAGATGGATGACATGAATATGGAGTGTCAGATCAAGTGCCTTGCTAATGATTGCTGCTGTGCCAGAACCTAGATTGTAGCTATATACCACTCTCCCATTACGGAGGCCTAACTCCAAGAAATCATCTCCATTCAGACCTGAAAACACAAAAAAATAATAACTACTTATTCCAGGATTTAGTGAATACCAGTACATAAAATATTCTCCAAATTCACTGAAAAGGTATCAGTTTAGAAAATTTTAGCCCGCAAGGTTTTAAGCTTAAGTATTTCTAATATTCTCTGCCTTACTTGTAATACTGTTTCCACTATTTTGTGGATTTAAAATAGAAACTGCAGAGATTTTACATATTTATAGGCTTTTTAAAGGAAGATCTTTTTCACACTGCAGTTAAGTTAGTGACATTCAGAAAACCTGTTGACTGTGGTGGATTTATAAGTCATTGCTTTTCCTTCCCCTTGGAACGTGAATAAATTTTCAAGTTTTTCCAAAATATAAAAAATTTAAAAAAATTGAAATTTCAAGTTGCATGTGAGAACAGACCCTGACTTAATCCTATTCTAGTATCTTTCAGCTTTCATGTTAGGTACTTTAACAACTTCAAAACTTGCAGATACCTGCTGCTGTGAGGGAAAGGGAGTAGCAGGGATATGTGCCTGAAGAAACTCTAGCAGCTTCTATCAAGGTCCATCTGCTGCCCTTGACTCAATGGCACCTGGACACTTTATTGTACCTGCCTCTGATTAGGGGGGGGTGATTCTAGAATATTCATTACTGGTATTTCTCTGGTCAAAACATGATCAGAGAAAACATTATCAGCTTGTTTCATTTTAGTAATCCCAACCTTTTGCATATACACTTTGTATGGTAAAAGGATACAAAAAATGGTGAAGGAGAAGAATGTTCTCACTCTTGCATTAGGATGTCCTGAATTGAAAGTCAAAGCCATCCATTTATTTTTAGAAGTCTCCTGTGAATTCAAGCAATTCAGTGCTCAATTTCATGCCTGCACACTGTGCTTTATTTGATATTTTCCTCTGTTTTCAAAAGGCTATCCCATTTTGTATGTGTTTCTGGGAAAGTCTCTTCCTATTTATTCTTCCAGTATCATATGGTGACCCTCATTTCAAATATGTCTTGATGCCCCTGCCTCAAATGCATGGGAAATTTGCTTCATTTGCAAAAGATGAAACAAGCTTTTCCCCAAGAAACAATGGTGCTTATATTGTCCTCCCACTGAAGTTCTGCATACTGCTGTTTCACGGCCAAAACTGCCCTATTCCCCTTATCTTATATTCTATAAATGAACATGCTGCATTAGCAATGTGGGGGGCAGGGAGCACTTTTTCTATACAGAAGTTTGTTTTTTCTATACAGTTGCTATTTTGATGCAACAGGAATATATCAAAAAAGAAAATCTTATTCCAAAGACCTAATACACTGCCTCTGTAGAAAGTGTGCAGTTACATTCAGTTGTATAGAACACATACTATTCACTTTTTATTACAATGGTTTGTCCATGACTGAATGGCACATTACCAGTGAAGGACTTCCAAACTGAAAATAACAATTCTTTTTAAAAAATCATTACTAAAGTTTCTATTTTCAGCAGTGTCTACAAGTACTTACATGATTTGACCTGCAAAACTAGGGAAAACACATTAAAGACAAATGGTTATTTAAAATGCTCTCTGAATTTTAAAATGCTTTTTTTGAAATTTAGTACATTGAAGAAATGCAACAGTGTCAGGACTCTACAAAAATGATGTGGTGAAGATAATCACGGGATCATAGCATGCTAAGGGGTCAGAAGGAACCTTAAAGATCATCTAGTCCCATTCCCTCCTGCTATGGGCAGCGACACATGCCACTAGACCAGGTTGCTCAAGGCCTTATCCAACCTGGCCTTGAACACTACCAGGGTTGGGGCAGAATAATATAATGCTACGAGTCTGCATAAAATAAACAGTTTTTAACTTTAACTATGAACTGGGACAGAGTTTGATAGTAACTCACAAGAGGTTAGCCATGACATCAATGCCCGTGGTTTGGACAGAGACAATGGTGGAGGGGAGTCAGGTAGGGTGCAGCAAGAGAATCCTAACTACAAAAAATGGGATAAAATGGAGAAAGGGGAAACTTTAAATGAAATATGAAAAATACCTCCTTATAACAAAATCATAGGCTGCAAAAACCCTCACACTCCTTCTGGTGAGAGTGTTATTGCTTGATACTCAGTAAATTGTTACAACAACAACATCTCTCGGTGAAATAAGTAAAGTTCATTTAGTAAGAAACTGCTTTCTGGTAATTAAAATGTAGGGTGCTCAGTCCCTCAGTTCCTAAGGTTCCAGAAACATGTCTCAATGTGGTGGTTCATTCTTGTTGTCAAAAAGAATGTTCTAAAGATTCCTTTGTGTTTGTATTACAACAGAGCTGTGCACTATTCTTGTAAAAATTTAATGAGGGGGACACTGGCTTCTGAACACTGTTTTCTGAATGACTAGACGGAAATCTTTTAGGTAACTTCAACTCTACACACCACTTCTACTCAGCTACTCAAAAAAGAAAGACAATATTTCCTCTGTCCACACCAGTGAGTTATTAGTAAGAAAAAGGAAAAGCTGCCTGGGAGTGAGTGGTGACTGTCCCAGGAATAAAATGTGGCATGTGGAATGTAGTTAAAACAGTGTGTATGTAGTACAGTTAGCAGGATCACACGTCTGACCATGTTTTGCTGAAGTTTGGAAGAAAACTTAGCAAAATCTGATTCACACAGAGACAGAGGCAGAGCTAAGTTTTAAGTTTAAATACACTCACAGTGGTTTAGTACCTATTTGTGTTAGGCTAATTTGGGTAATCAACCTGATAAATTAAAGAAATGTTCTGTACCAGGGTGTCATGGCATGCTGAAGTACAGTTGATTGGCTGAGCTGCACTAGCTGAATTTGACAGGATCTTTGCAAATTAAAAGTAGCAGACTGATTTATATCACTGATAGATAAACTGCTGAGCCATTCTAAGCTAACAAGTTTTAGTTTGCATTGCAATAAACTAATGGTCTGATTCTTGGAAGTCTACCACAGGGAGAAAGGGGAAGAAGCCCCAGAGAGTACAGGAACTTAAGTAATGAAATTTAACAGAAAGCAAGACCTAAGAAAATATCAAGTGTATTAATGTAGCAAATGGAGAATACCCTGTATCCTTCTGATGTGATGTACTGTATTGTTTTTTAGATATATATGTTATTGCATCATACCTCCCCCAAAATGATTTTTAATGATGCATTTTGGGAGCTCATTATCTTAAAACTGCTAATAATAATAAATTCTCCCATCTTTCATCCTCCTGAAATATTACTTTTCTGATACTGTTCAGCATAAGCATTGGGTTTCTGTAACTCATGGGCCATATCTGCCAAACTCATGTGATGTTTTAGATATGGTAAAGTGTCTACTATGGTAGTAGAGACTTCTATTTATATACCTAAATCACTCTCCATCTGTGTTGGATTTAGACCTAAAGACACATTACCACACCTCCCTCCTAGACTTCAACAACCCAATAGACAATTCCAAACCCAAAAGTTAGGTCACACTCCAATTGCACAAACAAGGTAAAAATAAGTTACATGCTTCTTATGATCTATGAAGAATAGTTTCTACTGTGACTGCATTAAATTTTTATTAGATTTTTCTCAACTTTCATCAATATTACGGCTTCTTTGTGGAGTAATGCTAAGACGGACAGAACACAAGTAGTATTTCTATTTTAGCCCATTGCAATTCTGATGCCATGCAGCCTGCCCCAGAGTGGTGCTGTGAATATATACCTTAAGTATTGCTAAAATCTTAGTACAAATGCTGTAAGTAGATTTATATAACCTGCTGTGTTAATCGGATCAAGTTGAATGCTTTGCTATACAGACTGTAGCACAACTTACTCACAGCTACCTTGGGTTTGAGTCATCTTGCATTGAGTCATCTCGCATTGAGTCATCTCAGGGTTAAAGTCTCACGTTTGACATAAGTAACACAGAACCCAACGCTAGCTGCCACAAGGTTGGATTTCAGTGTTGAGTCCTGTGGGTCTTGGTAGTTGAACCACTGTGACAACAGCAGCATTTCATGGCTGCCCCTGTGACAGGTCATTTGAGATACATAGCAGGGTGGCTGTGGTGTGTTGGATGGACAGACTGATTTTCCAATCAAGTAAGTATCAGTGGAAGAAGATTTGAGGCAGCATCTCAAAATTGCACACCAAATATATGTGATCAATAATGAAATTTGTGTGTACGACTAACAGGAGAGAACTTTGACTTTGTTTTCCATTTCTTCTGTTCAGAAATATGCTGCCTCAAGTGTCAAATTAACTGTTAACTTTAATTACTGTTAATTACAGTTGTATTTCTCCATAATGAAAAGAAACATTTATATAACATGATTGAATTACTGTCTTTACAAAATAATAAAGTATTGAAGAGATTATTTTCCCCCTAATGAAATTATATCCTAAAAAGAATCAAGAAAAACCTATACATATTTTTATCCTACTTGTTTAATGAGTATTTGAAAGTGTGTAAGGATAGGTAATACAAATAAAGCTTACCTTGGCCCTTCTGTCCAGTGAAAAAAATCAGGTTATCTTGTAAAGCTGAGTGGTGGTTTGCCAACTGAAATTTCAGGCGAAATTCATAGTAGAAGGTGATATTTGGGATTGTAGAATAAGCTAGGAATGAGGTATAGCCAAAGACATCTGTGCCACTGAAACTTGGTTGAGTAATATTAATAGCTGGAATAAAAAAAAGTAAATTCTGTGTTAGGGCAAATTCTATAACATATGTATTTGCAAGCTCTATTTCCTAGTCTGGTTTAGAACTTAAGAACTTATAAATAAAACTAATTATTCTCTATGTTGTAATGTTTTACACACATGCAGATATAGTTTGGCTTTCCTCTGAGGGTAAATATCTTTATTTTTCAGCTTTTGTAAATGGGCTTATTTTACAAATGAATTATTGGCAACTACTGCCATCTCCTGGATTTTAGGTAACATTGTAACTATTTGTACTGTAATATTGACTCAAAACTGGGAGAGACAAAAGAAAACACACAAAGAAATTCTCCTCTTAAAAGAAATGCCATCTCTGACAGGCATAGGAGTGAAAGGTGTGTACAAGGATATGCTGAAGAGGTTATGGAACAATAATTCTTCACAGGTACAGGAAATAATGAAAAGAAACATCATAAAAGGATGAATTGCAGCACAGTGAATAGGACCTATGTGAATTACAAATAATATCAAGTCTATACACGTCTGTACTGGTGAAAAGACAATAGAGCACCGCTACTAAGCACCCCCACTGCCCCAAGGATTTCTTGCTGCAATCCAGTGGCCAATTCCTGTAGTTGATGCTGAGAGCAGAGATCATGTAATGCTTGTTTTGACTATATGGTTTAGTTAAAACAGAAGAGAGAGGAAGAAAGCTGAGTAAAGCTCAATCTCATAAGACTGGGTATTGGAGTAGATTTAAAAGATTTGAGCAGTTACGTCTAACCCACTTGACCACCAAATGCGACTGGATACAGCTTTACTAATGAAGGCAATAAGACAGACTGGGGGAGGAAGGCATGCAGAGTATGCCGTGTACAAACCAGATTGGTAAGTGCTAGTAAAGTATTATAATACTCCCCAAGTAAATCTACATTAGCCTAAGTACCTTTAAGCATCTGGCCTTGAATACAGTGTGGGAGAAACAATTACACATAATTGTGAAAATGTTATCATCATCTCTATTTTATGGAATTTGTCTCTAAATTTGCAACCTGGTGTAAGACCCCAAGCCACAAGCTCACCGAAGGGGTTTTACTTTAAAAATATACAAGCTCCAACAATATCCACCCTCTGGACATATTAGAAAAGCCTTTGACTCTTCTAAACACTTAAAGAGAGAGTGCATAGAAGAAAAGCTCAACAAATTTTCTCAGAGGGTACTTTTACAGGTAAACTTTAGAAAATAAGAGTACTTGGCAAAAGTTTAAAGGGTAACATTCAACCAAAATAAAGCATTTCACAATGCATTGACTTAGCATATGCTAACATGTACAACTTAGTAAAATCCAGCCCATTCAGTCTCAAGATACCCAAAATATTAAGAAAGGAGATCAGGAGAAGAAGAAGTAAAGAAAGAGAGAGTAAAAGAGAAGTATAGCTACTATCCCTACATCCCACATAGATCCAGCTATAGGAGTCTAGAAGATGAAGTGTTCAAATATGTGGAGACCACATGTCTTCGGTTTTATCTGCTCTGGTCCCTTGTGGCCATCCCTCCCAGGTGGGACTTTCATCCCACTGGCAATTCTGGGGCTCTAGGGTGTAGTGTAGGCAGTGCTCTAGGGCTGCATGTGACTGACAGCTGCCTTGGGGTTGGCCCAGGAGGCTCACAGGGGCTGAGATATGGGATAGGGCGTTGCCTCACCTTTGTCAACTTTGACCTGTCCCTTTCCTCCCGCCCTGCCCCTGCCATATACACTTGAGTTGGTCCAAGCCAATAATTAATACAATAATCCAGTGTCTCACACATGGGAAACCTGCCATATTGGTACTGAAGTGGCAGACATTGCCTCAGTACCTGGTACCTGCATTGGAGAAAAGGTGCAGACATAGGCATGACAAACCTTTTCTAGCACAGACTTAGAGTCTTCAGCAATAGAGCGTACTGTCCCATTTATTAAGCACTGCTTCACACTTGTGACACATTATGTCTTGCTCTGTGATCTTAAGTGTGAGCCAGGAAATTTCCGTATGAAACAATGATTTTGTCCTAATTAGAAGAAAACTGGAAATGAGTTTGTTCTCAGCCAAGTCTGACTGACCATACCCTCAAGTCAGACCTTTGTATGTCATGTGCTGGAAAAACACAACTCCTCATATTTAAATTTGGTGATAGTTTCAGTCCACTCATATTCCCTCAGCTTACTTGAACATGACTGAAGTAGTCTCAAGTCCTGCATTTTTTGCATCTCAGGAAGCTATGACACACAAGCACCTCCTTTAATGCAAACTATTCTTCCTTTTTTTCCTTTCTTTTTTTTTTTCCCCTTTTCTTTCTTTCTTTCCATTTATTTAATAAACCACAAAATATTTAAGAGACAATAAGATTTTAAAATAAAGCAGACCTTTGGATTTATGGTCTTTTCCTGCTTTGCTTTGTAATGGAAAAAGCAAATTCTATCAAATTCTACCTCAATAGAGCCAGGTAATTTGGTTTGCTGACAGAGATCCCTGAAGATTCTATTCCTGTCGAGTTATTCCCAACATAAACACTTTATTCCCAGCATGAAGTATGTCATTGTTTCAGCAGTTTCCTCAGAGCTTTCTAACTGGGGAGTTACTTTTTGCCTTTCTACTTGTTCCTTTTGGCATTCCCTCTAAAGATGTATCGAACACTGACAAAGAACCTCCAATGTAAGAAAGCCATGGACCTGTTGGAACAAGTCCAGAGGAGGGCCACTAAGTTGGTCACAAGGCTTGAACATCTCTCCTATGAAGACAGGCTGAGAGAATTGGGGCTGTTCAGTCTGGAGAGGAAAAGGCTCCATGGAGATCTTATACCACCTTCCAGTACCTGAAGGGTGTCTACAATAAGGCTGGAGAGGGATTGTTCACAAGGGTCTGTTGAGATAGGACAAGAGAGAACTGCCTTAAGCTGAAGGAGGGAAGGTTTAGATTAGATATTAGGAAGAAATTCTTTACTGTAAGGGTGGTGAGGCACTGGAACATGTTGCCTATAGGTATTGTGGACTCCCTATCCTTGGAGGTGTTCGAGGCTGGATGGGGCTCTGACTAACCTGGTCTAGTGGAAGGTGTTCCTACCCATGGCAGAGATTTGGAACAAGATGATCTTTAATGTCTCTTCCAAGCCAAACCATTTTATGATTCTATGATTATATGAGATATGACATAGATGTCTACGTAACAGCTGACCACCTAATGTTGCACTTAAGTCAGTAGAAAAACTAAGCACATTTAGGATCTTTCATATAGAAACAACTACCTTATACAGGTCAGGTGAACAGTATTCTAAAATCCTTATTTCACCACACCAAATAAAAAAGCATTATTGGGTTGTAAGTCAGAGTAAAGTATTTCAGACTTCTGAAGATAGGTAGGATGAAGCCTACCTGCTCTGTATCCTGCAACCACTTCCCACTCTGCATGTTCTTTGTCTCTGGTCTTCATTGCCATAAAAGCTAAATGATTGTGAAATCAAGGAAATAATTTTTTTTTTTCTGATTTTAAAGATTGTGGACCCTAGGGATCTTGGAAACCTAATTATTTGCATGAAGTTGCACACAAAGCCTGGTGCATGTTGAAGAACTGAGTGTAGGTACCTGAGCTCCAGATTAGAGCATAGTCACTGAACATGCTTTACTCCTGGGTACTAGACAGCAGCCATTTTCAAATCATCTAACAAGAAGGAATTTTCCTGAGTGATGTCCATCTTTGACTACTTGAGCGTCTCCTCTCAGCTCTTTATAGTCTTTTCATCCAGCTTTAACCGTGCATTTTGTTGGGGCCATGAAGTACATTCCATAATATATTCATCCTTGTAGGGGCTTAAGACATCCCAGCCATGCTCTAGATTCCATACATGGTAACAGACATCACCAGTCAATAGTTTTTGGGATCAACAACTTATCTGAGGATAATAAAACAGTAAGTAATGCAAATCAGGGGTACAATTACCCAAGTAAAAACAATAGTAAATCCAGTATATCACTAGTAGTGGGCTAAACTTAATTTCTGGGCACACGAAGACTTACATAACAGTGGTTATCAGGAGGGTGGCAGGAAGAAGAGCATGCTTCTCCAGAGGAGTAACTCACACCCACCAACAGGTTTAGGGAATTTAAAAAAATCCCTGGTTGGACTGTATTTAATGTTGACTACCTGCACTTGTTAATCAGCTGTCATACTCCAGCCCTGCTTCCTTCTGTGTTGCTCCTTCCCTGTGCACACACCGTGCCCGGATGATACCTGAAACAGTGCATGAGCATCATATGGAGCTATACCATTATCAGGCATGTGGTCACCACAAGAAGAAATAATGTTTGAGGCAACAGGAGTCCCACAGGCATTTTTTATGAAAACCATTACACATTATTTTGGTTTACTTCACAGTTTTCTCCACCATGTTGAAGAAGTTTCTCATACTTAGTAGGAGTCAGATGCAGTATCTAATTAACTACCCTATCCTTAGCAGGTAGGCAGATGCAGTAAGTATTTACAAGTAGTCCTCCCTATCCTGGTCTCTGGAAAGTAAAATATATTTAGAAATGTTAATTAATACTGAGTGAAAACCTTATATTTCTGCCTAATTCAATCTATCTAGCTTGAGAGATATTCCATAGTTTATCTGTCTCTGGACTGCCATATATAGATTTTATACCACATTTTTAATCATGTTTCTTCTCTACACTAAGTATGATTTATCAAGAGATCTTTATTCAATCACATAAAAAAGTGAAAGGTCATCAGTAAATGTGCATCAGTGTAAAATATTCATTCTTTGAGATTCCTTTCATGCAATGACCATACTCTTACGTATTTTTAACTTGGAAATTGAAAAAACATAATAATAACCCTGTGTGAAAAATACAGTGATTGGTAACATTGTGTGAAGCAAGACAGCTCCACGTTTCCCTTTTATTCTCTATCTTTCCATTATAAAGCTGTAGAGCCAAGACTGTGCAGAAAATTGCATAATCTTTTCCTTGAAACACAGTCCTTTTAAACATCATTTGTAAAATGTTTGGCACTGATCGAAATAACAGAGGGCACAGCTAACCTCATTGGATTATTTTTTTTTTCCTGTCTAGACACCATTCAAGCTGAATTCTGCCCTTGCTCTTAGAGTGCATTCTGAAGTGGTAAAGAACAAAGACGTGTCCCAATGTCTCTGATGATGAGCCTTGTAAAAACAGACTCCAAATTAACACTGTGCCTAAACCACACACTGCTCTGACAGAGTAGTGAAGTCTTTTATCAACTTTTTGTCCTTGCTCTTGTCCTGTGTCTCTCTGTCAGTTCTATGTCATTCATCACTGTGCTTTTCTGCAGTCCCAGTACTGAACAAGTAATAACACATGATATGATATGTTCCATTGCCTCACAAACAAATAATGACAAATTATCCCATTATATAAATAAATTCATATGGTTGACTGTTGACTACTTACTTCCCTAACATTGTACATCTTATCGTAGGTGAGCATAAAAAATGGGAGTTAAAAAAAACAACTTTAGTTTGAAAAAATTCTTAGCAAAGAGAAGAAAGTCACAAATAAGAAAAAGAATAATAGTTTCATTTTCTTTGAATTTTCTGTTATGAGTTAAAACTAATGTTCCTTCAGCATTCACTGCCAATACATCTTCAACCACAGCTTTACAATACATTGCAAAAAACAAGACAGATTAAAGGAATAGAAAGAGATGAAGACTTCAGGCTTGAGAATTGCAATCAGATAATACACTTCTTTTAAATTAACATTGACTAACTGCGAACAGTTACCAGCTCAGTGTCTGGCTCCAGGATCAGCAGCCATACACACTGTGGGATGAATAGTTCTCCTAAAGACCTGCTCACATATCTCATAGAATCACAGAATTACAGAATCATCAATGTTGGAAAAGACTTTCACGATCATCCAGTCAGTCTGATAATCCAGCACCCCCATAATCACCATATCCCCAAGTGCCACATCCAGACACCTCTTGAACACTGCCAGAGATGGTGACCCCACCATCTCCCCGGGCAATTTATTTCAATATCTGACCAGTCTTTGAGTGAAAATTTTTTTTCTAATAGCTAATCTGAACCTCCCATGGTGGTCATTTCCTCTTGTCCTTTCACTTGAGACATGGCAGAAGAGACCAACCCCCACCTCACTACAACCTTGTTTCAGGTAGTTGTAGAGAGCAATGATGTTTCACCTGAGTCTTCACTAGACTAAACAACCTCAGTTCCCTCAGAAGCTCCTCATAGGACATGTTTTTTTGACCCTTCCCCAGCTTCTATGCTCTTCTTTGGACACAATCCAGCACTTCAATGTCATTTTTGAAGTGTGGGGTCCAAAACTGAACACAGTACAGCAAGTATGACCTCCCAGTGCTGAGTACGGTGGTGCAATCACTGGCCTGCTGGCTACACTGTTATTGATACAGGCCAGGATGTCATTGTCCTTCTTAGACACCTGGTCACACTGCTGGATCATATCCAGCTGACTGTACAGCAGCACCCCCAGATTCCTTTTGGCTGAGTAGATCTCAAGCCAATTTTCCCCAAGCCATGCACAGGGTTGTTTCAAAGACAATATCAAAAAAGGAATGAGAATTACTACCAGGCACTGTGTTTTACAGTCTCCCAAGCTGTGGTGTATTGACTCCAGCTGAATGCCAGGTGCCAACAAAGCAGCTGTATCATTCCTCTCCTCAGACGGACAGAGGACATAATGAAAAGCTCATGGGATCGGATAAGGACAGGGAGAGACCACTCCCCTGTTACTGTCATAGGCAAAACAGGTTTGACTTGGGGAAAAATTATCAATCAAATGAGAGTAGGGTAATGAGAAATAAAACAAGTTCTTAAAACATTTGTCCCGTCCTTTCCCTTCTTCCTGGACTTAAATTCCCTTCTGCATTCTCTAATTCTTCCCCCACCACTGGGAACAGGGTGGTGGGGAATGGGGCTTATGATGAGGTCTCTGCTACTCCTTCTTCCTCAGTGGAAAGGCTCTTCCCGCTCTTCCCCTGCTCCAGCACAGGGTCCCTCCCATGGGAGACAGTCCTCCATGAACTTCTCCAATGTGAGTCCTTCCCATGGGCTACAGTTCTTCACAGACTGCTCTAGCGTGGGACCCCCATGGGGTCACAAGTCCTGCCAGAAAACCTGCTGCAGAGTGGACTCCTCTCTTCATAGGTCCTCAGGTCCTGTCAGGACTCTGCTACAGTGCAGGCTTCCCATGGGGTCACAGCTTCCTTTGGACATCCACCTGCTCCAGTGTGGGGTCCTCCATGGGCTGCATGTGGATATCTTCTCCGCTGTGGACCTTGACGGGCTGCAGAGGGACAGCCTGTCTCTCCCATGGTCTTAACAATGGGCTGCAGGAGAACCTTGCCATGCAAAACCACTTTTCTCACTGGAAACTCTGGGAAGTCCAAGAAGGAAAAGCTAAGGGGTGTTGGAGCTGAAGGGTGGTGCAGGGCCAGCTGAGAGCTCAAGGTAGTAGTAAAAGACTCTTGATGTCTGGAAGACTGTTGTATCAGGAGTTAGTGATGCACATAATGGGTAATTGAGGTGTATGCCTTCCCCTCCCCACCCCCAATAAATACTTATGAATTCCTTTTATTTGTCCTGTGGCATCAGTAATCATGGAGTCATTGGAGTTATACTTTGATTGCAAGCTGAAATTTGAAATAATAAAAGTGAATTCACTACACAAAGATGAAAATATGAATCTGAAAAACTGGTAATATAGCAGTGACATAATAGTGTGTGAGTGTGCCTATGTGTGTTTTTTACAATTTTTATGACATTCCTCACATTGAAGAGGTGGGGGACATTAAGGCCCACTGAAAACCAAATGACCCAGAAAACAAATTGTCTTGAACAGGAAGAAGAGCAATCCTGATCAGCATTCCCCAAGGTCTTTTATCACTGACCACAAACCTTGCAATGCAGATTTTTTTAGCTGAGGAAACACCCTGTGGGTATTTGCTGTCACCAAACTGCATGATTTAGTCTTCAGACTCAAACAGCTCTGAAGGTGACATTTTGTGCCAAACATAGCTGCACAGAAACAATTCACTTGTAGGCTGATTTTCACTCTACAGAGCCTGAAGCAAGTGGCTATTTCCACTTCAACACTTTGAAATGAATTTTATACATGGGGGAATACGTCCTACAGAGAACCTGCTGGAATCCTTTGGACTGTGAAGCATTACCATAAATGTTGCTGAAAAATGTTTCAAGGAAGATCCTTACAGATTGCTGTGAATGAGTGCTGTGAATGGCCCTTTTCAGAGTGTGTTCGCTAAATGCAGTGTCACAGTTAGGTCTGCTTCATATATGTTGTCACATATATGAAACTAAAACACTGAAATTTGGTCTAAAACACTGAAACTTACACAATTACTCAGCAATGCACATTCCTTTGAAATCCTTCTCCCTTTAAATTTGCATTTGTGCTTACAAAGTGCTTGCTCTTGGTTCCTGGTTTAACAAAATGCCTCATGTTATGATGAACAGCTTTCCAGAGGGGCCCAGCTTCTTGTGTAACATACAATTAACAACAACATAACATAAAGAGTTTAAAAGTCCAGGTCTTCACTTCCAGTCCTGCTGAGTGAACCATTTTTGCATTTAGGAAGCCATCACAACTTCACAGTGCAATGATGCCCTGATATTTCCTACTTAAAATTTCTGTGTCTTATATATCAAAATTCCTTACACTCAGACATTTCAAACATACTGGCCTTTTTTTTTTTTCACGACCAGAGAATGCCTCCAGTCCATGCTTAGATGGAAGTGTTAATAGAGGAAAAAAAAAAAAAGAGGTAAAGGCTGATTGCAGAGATAGTAGCAATTCAACAACTGTAATCAAATCTGTGATA
Source organism: Cephalopterus ornatus (assembly GCA_013396775.1). Taxonomy (NCBI): domain Eukaryota; kingdom Metazoa; phylum Chordata; class Aves; order Passeriformes; family Cotingidae; genus Cephalopterus; species Cephalopterus ornatus. Next base: position 93,207 of record VZRE01003841.1, on the reverse strand, counting down.
CTAAACACTGGAGGAGATTTACAGTCTGCAAAAAACACAATGCAAGTCACTTTTTGCTAATTTAACTATGAAAGGAAATTTATCAGACTAAGAGTTTGAATGCTGGCTGCTTTCACACAAACCTACTGAAAATACAGAGCTCAATAAATGGACTCAGTTTAAATGACACAGATCCCTCTATATACAGCTTAAAGAGACAAAATCACTTGAGGGATAGAGTCAAGCTGCCCACGTAGACATAGTCTCTGTTCCAAAGTGTTGCGTACTGATGGTGTGCTCCACCTCACCTCCTCATCCCCTTAAGCTGGAAGTTGTGGAGGCATTTAACTCCACAAATCAACAGTCAAGTCCCAGCCCTATCCCAGGAGCCATCAGCCCACCACAGGTTCATCTCCACAATCCCAGAGGAGCAGAGAGCCCAGTGGCAGACAGGAACCCAACTTAAGAACTCAGAGGAAGGAACACCTCGTCCAGACTCCTCCTAGACCTGTCCCAGGAGACTCTTAGCCCTAGTGTCAAGGTGTGACACAATCACAGTGAATCAACACTGGATCAATCACCGTTTGGACAGAGGGGTGTAACTGCCATGGGGTATGGGACCTGTTACAGGATGCAGGTGAAGAGCATTTTGGAATAGGACAGGACTTAAGGATGTTTTTTGGAGAGAATTAGGTGATTTGGGGAGGAAAATGTGTGGAAAAATAGAGGGATACAGAGAAAAAAAGGGCAAGTCACATGTGAATAGTTGGCTGGTCAGTATGCTTGTCTGATCAACACAGCCTGTCCTCCTTTCTATTTTATATTTTCATCCCCCATTCTCTTGGCCCAGTGTGCCTTAGCTATGTAGCTTCTTCAGAGAGATTTCAATGTATAATGGTCATCTAGTGATAAAAGCAGGAAAAAGTGTAGTGAGACAGAATGCACTTTGCTATGCATATTGGGAAAAATGGACACGCTTTCATTAAGCTTTTATTGATGTCTGAAACAAGCATAACATAACTAAGATAAACTCAGCCATTGTTACCAGCCTGCTTAGACTGCAGTATGCTCCATCTGCCTCAGAAATGTAAGAAAATTCCTCGTCAATCCTGGACTTTGTCTATTTTTCCATATTTATATAGGTTTGTATAAAAGAAGTTACATTTTTGCCTCATTTGTCATATTTAGGGTAGCCCTATAACTTTCTTCGCTTTTTGAATTTTGTACATTTCCCATAAAATGATGTTTTTTTAACTTGTCATAACAAATAAAACCCCCAAATTTGTTTGTTTTCTCTATTTTGTTTTCATTTAAAAGCGATAAATGTTTTATTATCACTTCTTACATACTTGTAGAGATTGATGTTGTTCTTAGTTTGACTTCCAGCTCTTAATGCATGGCATTTGGAGTTCTGATATGGGGAAGACCTGTAGCAGGGAGCTCATTTTTGGCTCTGTCTACCTCTTTATTTATCCTTACTTTGCCTTTTTAAAATAATCTCTATTGGTAGGAACAGCAAAGCTGGCAGGAAATTGCAATTCTATTTGGTATATTAGCTGTATTCAATTTATCAAATAATCACTGTGACATCTTGTTCATTTCGTGTTGATGAAGACCAACTATTATTTGATAAACATTTAGGAGAAACCAGCTTTTCTTCAGTGTTTCATACACAAAGTAGCATGCACTAGGTTACTAATCTGAATAGTTGAGACAATATTATTGTGTATCTTAAACAGAAGATGATTTTTTTAAAATGTGTGTGTCTGTGCCTTAATTTTAATGGACCATTTATTTCTATTGAATTTATTACATGAGACACTCATTTTGTTATAGTAAACAATTAAATTTGCTTTCTGTTTCTAAAGTAATTTAAATTGTTCTACCATTTTAATTAGGCAACCTATCATTATCTTCAAATACCTCCCCAAAAGTATGGCTTCGATGCTACTAGAACTATCCCTAAGGATGCATCCAGACTTCACTGCATCATGTCTCTGTGTCTCCCTTCTTTCTTTTAGAATAAGTGATAATGGAGCCTCTTGTAACTCATTTTAAGACATCTGTCTGTGCTCAGTTTATTTCTATTCCTTCTAAACTCTTAAGACATGGTTCAATAAAATAATTTTTCATATTTAAATAACAATTTCTTATGTTGTGGCCTTATTACCCTACATTTATACTCTGTCCTACAAAGCTGAGTGTTCTTTCTCATTTTGCGTGCTTACAGTGGTGATCCAGACAGTTTTCCCTTTCCATTCAATAAAATTAATTTTTTCTGTGGTTTCAAAGACTTCAGCTTTGTAGTATAATCAAACTAATGAATTTGTGTGCTTTCTCTCAATTTAGGCTCTCAATTTTTATTCAGTCTCTCAATTTAGAAACAGCTAGATATGAAGAGTTGCAGAAGAGCCTCATTAAACGACAGAGAAAAAGCATTAGATGATACTCAGCATTGACAGATGCAAATTGGGATAGATTTCAGAAACGGTTCTATCCTTAAATATAAAATGGTAGGCTCTGAACTCACAATCAGCGTTCAAAGAGAGGTGTTAGGAGTTTTAATAAGCACTTTCATGGATACATCAGTGTACTCATAAAAGGAAATAGAATGGAGGAAATGTTTAAGAAAAGGGCAGAGATTAAAAGACAAAAATGTCAAACTACTGTACAAAGCAGTGGCATTATCACACCTTGAATTATTGTACCTTGAGTAAGCTCTGGAGCCTCATTTTAAAGAGGATGCAGTGGAATTGAGAAGGAACAAAGAAAGGCAGGCTGTGTGACTAGAGATACAGCATATAAAGTCCAAATGTATTGTGCTCCTGCAAGCTAAGAAAGATTACCAAGAAAATATCACACACATTTCATGTATTTGCCTCTTGTATTTGCTATTTGCTATAATTATCAGAGTTAGATGAAAACATGGATAAAACATAAGTGTTCCTCTAGTGAAAATTTTGGAAATAAAAATTTTAAATAAGTCTTAAATATGTATGTGATATGACAAAACCAAACCAAACATCGCTTAATATTTATTTGAAAAGGAACTTCATATGCATCCCTAAATCATCTCAGGAACAGTGATTATTTTCTTTATGTAGATTTTTCAATCTTTTCTTCTTGCTACATTGACTGTTAGGGGACAAGAACACTTTGGATGTTCACACACCGGAATTCCTGACCTAGAACAATCATTATAATCAATGCTCAAGGAATAAAAGCCCTTCATATGATAATATAAGTCAAAATGATCTATTTACTTTGCTTTATTAATTTCCCTTCATACTGTCTCCCATTTCATGGCAAAGCACTTGGTAAATTTTAATTTGTTCCTCTTTTTGACCTGAAAAATTAATCAAATTTTGGTACCTGGTGGTATTCTTACAATCTAGAAAGTGTTCTTTATACACTGCTTTTATATGCAAAATGTACAAAGAAATGCTTCCCTAAGTAGAGGAAAAATCAAACTACAGGGCAAATCAATTTCTCCAAGGGAGCTCTCAGTCAAATCTCTCTCTCAGCTTTTCCCCAGGTAATTTACTAAAACATCAGACACTACTTGGTATTTCCTAGCCTGTAAACTCTCAGCTTCTTTGGTCCATCTGTCTCCCTTTCTCTGACCTGCACTTTTATGAAACAACACTTGGGGGAGGTGATCAGCTCAGCCATTCTTTGCCCGTGACTGGATTTTGATCTGTGTCTGTAGATGGGGAGGTGGTCACTTTTAGTGTTTTGCCTTCAAAATATTTGACTTGTTTCTTACCACAGCTTCTATGAATGATAGAAACTACAACCAATGTATGAAGAAAATGATTTTTACCTTCACTGCAGAGGATGCCAGATCTTCCATATGGACACAAGCAAACAGCATCTCGACTGGACTTTGGAAAACACGTAGCACCATTTCCACATGGATTTTCATCACAAGTCGCAAACTGGCAGAGTTTTCCAGTGTAGAGTTTAGGGCATTCACAGTACCAATTTTCTGCATCACTGAGAAATTTAAATTAAAAACAAAAAAATGTGTATAAGTACCAAAATGCACTTGAAACAAACAGAACAGGTTTTACAGTCATTGAAAACCAGTGGCATTTGAATTATTGGTATAATAGATCTCTTTGTTTTCAGTAGTGCGCCTGGCATTAGATATGCCAGAATGCTTTACTGGTGACTTGAATTGACAGGTTCTTTTGTGTTTAATTTTATATTTTAATTTATCTTTCCTTTCATGGTGAGATATATGATTTTTCTAAGGTCTCACTAGTTGCTTGTGCTACATCTTTCATAACAGTCAAAATAACTGTTACAGAAAAACAGGTCCTCTATTAAATCTGAAAAAATGAAATAACGTGAAAGCAAAAAAAAAGAAAGTTACTAGTTGACTTTGCAAATGGAAATATCATGAATTACATATAGCTTGTGGCAACACAGTAGGATGTAAAAAAGCCCTGAATTATGCTTACAGTAGTGACTATATTGAAATTGAAACAGAATAAACAGGTAATATCTCTGCTATCATATAACTTAGGTTTTCAATCATAAAAAAATTTAGAAGATGGAATAATAAGTTCTAATCAATCTTGAGGGTGACAAAACAAAAGGTTTAGAAATGTGCATATTCTGTTTGTACAAATTATTTTTCTTACAGTATTCAAAGATAGCACAAAGACAGATATGGTAAAAAAACCAAAATCAGATAGGAAAAACAGAAGTGTAAGACATTCTCATCTATCACTTATTATAAATTTAATTTCATTAAAGGTCTTATTTGATCTTCCCCCTTTTTTATGGCCAAAATTAGATAATAGCTAAATAGGTCATTTCATGTGATTGCTGTATATCCTCAGTATTGAACAGAAACATGTCTGCTTTATACTTGATAAGGTCACATGTGCCTGTGGGTATGAATGCAGAAGACATAATGCGTGTTGTATCAAATCACAGCCATTGTGTTTTACCGATAATAGCACAATCATTAGGATGAGCACTGATAAAATCTCAAATACATGTGATTCGAAAACTCTGTTATCTGCTTATAATATCCATGCAATCAGATTAAAAGAAATAATCCGAAGCTGAAAGACCGCCTGTATTTTTTAAAAAAGGGAAATAAGTGAGTCTTGTGACAGTCTTTGTTCATAGCAGTTGATCAGTGTGTTCCTAAATGGACCACCCACAGATATGGGGAGTGAGGATCTCAGCTGGAGAGTCTACCAGAATGAATCTCATGAATAATGCCCCCACATACCTTTGCAAAGAAATTGCTATCAGCTGCAATAATAAATTTCTGTGTGTAGCCTATTCTATTTATAGATCTGCTGCAGACACTGAGAGAGGAGTGTAAATGAGATACTGGATTGCTTTCATTTGTGCAGCATCAAGAGTCCTGCTTTCAGTAGTTTTAATATCAACATCACACAGCTCAGCTAATTAAAAAAGCAATAATAAACTGAATTCTTTCTGGAAATCTGCAGTTGATGGTGATGATCTTTAAAATTACTTATCAAATGTGTTACAGTTTGTTTATAGATAAAAAGATCATCACTGCTGACTGCCATAATACACAGACTTTAGTCTTCACCTTTAAAGAAATAATTTTCATACATTCTTCTATTGCGTTATATATGTAACACCAGCCATTTCTTCTTATAGGCTTACTTTTTCTATTATGAAGATTAAAAATAACAGGTCTCATTACAAATTGTGAGTTTATTGTTAACAAAATGAGCAATATTATAACATTTCACTATTCATGCTGTAACATCCTAAAAACAAAGAAGAGTGACTCCTCATGAGGCAAAGAAAACAGTTTTTAAGAAGTTCTCCAAAGTTATATAAAGCTTGAAAATATAATAGCTAACCACACTGAAAAAATATCACAGCCAGTTGACAAGAAATAGTATACTGAAACACAAAGTCCCAAATCAGTTATATTCTCTCTCAAAGCTGTCATTGTACTTTGCTAAGGAAAAGACAAGATCACCCATATTCTCCTGAATTAACCTCGGCTGCAAGAAACACATAATGCTTGAATGACTAGGAACTTCTCCCAAGTGGATTTCACAATTTTATGAAAACCTACTATCCTTTATAAGTGCAAGAAGCGAATGAAAGGGGACAGCAAATCAGAACATTGGTATCTTTTGCCTATGCTGTACGCCTATGAATGACTCCAAGGAAAAGTCATTGAATAATTACATAAATGAGCTGTAAAAAGTAAATAATGCGTGAAGGGAACAAGGAAATTATCAAAATTTTGATGCTGCGAAATAAGAAACAATTTTGGAGTATTTTGCTGAAATATGACTATATTAGCGTTTGAGCTTAGATTCAGAGCATGCTTTTTAAAAAAACCTTCTGGTTGCTCCCAGGTGAAATGCCTTGTTTCACTTGTGTGTCAAGAGTACATGAACTCAATTTCTTTCAGGTGAACCTGCACCAGAACATTTTCTCACACCTCAGATACTTGAGCTGCTTGGACTGGCCATTCAATCTCAAATGAGGTCCAGTGTGAGTCAAAGCTCCCTGAAATATGAAAAATGGTGATGTTGGGTACTCAGCACTAATTGATTTACCTTGTAAATCTATGCCTTTTGAACTACACTACCTACTAATATGGGTGCAGATTTATAAGCAATCAAAAGAAAATCATGCAGCCATGGTATATATTACGTATCAAAAAAGGCTCCAGATTTTAAACTGGAGCGCTGACAAACTCCAGAAGTAAATAGCGAAAAAATCCCCCTAACTCTCCAGAATCATATGGGTGTAGGGAAAATGAATTGTTCTCTGACATTCTTAAAATCCTTTGAATTGGTAAGGGACACACTTTTGATCACCATTTCCCATGTTAAAATAGTCTTTTGTTTTTTGGTTTAGATATTAGATTGGAAAGAAATTAACAATAAATCTTTGTATGATATGACATATTATTAGCAATCCAATAATACAGATTCTTCTCCTTGAATCAATACTACCTCAGTGACTTAATTTAATAAAATCAAAGTTTTGTATAAGATTGACAGCTTTGGGATGTCACCATAGGTTTTGACAAGTTATTTATTTTAAATATTGCACAATGCATAAGAGATGGTACAGTAGCACATTAATCCAGTTCCAGCTGTATTTAACCACAGTTTTTAACTTTTAAACCAATTTTGTTTTTAAAAGAAAAGATTATAATCCCTCTGTACAATGTGTCACAGACAACATTTGTAGTCTAGCAGAGTATAATTTTTGTTCAAAGCAGAGTATAATTTTCTATATACCTGTGCTTTTTCCATCTCTAAAGTGAGAGCACACTGAAAGCACTGCACATGCCATTTGTGTATGCCAGTTGTATGCAAGAGGGCTTCCCTGAAAGGAAGCACACTCAACACCCTTTAATCATGATCTTTAAAGTTCCTTCCAACCCAAAGCATTCTATGATTCTGTGATTCCATGATAGTACTAAGCTGAGAATGTCAAAAACTATGTGTCACAGTGGGTTCAATATTTAATGACGTAGGTTCTTTTGGTGCTCTCACTATATTATCTATAACAAAGCTATGGAAGTTGGAGGGAACAGCTCCTGCAGTCAATACATAGTAGATGTAATTCAGTTTATTTTAAAGTTGTTACTATTATTTGTTCCCAGTGCTATTTTGTTTTAAATTACTGGAAAATGAAAGGAGCATCATACTTTAAATTATCGGTTTAAGTTGAATTACACTTCATTCAAAGAGCCATTAAATTGCTCCCCAGAAAACACCAGTGTAATGTAAAGGCAATTAGGATCTTCTTTTGAAAGCTTTGTGTAATAGACAAATCCACAGAAACTCATTGCAGCCAGAAGGACAACTTTATCTCATGAATAATCTTAATAATATCAAAGGACAATATATAAAGGAAGTGTTTCTTCCTTGTGCACAGCAGGTGTTTTTTAGTATATAATATAACTGCCAATCTTTCCTTGTATTATACAGCTCCCAAAAATCAATTTAGCTTTCATGCTGCTTTAGTACTTTCACTCAGGTTTCCTCAATTATGGTATTGTCTCTAGATCTGAATGCTTTTGTTGTCTTTACTGTTTTGAATCCTTTTTTCCCCTACCTGGAATGATTATTATGCAAGTTCAGTGATTCACTTTAATAATTTTTTAGTTTCAGTGAAAGCATTTTTGTATTGCGTTTATGTGACCAGGTTTTGCTGTTGGTGGGTGTGGGCTACAGGGATGGCTTCTCTGAGAAGCTTCCTCCACGTCCAACAGCACAAATGCCAGCCGGCTCCAGGATGGTCCTGCTGCTTATCAAGGCCAAACCCATCATCAATGATGGTAGCACCTCCGGGATAACATAGTTAAGAAGTGGAAAAAAAAGCCCTGGCAGCAGCCCATGAAAGAGCAGGATCCTGGCAGGACCTGTGGCCCCATGGAGAGAGGAGCCCACGCTGATGCAGGTTTGTTGACAGGACTTGTGACTCTGTGCTTTGGGACCCACACTGCTCCTGAAGAACTGCAGCCCATGGGAAGGACTCACATAGAGAAGTTTGTGGAGGAAACTCTTGCTTGCTGATTATCTATTTCAGACCTTCAAAGATGTCATAATTTTCAAGAATTCAGAGTCTTTATAATTTATTTTACAATGTACTGATTCAAATCACTAAGACAGTACTAACTTTTTAGGATCATGAAGCCTATTCTGTGGACTTTCATAAACCCTCTTTAGACTCCATTTTCCTTTCACTTGGTGAATATGCAGGTGATTCCCCATCACATGAAGGATACATATCCATTAAAATGCATAAGAACTTCTACCCTGTAATATGACAATTATGGCCATTTCTGTCTCAAGAAGATACACAATTATGGTATCAAGCACTTCTGGATGCATAACACTTAATGGTGGAGCGTTAAGGATCCCTCAGGAAAAAGTACAGCAAACAATAGTTGGTGAAAACAATCTATCTGGGCAGCAATCTATTCCCTGAACACATCTTGGAAGAGAAACAATGCTCTGTCAAACTGAGTCCATCCCAACGGCTGTAATTAGCTCTGACATCACTCCTTTTCCCAATCTCCTCGGTCTTTTCAGTTAAATCTACATTTTCTCCTTCGTTGTGTTGTATGAGAAAAATAGTAAACAGGTGTTGACATCTGCTAAAATATATTTATAAAAAGAAATATTTTTTTAAAGTTGAAAGTCTATGATTTTAATAGTAAAAAATTAGCACTATATGAAACATGTCCAGGAAAGCATATAAATATTTTCAACAGCATAAGGTTGAAGGCAAATCTCCACTTATTAGTGAAATGATATGCAGCCTAAATTGAGTTTGTCCTTCAAAAATCTCTCATAATTCCTTATGACAGAGAATTTCCAGTTGCTCCCAGCAGTCCCTAGGGCTCCAAACATCCTTTGATTCAATGTATCTGTTTGCAGCAGGACTCATGAACACTGTACCCAAAGCAGTGACGCTGAACACTGGTGTGCAGCATAATGCTTATTGCACTGTTTTATTTAAACATGCATTGTAGACTATTACTCATTTCTCTTAGAAATTTAAAGCAGTCTTTAAGCACAGAAGCATTCATGACTTCAGTGTTAGATGAATTTATAATTTGCAGAACTATGTGGCAATAATTTCCAAGATTTCAGTCTCATCACAGAGCAACTGCAGTTTGTTAAAGTGGTCATGAGGAGACAGGTAAAAACAAAATTGCAGGACAAAATAGTAATAGTTTGTAAAATAACATCATTTATCTTAAATATACAACATAATAATGTTAAACTATAATGGCTATATATAATCTAAATACAGAACTGTTTACTTTGGAAAGAGAAAAAAATTCATGCAAATCTAGGTGGTCATTATACTTAAAATAAAATAAAATGCACTCTAAGATATGAATGAAAATAGCAATTTCTAAAAGCTCTATGAAAACCTGACATCGTAAGTGACATGGTAAACCACAGCTGCTTTGAACTGTCACAATCTTGACCACTCACTTTGGGTACTGTAAGAGGGGTACTTTTGATTTAGATGATCAATGGAGCATAGAGGGGTGAGAAAGTAATTATATTAGGATGTGAAACCAGCCAGAGTATTGTACAATGCAACTTTATTGCATAAGTTAACAGTAAGGTCCATTGTGTCTTTAGCAAGTTAACCAGATGTCCCCTATTATCATAGTTGAGTTCCTCCTTGGCTTGGCTCCATTCTGCAAGATAGACACAAATACCCTTGAAACACAATGGTACAGATCATACATCGGGGTGAGAAAGATGACGGCGAGAGGAACATTATGTGGGCCGGGGTCGTTCGCCCCTTGCCCTACCATAGGGCACGCGCAGACAGTTGCTATTAGATAATGAGTAGGCGGTGTTTGGCTGCCATTCAGGCATCACCTTATACTGCGTACTGGCCCTACGTAGTGTAGTGCAGAGCTGATAAAATGGGGTGTCAGGACTGCTGGGTTGAGCGATACTCATCCTTTCATCGAGACTGTGTTGCTCCGTGGGGATGCCCACCAAGCATGGGTACCAACCAGTCGCTGCAGGTCCCGATAGCCCTGGCCTGTCTGTGTAGGTACGCACAGTTTATTGATAGGAAGTAACTGAGAAAGCAAACGTTTTATAGCCTTTTTTGTATCCCTTTAATTCCCTTTTTACCAGATAATACTGTAATAAAAGCTGTTCGTAGTACTGTATGAATGCCAACTGATAAAGAAGTATTTTTTTGTATTTTTTAGCTTTTGATTCTCTTTGCTAGTAGTTTTTTTATTTTATTCTCACTGCAATAAAAGATTTTTTGTAGTGTTTGAATGATTGTTGTACTTGTCCTTATGGGGGACTTCAGCTTGCCAGAAATTAACTGGGAGCATTGCACAGCTGGTACAGCTTGGGCCAGAAGATTCCTAAGAAACCTAAACGACAACTTTATGATACAGGTCCTAAGGGAGCAGACTCAAAAAGACGCCTTGATCTGCGTCTTGTCAACAGAGTGGATCTTGTAAACAAAGGGGAGATTGTTCACTATCTTGGCCACAGCAATCACAAAGGGATTGAGTTTGAAATCTCTGTTGACAGGAGGAAAAGTGCCAGCAAAGTCTCAGCTCTGGACATGAGGAGAGCACACGTCATGGCTCCCATGGCTTCCCGGGATGCTCAGGCAATTAGTAAGGTCCCCTGGGAAAATGTGTTTTGCAGGTGCTGGGGTCCATCACTTTTTAAACATCACCTCCATATGCAGGAGCAGTCAATTCCCAAAAGTCAAGAAGTCAGAAGTCAAGTCAGAAGTCAAGTAGCCAAGGCAGAAGGCCAGCTTGGCTGAACAGGGATCTTCTCTTGGAAATAAGGCAAAAAAAGGAAGGTATATGCCCAGTGGAAGCAAGGTCAAGGGACATTGGAAGAATAGGGAGATGCTGCTTGAAACTGCAGGGAGAAAATTTGTGTGGCCAAAGCTCAGCTGAAGTTGAAGCTGGCCAGAAATGTGGGGGACACTAAAAAGAGTTTTTTCAAACATACTGATGGCAATAGTCAGTGTAGAAATATCACTGGCCAGCTACAGGATAAGGATGGTCACCTCACAAAGAGGAACAGAGACAAGGCAGAGGTGTTGGACGCTTTCTTTGCCTTTGTCTTCAACACAGATGGCAGACCAAGCCGGTCTCAGTGCCCTCAGCTGAGGACCATGACTAAAGAATGATCAACTCCCAGTTGACCCTGAACTCGTGCAGGATCTGCTGCTGCAGCTGGATCCTGACAAATTTATGGGGCCTGATGGGATTCATCTCAGAATCCTCAAAGATCTAGCTGATGTCATTGCAAAACCTGTCTCGATGATTTTTGAGTGATCTTGGGAATCTGGAGAGGTCTCAGCTGACTGCATCTCTTCTCTGTAGTGACCAGTGACATGACCTGAGGGAAGAGCCTGAAGCTGTGTCAGGAGAGGCTTAGGTTGGATATTAGAAAAAGGTTCTTCACTCAGAGGATGGTTGGGTGCTGCAACAGGCTCTGCAGGGAAGTGGTCACAGCACCCAGCCTGAGGGAGTTCAAGAAGCATTTGGATGATACTCTCAGGCACATGGTGTGACTCTTGGGGACAGTCCTGTGCAGGGCTAAGGGTTGGATTTGATGATCCTTGTGGGTCCCTTCCAAGTCAGTATATTCTGTGATTCTGGGATTCTGTGATGTATTTAATTACACCGTAAGCATGGAATGTGTGGTACTGAAATGCAGAGAAGGAAAAAAAAACCTGAGCACCCCAAATCTTTGTGGTTCTTAGAACAAGAATGGTAAAAATTGGACTCCATTGGGCATTGCAATCTTCTGCTGAATGTAGTATAAAGAATTCCCACCAAAACAAAATAGCATTTTTTTTAAATTCAAAACCAAGACATCTCTTAAAGCTTCTGGGTGTCCATCCTCTGTCTCTCTTCCCATCTCTTTGAGATTCACTTACTTCCCCAGGTAGTTTAGATATTTTCTTCTACTGTCAGGAATAAGAGAGCTAAAGCCAGGCACTGTTTTCTTGTGCATCCTTTCTGTAGGGTACCACTAGCTCTCAGAAAGAGTAAGAAATTCCTGCACCACAGGATTTCTGTTTGTACTGAAGTGTAGGAGATTATGTCCATGGCTCTATCTACATATCTGCATTTAATTCAGACTAAGTTATTTCTCTAAATGACATCAAAAGTAGGTCATAAAAACTGAAACCAAAAAGAAGCTAGAAATTTAAGTGTGTTTGAAGGACCAAATCTTGACCTCTCTGCCACAGTTTCCTCCTCCTACAAAATAAAGGTAATGTATAGGAGACTGCACAAAGCTTTTATGAAGACTAATTGCTTAAGCTTGCACAACTAATTGAACATGAGAAAGGCTAAAGAAGTGCTGAGTACTAGAACTACTGACAACATTGACTGAAGTCAAAAGCCAGCAATCACTATGTGCTTCCAATTTTTTTTACAATATGCTCTTTATCAATAGCTTGAGTTGTTCTGTCTTGTATGTTGACCTTTTACTTTGATTGCTGCCTCAGCTCTGAATTTCACATCTTCTTGGATGATGGCTATGATTTATGCAGGATATAAAATGCCCTAAAACCTGTAAAATCAAATACTATAAAACTGACTGTTGGCATTTTTCACATGTGCAAGAACTGTAACTGTTAGAGTTGTCCCATTGCTGAGAATTAGTGTAGTTGGGTGACACACCAGGACAAACTGATCAAAAGTGCAATAGAAAAAGTCTGATTCACAACTGATCTTTATAATTGGTACAAAAGGCCATTTTTGTACCATTTTCTCAAACAGACCTAACTTTAAATGCTAAGAGATTAGTCTCTCTCTAGCTGGTAATCAAGATGTCAGATAAGTCAAGTCATCTGATTCATTTGCTGCAAAAGGTAAAATGGCTATCTTGAAAAAGTAAATTGCAGGAGAGTATATGTTAGCGAGAAACCATTGCATCATGGCATCCTTAGCATCACTGTTATTTGCTTCCAGACTTCCTTCAGAGAAAAAAATTAGTTTCTCTTCCCTGCTACCATGATGTTGGTCCATTTCTTTACATTTATGCAGAAGAATAACAGGAAGTTATTCTGGCTCTATAGGCTGTCTTATCTTGCAAACTTTTGGGGACTGGAAATAAGCAGTTCTTTTAAATAAGACACTTGAACTTACAAATGAATGACTAAAATAATCCAAATGAAGATTAGAAAAATGTACGTGATAATTTGCATTTAATCATAGAAGATTTTAGAGCAGGTTTTGGAAAAGGCAGACATGAGATTTGGCATTGTCAATATTAACTTTTGAATGTAAATGAGCTTCTTCACATCTTCTGAAAATTTTTTATTTTCTGGTGTGCATCAGTATGATGACTGTCTATGTAAAATGAAAGTATTAGAACATTTGCTAATAACAATCTGATATTATACCGTGCCATTCTAATGTCTGAATATTTTACAGATACCTGTTCACTGCTGGGTGGAATGAGTGATGCTTCAGTCTCTAACACATGCTGTACACTTCTGACAAAAAGGCTTCTACCCCACCTGATTCTGTATCAAGGATGGTGATTTGAAAGGTCTATCCATAACTTTGCCATAAAGTTTTAAGTCTGTGTCTGTGTAGCAGAACAAAGAAATCATGGAGGTGGAATTAGACATATTTGACTTTAATCTAATTAGCACTGCTACCACCTGCAGTGAATGAAAACATGATGTGATGTTTCATCCTGACTGCTAATCCTTCAAGGAAAGCAGTGCTTTTATTCAGTTTACTAGCATGTATTGATATTACTGCTCATTCTATCTTCATGAAGACTACCTTAGTTGTGCCTTTTCTGCAACCATTTTCTCTTTATTTTGCTTTATAGGCATGTCCTCTGTGTATCCATAGAAACAAGCACAGAATGAACCGTGATGCCTTGTGGTCATGTTTGTTTTGAATTTACTGGATAATGGAAGCGAGAGTGTCTTATTAAAAAAAAAAAAAAAAAGAGGCAGAGCTCTAATACAGCCAGAGGTAAGAATACATTTTAACCCTTCCTGCTAACTTCTTTCAGTCAATTTCTAGCATACATAGTTACCAAAGCCTTATTGGCTGCAATATTAGTGAAGGATTTTCTTCCTTTGATATCAATCCTCCTATAAGTGAAATGCACATTAGAGCTAGTGAGTGCAATTGCCTATTCCAACAGCTCAGTTGTTAGGCTGTGGAAGACTGCTTGTGGATAATCAGTGATTTAGAAATGGTAGTAGGTACTTGGAGTTTTCCCAGGCTTCCAGGTTCAGTTGATCAAATTAGGTCAGCACTACTGAAAACCAGTGCTTTTGAAAAGTCACAGCTTTTCACACACTGTAACACAAAAAGGCATAATTAGAATCAGAAGTTTAATTCTTAGGTGAAAGAAGGTGAACTGGAATTCTGTTCTCTGCTTCTGGACTGCTTATGCTTCAATATTAAAGATTTATTGACATAAAGTAACCCTGGAGTACCAGCTAAACCTTAGTTCTCTCAATTTCACTCTATGCCTGACCAAAGGTAGGGGCAGGTCCCCTACCAATTATTCCTCTTTCACTCTTGTTTTGCTGGCTTTATTTCTGAAGGGAAGGTAAAAAATGATCCTAGAAAGCTTCCAAGACACTTGGGCAATTTAAGGCAAACCTAGAATAGGGCCTGCAGTCCAAAAGTTATTTCAGACCTGTGCTATAAATTGTGCTAGAATCATGAGAACTTGATAGAATCTGAGGTTATGTAGCATTTTTATTTTATATGTGTAAAATTTAAAAATAAAAATGTCATCTGTGCTAGCCAAGTGAATTATACAACTATTAGTCAAGGGAAAACCATTTCTTTGTTAACTGATTCTATTTTCTGATGTGCTTTCCACAGCCTTTTAAAGAGATTCAGAACTGGAAGGCAGTTCCCTGGAGTTGAGGTTCCTCCACAACTGAATAACTTTCACATCAAAGAATATGTTTCTCTTGAAACTCCTACCTGTAAGTGAATTTCCAACATGATAGCATTTAACATGTTGAAGGGTCAGACCACAGTGTGAATGTTCAGCTTGTATCTGAACAAGATGACTGGTTTCATGAGGATCATAATCTTCAGCACAGTGGCAGATACTTTAATGCAGACAATGGTCTCTATGAAACCGCTTAGGAACTACAGAAGCTGGTAAAACAGCTGAATTCTTTAATGCGTATGCTTCTCCTCATGGCAAAAAAAAAGGAAAAAAAAAGAAAAAAAAAAGAAGAAAAAAAAATATTGGACCTGCATGCAGAGTTGGTAATCAAATTTTTTCTGTGTTGGATATAAAAGGGTGCAAGAAAGTGGGAAATCCTACTGATGCACAGCTATGATTGAGCGGTATATTCTGCCATATATAGCTTCTATACTAAATTGATATGCATTCAGAGGTAGAAAAGTAGTGAATGATACATTGTCACAAAAAACAAGGACAGTTTTTTATTTGCTTTGTTTATTTTTTTAAATTTAATTAGTAAAATCTTTACTTTGTTAACATTCACTTTTATATGTGAATGTGAACACATTTTATATGTGATCAGTGGAAACATGGAATATCATAATTACTGATGTAAATAGGTCAGTTTGACATTGTATCATCTGTGAGATAAGGTCTTTAAGAGACCTTTAACTGGAACTGATATAAACCATAGTTGATGATAAACACTTATTAACTATTTTTCCTACTGAACTATCTCAAATGTAGAATCAACACTAGAGTTAACCAGTGTTCTTCTATTATATGATGGGCAAATTCCTTTAAAATCTCATTTTCCTTTTGTACCTATGCTACCATTTCTTTTTAAAGGTGTCAAAGAGATAAGTAACTGAACTGTTTTCAAATATGTTAATATTCACAATATTTTAATTTGTCAAACAGCACTAACATTTATGTCACAGTGGTATTTGTGAGAAGGGAATCTCTGGCAGAGGTTTCTGCTTGTGCAAGTGAACATGGAATATCCTCATTAGCATTGAATCTGCATTGTGATTGTGAAGAAAGCAAAATAAGAGCAATTTGTGTGGCAATTGCTGTCTTGAGTCTTCCAAGATTTTGCAGTGCACAAAATCTTTTCTGGCAGAAATTTCTGTAACTCAGGTGGCTACTCTTAACTGTATTTTCTCCATCTAATATCATTCTATGTCTTCTAGTATTATCTAAAGCAGTGTTTATGCCAAGGTATCATTAATGTGTTTCTCGTGTTCCAGCAATTTGGTTTATGCTAGACTGGAAATTGCAGTACTGGAAGAATGGAGTGATTCATTGCTTGTGTGTTTCTATGGTAAGCTTTTCCTCTGTGGTAATTATTCAGCTCCACAGGTGGTAGCTATGGCAGCATCACTTGTGCAGAGAGAAAACCATGCACCTTCAAATTTTTAAGGAAGGTTAAATTTTTTTATTGCTAAAAGGGGTACTATGCAGCATGATACTTATATATGGCATTAATTACACTTGTTACTATTAAAGATTAACTCATGCACAGTGAGTGAATCTGTAATAAATGATAAAATTGGAAAAAAGAGATATTAAGGATTCAGTAAACAAAGAATACTTGAAACAGTACAAGTAAAAAAGTGGAAGATACATGGAAAATGGTTGTCATGGCTTAAAAAAGCTATAATATATGCAACTATAAGTAAGATGTTGGTATATTTGTTCATTTTATCTAAGGGTCACCTTTATCTCCAAAGTGGTGCAGTTACACCCCAAACAGGCAAGCTAATCTATTTTACACAGGACTCCATAAATCTCAAATTTTAGGGAAGACAAAAAAAATAGATTTTATGAAGCCCCTTTAGCACTCTATTTGTTATTTATCAAATATCTTTTTGTATACATAGCTAAGCTGATGTGATATAGTAAGACGCAAGGAGCACTAGAACTATGAATTCATCTATGAATCACCAGCATAAATCACACAAAACGTACATTAATCACTCCTTCCTCATACGTCACCACCTGCCAGGGGATGGCCTGTAATGTGCCCTCTTTCATTCTTAAACTGTTGCAGGCAGTGCCTGAAATAGTATTATGTCCTATTTTATGAAGGTTAAGTATCCTGGGGAAAAGGCATCGTCCTCTTACTACCCAAGCTATTAAAAAGCCTCATCCCTCATTTATCATCATTTCAACAAATACATCACTCCTTAGTCACTGTGCACTCCTGCCAGACGGGAAATGCAACCCTCTGAAGAGCACAACCTCAGTACACTCCTACCACCTGTCTTATTGCAACAGCAGAGCTTTCCAGCGCACACCAGAGGCCCTGTGAGAAAGCCCCCAAACTCAATTTATTGCAGCCAATCTGATGGCAAGAAAAAAAATCCCTTCCCACTGTCCCAGAAGAAATTAACTCAACGCTCACAGAGGCTCACAGGATGCACAGCTGTGCTCTGACCTATGAGTGAAAACCAGTGATCTCCCAGCAAAAGAGATGTGACCGATAAGGCAATATCATACACCCTTTTCTTTATGAGATATGGAAAAGAACTGGTGATCTATCTGACTCATTTTTGACACGTCTTATCAATTTAGAGGAGAAACTCAGAACCTTTCCTCTCCCTTTTAGCTCATGTGACATGCATTCTTGAAATGGAGTAATTTGCTTCTAAGAACTGTCCTGTGGCCAAGCACACTTCTCACCTGAAACAGTACAGGCTAGCAGAGACACATGCTATTTGTTTCTTTTATTAATCTGGTAATGTTTCCAAAATTAAGAATTTTGAAATATTATGAGGGGCAAAGATAAAAGAGGTGAAAAGAAGTGGAAAGCCTAATCCCATTCAGCAGCAAAATAAAAGATCTTTTTTTCCCCAGGAGAATGCTTTCAAATAAATGCTGATACTTTTAAGGTTAACTTTTACTATTTTTATCCTATTATTGTCATCATGACACTGCAAACATTTCACGCTATCGAGATGATCTGCCTTATGACAGATATTTGAAAAAAGACATTAGTTTAATTTTCTTCTGAGTTGAATTTTATGCAGGATTTGAAATACATTAGATTTTTACTGGGAAATATCATTTGCTAGAGACTAGCTAGGTCCCACTTTAGGGGCATTAGGTAAAAATTTGTACTTCATTGATTCATAGTCTTTTGCTCCCACCAAAGAAGCCAATTTCTGCTGAAGGAACAGCGAGGATGTTCTTCCTGCAAAACTTAAACAAGACATAAGGCAGGTAGATGTGGACATTATTTATGAGTTTATACATTGATCCATTACTGAAGCTTAATCTATTTTGCAGTTCACTGCAGTTACAACAGATCAAAGAGTCAGGCTTTCAACATTTATTCCAGGTAGCTGGAACACTGTTAATTTTCTTCAAAGCAGAAAGTGTTGCTGTGTTGCAGATTTGTGACCGAAACAGTGTCAATGTCTTAGCTATTTGAAACAGTGCTTGCATGGCACCTAGGTTTTCTCTTTTCTCATCTTGAGCAGACCGGGAGAGGGCAGGAAGTCGGGAAGGGACTCTGAGGACAGCTGACTTGAACGGGCCAAGGGATATCCCATACCCTATGGGACTGTGCTCAGCAGTGAAAACTGGGAGCTCATCTTTCCAAAGTAGCTGTTACTTGGAGACTGACTGGTCATTGATCCGCTGGGGGTAAATCGTTGCTTTTGCATAATTAGTTTTTTTTTCCTTTGTGTTCATTCTTTTATTAAAATGTTTATATTTCAAGACACCAGTTTTCTTGCTTTTTCCTTCCAATTGCTCCCCATTCTGCTGGAGGCAAGTAAGCAAGTGACTGGGGGGCGAAATTATCTGCTGGCCAGGGTAAACTCAACCCACAGAGTAAGTGACAAATTCCAAACGGGTCTTGGAGCTACTGTGACAGGAACTGCTATAAAGGGACTCTGGAAAAGTTTTCATTTGGCGTGTTACTCAAGGACAAATGGTCTGGCCCAAGGACTGGAAAATCTGGACTTTGCAAGGGACATTAACTTCCTGCAATTCTTCTGCATTTTGATAACAACAAACATTTGTCAGAGTGAGTTCACTAGCAGTTCAGGATTTGTGTGACAACCAGACTGCAACATATTTAATCAAGAAATAGAGAGCAGAAATGCTGCATATCCCTAAAGGCTTTCATTCTTTAGCTTAGACTCTTCCTGCTGGTCTGCAGTAGACTCCTTGCTCAAGTTCTGTGATGAAAATTGCAGACAACCCACTCCTCTGCAATCAGTAAGAATCCTAGGAGCATACCCAGAAAGTTATGAATATGTCCTTGAAGGTGACACTGAGGGGCGCTGAGCAGGACAGTGAAATATGTGGAGACTTTTTGTTTGTCCTCGTGTGGTCCTTGAAATTCAGGAACAAAAACGACTGCAGGGGAGGTGGGCTGCATGCTATCAAGGGAATCACTTAAGATAGGGAACACAGACCATTATCAAGCCATTTAGCAACTTTCACCTTTGCTTAATATCAGTGAGCTTCTCAGAAGTACAAAGAAATACAGGATGGTGAGATGCAAGAGAATGGACCAAATCACACCAGGGACTTGGTTTTTAGGGTGTTTTGTGATACTTACAGATAATAGTTTTGAGAAGGAGGCAATGTTCCTTCACATGCCATTTATATGATTTTTTTCAGAGCATTCAGAACTAGAAAATTGCTTCTACTATTGGCAAAAGGTGGTCATACAATGTTCGGGACGTGCTGATCTGCTCTAGTTGCTAGGTGTGTCTAGTGTTTAGGACCAGAAGTACCTAAAAGCAATTCAGTATTGTCTCAAGAATTTTAAGAAGGCCAACCAGCAAATTACAGTGACTTGCAGGGTGAAACACAGAGGAATGCTATACCTGGTGCAATTATATAAGAAGATAGGAATGTAAGAGCTGTTACACCAGGTCAGACCAAGGTGCAAGTGTACCATTATCTTGTCTCAATGGATCTCTCTGATGATGGACAAAACTGGCATCTCACAAGAGATGGTAGTTTTCATGCAACATTAAGTGACATTCATCTTCTCATGACCTGTAGCAAAGGACGTCTTGAATCAGATGTGTTTCACAATACTTAATGGATATTTGTTTTTACATGAATATGTCTGATCCCTTTCTAAAAATATGTCAGCTTTGAACATCTCAATTGTGTGCCACTGTTCCACTGCTTATATATGAAGTATTTCTTAAGCATCTACTTTTTCTCTCTTCGAATTTTTGTCTCTTTTTTTTTTTTCACTTGATGCACACAACTTTTTTTATCAGTTTGCTTTTCTTGTGTCTCTCCTGCTGTGGTAGACATATTTCAAAACGCTCTTCAAACATCTCTTTTCCATACTAGAAAATCTCAAACTAATCTGGAGACATTCAATTTCTTCAGTCTCCTTCTTTCCTTTTTTCCTTTATTTTTATCACTATTGTTTTTGAGAATAAAATGACAAAAATAATGGGGGGAAATGAAGACTTATTAATTCATATTTATGCATCATGATTTTCTTTTTCTGATTCCTTTCCTAAGGATTTATTCTTTGTTTTCTTAAATGACGTCTGTTATAATGTTACACTATTGTAATTCTACCTTTTAATTTCAGGACATCTTTTATGTCTATATTTCAGTTTATATTTAAAAGTGGTTCCACAGTCATTAAAATGCATGCCCAGTTAAAAGTAATTAATTAAATCAAGTTAAAAAAGACCACTTTCTCTGTAGCAAAATCAGTGAAAATGATGTCTTTCTTATTATGTCACACCCTGATGACTCGAAACCATTAAAATGCCTGTTTTACAAAGCTGTTAATTATAATCTAAGATGCTCTGAAGTAAAATAATACTGTCTGTTTCCTAATGTGTTTCTGTTCAAGGCAGATTGAAGCAATTTATCTCAAAGAGCTGTTGTGCAGAGATGATGAGGTTACAACACACCCTAATTGTAAAGGGCCATTGGCCATGTCTCGAATATAAAGAAAAACATTACCAGTTAGGGTTGAAAATGGTGATAAGAAAACATGACATTCAGCTGGAATTTTTTAAATATACATTTTCATCCATCATGTCAATTTTTCTAGAAATCAGCTAATAGAGCTGCTAAGGCAGACAAAATTGATAGCATCTAACACAGACTTTCTGCTGTCTAGTCTCCAAGTGTCAGTAGCAATACATACAGTGTTACAAATTTCCTGAAGGCACAAGTGTCTCCTGCTCTGACGACTGTGATATGTCTCATTTCTCAGGAAGGGCAGTTGCCATTGAAAATTACGTTTTAAAACTGGTAAGAAAGCAAAGATTGAAAACCACCAAAAACCAGGTGACTGCTGGTCATCTGCATTTTTAATAAATGCTTCTGAGGCTCGTTACTGTTCAGTTTCTGATGAGTCCTGCTGTATTAATGCAGAGATTAGAATGTGCAAAGAACTGTGGTATGGGGAAAAAATCCTTGCTCCTTCTCAGATTTTCAGACCTTGGGCAAATCTCTTAGATGTTTTCACCAAAGAGCATACTTAAGACAGCAATAGCTTCACGACAACATACCACCTGCAAAGCAGCCTGATGAAATCTCTCTGCTATCGCTGCCAACTTGAGTTAAGAAGACCCCACGCAAAAATTTTTGGTAGTAAAAGAATTCAGGTTAGAGGCAACTTTGAATCTGAATAATTTTTCACCTAAGGGAAGACAAGGGTTTTTTCAACGATAAGGTTCTTCATCTGTAAAATTAGTATAATTTTGTTTTTCTCTGAAGGTTAAGAAGATCAGCATGAAGCACTGTAGAACTATGATACAGATGAGTCCTTAATACATATTTAAAACAAATTCTATTACAACTTTGTTGTCTGCTCATATACTCATACAACACTAGTGATTCAATGGAATGGACAAATATTTCTACTTCCATTTAGCAGCGTTTACTTCTTGGTCTTAGTTTCAGCATGGCAGTGCACTGGCTGCAGATAAACACTATTTTATTGTCTTTCAACAGTGAAAGATTTTTGTTTGGAATGAAAAGCTGAAGATTGCTGAATATAAAATTACCTTTTTATTCCAAATTAAGAAAATTACAATGACTATTTCTGTATTTGTGTTTGAAGTCAGGCCCATAAATGCGTGCTTTTAGAAGCAAAATCAGTACTATCACAGCAGACCTAAAGTTTCCTAAGGTAAACATACTAAAGGTATATACATGTGTGACTTCCTTTCATTAGCATGTTGAAAATGGTTTTAATGCTCACCAAAATGGCCAAACACCACTGGTGTAAAACAGGCTTCAGAAAATTCTCTACAAGCATGCCTGAGCCCTTAGTATGTTCCCAGAAAACTATTCTGTAAAACCGTATTCCCTTCACTGAAGTTCATACACAAGCTTTTACAGCCTTGATGTGTCTAGTTCTGTTTCACCACTTTTAACTATTGTGTCAGAAGGAATACATCTTTCTTTCTAAAAGAATAGGAACTTGAGTTATTCTGAACATATATATATATTTAATAAGCTTATCTAGAGCTAGATAATTCTGCTTACAAGAAATCAAATGCAACCTCCAATGGTCGGAGACTTTTAACTTCAAGCCACTGCTGGTATCTAGTTCAGATCAGAAGGGACAAAAGGGACGATAACTAGTCGACAATATCACTATTACAAGCAGACATGCAAGCTTAACAAACACCCAAGCATATAAACATAAGACTATACATTGTGATACAGTGGATGTAACACTGTGGGAAAAGTTTCCCTTCCACTGCTTTTTTGAACAGCTGTCAGTCATTTTTAAAAACCCCCACAAGGGTAGTTGTTTGAAAAATGCCATAAATCCTGAATGCAGATAATAGGGAAGCCTCCATAAAAACAACTCGCATATTAAGATTGACAGTAAGTGGAATAAAAATGCTCACCCTCTGAGAGAATGTCAGAGTTCATCTTTCAAAAGTTTGGGGAAATTAAAAGTAAAAATGTTGCTGGAAGCAATCAGTTTAACAAGTCTGTTTTCAGATTTTTAAAACTAGAATTAGATAGGATGTAAAAGAGTGTAAAGTCACCTAAAATCATTGCAGTATACATGGAAACGTCAGACTTCTATCTACTTCACTCCAGCTTTTCTGTTGAGTCTACATGAAGACTATTGGTACCATATTAACTTGTCTCCTGAAAAAACTGTGAGATAGTATGCACCATAATAGCAAATCCCCCTAACACTGTCAAATATTATTCTTTATGCCTTCATTTTCTTTCTTGTTTTCCATATTTAAAACAAAACACAGTCCTCTCCCACTCAATCTGAAGTGATGTGTCAATGAAAGTGTATTAACATTATAAGTTAACAATCACTCAGGCACTTGTGAAAACATCGAGGATTGGGTCCTGTTATAACAGGTATTTAACACACAGAAAGAGTCAGATCAGGTAATATAATGTTTGAGCACCAAGGACGTGGGTCAGTTTGTTCAGTTTTTCAAGTATTATGGAGATGACAACAGCATGAACAGAAAGCCTGAAGATGTCAATAGCTTGGTAGCTTTTACCGTTCATGTGCTCCTTTCTCTCTAGGCTGGAAAGATGCAGTGGCTCATCTCTCATTGCTGTCCCACTCCTCAAATCTGTGTGTAAGCAGGAGTGACAAACCTCACCCACACATTCCTCGATACGGTTCATACCGCTGAGCATTTTTCTTGCATATCCTCCAGGTTATCCAATCCTAAAAGATGTTTCATTATGCTTAAATGCTTGAAAAGTTAAACAACAGTCTGGTAATTTCATTGTATGTACAAACGGGAAATGAACCATTTTAGCAAATGAAAGTCTACCCACAGCATGTTACAAATGTTTTGTGCATTTTCAATTTTTTATCAGAGTGTAACTGGCTGCTTTTGACTTTGGTATCCACAGCAGTAGGCCAAAGTACCAGGCAGCACAATCGAGAGTCTTCATCAGTCAGGTTTCAGAATTGCTTTATGACAATTTACAATGGTTATGATTCTGGCAACTGTCTCTAATGCAGACCCTGTGGTCATCAGAATAAAATAATGCTCTTATATTAATACGATAAATCAAAACTACTATACAGAATTTATTACAAATATTGTGATGCCCTTGGTTTAGTGTTATCCTAATGTACTCCACTGCAATAAGGCTCTGTACATTTGCAGTAATATACTGCAATTTTATACAGTTACATAAAAGCTTTACTGAAATAATACCGCACAGCATTTTACTCATTTCTTAAAATAGCAGAGGCATAATGCAGCCCAAAAATCATAGACTATTTAATAATGCATGAGAACTTAAAATTATGCCACTTTTGTATTTTAAATCGTCCTTTTTTTCTTCATCTTAGTGTCTCAGATATTCTCTTCTACACTGTGCTACTTCACCCTTCTTCACTGATTTTAATGCAAAGAAGGATCATCTTTCAGCATTATTATGTTATGTTTTTTCTACCAATCTGTAATGCATTCTAAGAAGCAGTCAAAGAATAAAGGACTTCCTTTTGCCCTTGCTTCCCAATTTTCTTTACTTCATTTGCAAACATTCAGAAAAAGCTGAAGGAACCAGTGTGTTTATCTTATTGAATGCCATTTCAGACTTTATACAATCAAGGGAAAGATTTAGGGATGGTGCTAATCTCACACATAATTTTGTTGTCCTTTAGACACCCTTAGATGTCAAAAGGTGTGATCACAGAAATGAAGGACTTTATCTGCCAGTCTAGGAGTCTGTTTTTCAGTCAGCATAAAGATATTGCTGAAGTCAGTGTTCACACAGTTTAGCAGGTGCTGTCTTAAGTGTACAACACATTCTGTTATGAGGGAACCTTAAAGCAGTGCAATCCTGTTGCTTAGCAATATCCAGCAAACAAGATTAAAACAATTCCCTTCATCCTATTTTCCTCTGTCCCACACTTGTTTCTTTTTGGAAATATCCACAGGCATTTGTGACTAAGCCATACTAAGTTTATATCCAGGATGATAATAAACTTTTTTAATGTGAAAAAGGCAGTTTTATGAAATCTTTTCATAGAAGTAGCAGCCATTACCGAATATTTAAAATTATTAGACTGTTATTAAACCAGAAAAATGCACTTAAGAAAAGCAGCTGTCAGGTTCAGATTCCTTAAGAAATAGAGGAAACATTATTGGGCCAGAAGCAGATTTTATTTTTCAAATATCAGAGATTCAGAGAATGGTTGAGGTTGGAAGGGACCTCTAGAGGTCAGCTGGCCCAACTTCTCTGCTCAGGGTTACCTGTAGCCAGCTGCCCTGGGCTGTGTCCAAACAGTTCTTGAGTATCTCCAGGGATGGAGACTCCACAAGCTCCCTGGGCAATGTGTACCAGCATACATTTAGCTAATAATGTGGTACAAAGCAAATAATATTTTCAGAATACACTTTATTGCTCATTTCACTCCTTATCAAAATAGCCATAAGGAAAAGCCAAGAAATGCAGACACTGGCAAACTGACAATCACTTTAATTTCAAGATAAATTTGGCTATGAATAATTACAGTAGTCAGTCAAATAGAAGTTGCTTACACAGGTGAAATAACACTAGAACAGTCCAAATGGACAGTGAAGGATATTCTCTGCACTTTGAGCATTTTCAATGCTGGAAATTCTTCCTTGTCAGCTGGCTAACTGGTACTCATGACAAAAATTTTCAGACTTGCTGTGCCTTGCAAACAAATGTCAAGTAAGATATATTTTTCGGAAACCGTAATACCACCCAGCTATTGAATTGCATGCTTGTGATTTCAGAATGTTCCATTTTCCCAGTATTTTATGTTTACCAAACAGTTCAGATTATAATATTTCATATTCTACAGGAAGATGTAAGGAATATTCATAAATGTATACCTAACACTTGAAAGATTGCACAGATCACAGATGACTCCAATGACTGCAAAGTATTAAAAGAAATTCTTTAGATGAGACAAATGATGCTGAATAAAGATTCAGGGTCAAAAGAACTGGACGTTGCCCAGGAGAATATACAGCACATAGATTTACACAGGGACAAAGTCTTTATGATCAGGAAAATGTAGTCTATTTTTTCTCCCTTTTTAATGATCAATGTAAAATTAAACACTTAATGGTGTGTTCCCTTTTACAAGCATTTCCAGTTCAGCCCAGCTATAGGCTATAAGATGCACTAGATGGCAGCAAAAAGTAAGCGAACAAATCCGTAACGTTAAGGTGCACAGCGAGATGTGGCACAGATAGCCTGCACGATTTCAGCAGGGAATGAAGGTGAAAGGAAGCAAATTCCTTCCTTCTTTTGCTTAGGTACTTTCCATTAAGTAGTGTAATGCCTAAGCCAGTTGTCCATTGCACTATTTATTAATGCATGGCAAAGCTGAGATATTCACAATGGCCTTCAAATGAAAATGAAATGCGGAGTCACTCCATGGCTCAGTGCAAAGAAAGCAGGTAACAAACCCGATGGTGATCACAGGTGCACAAATGACTATGCCATCTCAACTCCTCAGGTCAAAATGATACTCTGTACTTAAACATATGGAAACTTTGAGAATATATGCCAAAAAAAGGCTTTGTTTTCTAAATTAGTTGTACTGCTGCCTCCCCTTCAATATATTTGTGTTTCTATAATTAGGATTTCAAAATGCAGTCATGCAGAAGATTTTCAGATTATTTATGGATTGACCAGTATAATCTGATTAAAAGGGGATCTCTTCGCTTAAAAATAAAAAAAACAAAACCCCCAAACTACATAAAGCCGTACTACTTAAACCTTATCTAAAATGGTTGCCAGAATATTAGGTACAATATAGAGGGAGAACTGTAATGACATTATGCTCTGAAAAACGTTTGGAAGCTGTTGTATAGTACTTAATATGGTTCCTTTAAAAGCCAATTACATATATCCAACTGTTTGCTATTCCATGCAAGAGACACAAAAAGTTACGACTAACTAAGAAAAGATTAATATAATTCTTGCTATCTCACAAGAAGTAATCTCTAACAAATATTGCTCTATTAAAGCAAACAGGGAACCTGCAAAGGATAAGAGGGAAGCAATTCAAATGCAAACATGTAAAGCAAAGAACTCGCTATTTATAAAGCTTTTTGTATTTTTCTCTCTTCATATCTTCCCTTTATGGTACAATGAACCATTTTCAGTAGCTCACAGTTTACTTCCCAACGTGATCTCCTACATACCCTTCTCCCGCTCTCTCCTTGTTTAGGAGTGGAAGAATAGGGAAAAGGAAAACAAAACAGAAGACTCTGTATAAAGATATGAGTGACTTATTGAATTTCAGTTGCTTAAGTACATATCATAACAGGCATTAAATAATCTATTGAATAATTCAGGATCAGACATGATAGAGCTTTGTTGCAAATTTGTATTATTTGGATAATTCACCACGTGTAAAAACACAACTGTGTCAAAATGTTCTCTCTTGGCCATCATATAAAATCTCAAATAATCTATAGAATGTAAATTAAAGCTACAGAGACTGATGATTATTGTGTCAAAAAATAGCAAGACTGTAAGAAAGAAATTTCAGTCCAAGTGTATGTGTAAATTGATAACTGATCTTAAACACAATCCTTAATATTAAAGAACATCAATTTGAAACTCCCATTGGGCTAATGAGGGTAGCCTTTCATATCCAAAGGGGAGTTTAACCTCTATTTATTTTATTGCAGTCAAAAGCATTTTTTTTGTCAAAATATTCCCACCTATAATACTGTGGTTATCCATTTTTGTTCTCAGAAAGCCTGATAAAACTTTCCTATGATATGGTAACTGTCCTAATCTGAACAAAATCATATGGCTTTTGGCATCCCTGTTTCCATGCATGTGGATATAGACCCATGCTTTCTGTTCCTTCCCTGAAGTTTCAATACCTTGGGCTATGAAGAGAGGTTGCTCTTCTCTATTTCCCTTTATTTTCCTAGGAAAAGTTTCTTGCTGATGTAATTTTTACTGAATTCAACTAGTTGAAACGATATTTCTACTGAAATAAGTACACACACAAACACACATTCATGTTATTGCTAAATGGCTTTTAATTAAGGTTCATTTTCATGACTTTTATGCAGTACAAACTAGCATTATTTAATTTTTCATTCTGGGAACCTAGTTTTTCAGTGAGGGCTAAAACATATGACATTTTTTACAGGGCGATCCATGTGAAGTTCTCCTGTTCTGAAATGGTTGTTACGCCTATTTGGATGAAGTCACACTCTCTTCTGGAGAGATGAAGATTACCTTTTCTGCCAAAGGCTGCCATGAATTCAGAGTCATTAAACACAGCACATGATGGTAAAGAAATTATTTGTGGACTTTTGCAAAAGAAATACTTTCTACAGCTGCTGCTAAAATGAAAAGAATTGCAGCCAGTTAAAAAAAGAAAAAACAAAACACCAACCTTTACTATCACCTCTGAAGAGAAGTAGGGATATAACTTTGGTTATAAATTGTACTCTTGACTGTATTCTGTATAATGAAGTGATTGAATACCTTACTAATGTGTGAATAGTTTAAGCTATGGAACACCAAACCACAATTTCTGAAGTTAATAAATCAAATTAAAAACCTACTTAAGGATCAATTTCTGTACCTCTGAAGAACAAGTTTCTTTAGGAAGGGAAACAATAGTGGCTTAATGAGAATGGAACATTTCATGGAAATAATAATTTATTTGTGTGTGCAAGCAAAACTTCAAAAATCCATCTTGTATTCCAGAAAGTAGGTTACTCCTCTGTAAATCTGCCATATGAATTTTTGAAATTAGCAAATTTCTAAAAGTGTAGTGACTAAAGGAAAGTAAGACTCATGTCTGAGGTCTCATGTGAAGGAGAATTGCTGTGTTCCTTAACATCAGGTTAAGATATTTAACCAGAAGTGATTTGAGGGGATGAGTCACAGAATCATGGAATCACAGAATATGCTGAACTGGAAGGGACTCACATGGATCATTAAGTCCAACCCTTAGCCCTGCACAGGACCATCCCCAAGAGACACAACATGTGCCTGAGAGTATCATCCAAACACTGCTTGAATTCTGTCAGGCTTGGTGCTGTGACCACTTCCCTGAGGAGCCTGTTCCAGTGCCCAACTACCCTCTGGGTGATGAACCTTTCCCTAATATCCAACCTAAGCCTCTCCTGACACAACTTCAGGCCATAACCTCAGGGTCTGTCACCACAGAGAAGAGATCAGTGCCTGCCCCTCCTCTTCCCCTCACAAGGAAGTTGTAGACTGCAATGAGGTCTCCCCTCAGTCTCCTCTTCTCCAGGCTGAACAGATCAACTGACCTCAGCCACTCGTCATACGGCTTCCCCTCAAGGCCCTTCACCATCTTTGTTGTCCTCCTTTGGACACTCTCTAACAGCTTAATATCTTTCTTATATTGCAGTGCCCAAAACTGCACACAATATTCAAGGTGAGGCCGCCCCAGGTCAGAGCAGAGCAGGACAATCCCCTTCCTCGACTGGCTGGTGATGCTGTGTTCCTCACTGAATCAATAACAATGATTCTTTGCCACATGGGTCTTCTGCAGAGGTTCCATATTTGAGGACTGAATCATCACTACATAGCTTAAGAATTTTGACAGTTTCACTGCAAAATACAATATGCCTACAGAATACCCGCATCTCTCCTAGTATCCTACAACTTTTCTTTCTGAAAAGCAATTATTTATCTGTTCCTCTGCTTTCTTTTTTCGGACATGTGGAGCTTGTCGAGATCCTTTACTGATATAGTATTGCAAACCACAAGGTCTGCTCAGGTAAGCAAATTTATATAAGCAGCTTTAAAAATGTTATGTCAAATTTTTGCCCATATTTCAGAGGCTTCCTTGAAAGGGAAGTATATAAACCTGAATTGAAAAAAAAAATACTTTTCTAATATAAAAAATAAATTGAAAGGATGCTGTTAGAAATGATTTTATAATCATCCTTGAGGCAGAAACCATTTAGAGCAAAACTAGTAGCATGCAGGCTTCATACGAACTCAAGAAAACCTTAAAAACATTTATGATTGTTGCAGCAGAAGTCCAATTTACATTGAGCTAAACCATAACTTAGAATTACCAAGTGGGCACATAACTTGAGCAGGTCAGAACAGGATCAGTGTCATACCTTTGGGTATGTCAGATGCAATGTGTAGTAATGTATTATTTAAAGGATTTTAATGAAAACTGGATCAGATGAAGTGAACTATTTCTAATCTGATTTTCACTGTAACAAGCTTAGCTGTACTCTGTGATAATAAAGTCCATGAAATCTAAAGCAAAATAAATAAGCAATGATTAGTGGAGTGTAAAAACTTCAGTCTGCAGGGCCAAGAGTCATCACTGACTTTCCATTATTAGTTGAATCCCATCTTGCCAAAAGACTTATACTTTCAAGATAAATTAGCCATTGATAAAAAAATGACACTTTTCTCCACCAAGAACTGTCAAGAATTACAACCCTTAGTTAGAATTTCTCAAGTGATATACACATTATTAGTTTCTTCTTACCATCAAATACTCCCTCAAAACTGGCACTTCTCATCTGTAATTAACAAGCAGAACACAAGGTAAAGTGCCACAAGTCTCAGTGGTGCAAGTAATGATGCGAAATTGTTTCCACAGGCTCCGAGTCCTTTGAGAGGAATAAAAAAGCTCTACTATATAACCCTCTCCAGACCATCTCAGACTTTAATCCTGCTTCTCTCCTACAACACAGTCCTCTGGGGCTCTGGAAGATCATGAATTAATAACATTGATTTATTTTTGTAGTAGCCAGTTGATTCAGAAAACTGCATCAATCAAAATCTTTTTTTTTCTTACGTCTGTTAGTGGTTCCACAGACATTTCAAGCAAGCTGCTATGAAGAAAAAATAGCTTCAAGAATGCAATTACAGCATGCAGGGATTAATAAACATCAACATAATAAAAAAAGTTACGTTTGTAAGCTTGGGTTAATATTTGGTCAATTTCAGCCAAGATACAGATTTTGACTTTACTTGACCTAGTGACTTCACAGTATGAGCAACTTAGAAAGATTTTGCTTGAACTGATTGCTGACCTTGACCTTTCTTGCTAATGTTGTAAAGACAAGGTATGAGTGAATACTATAGGTACTTCCCACTCTTAATGCCTTGTCTAGTCTTAGGAACTATCTTCAGACTGTTTCTAAATTTTGAAGGAAACAAAGTCTTCTCTGTTTCCCAAGGGCTTCAGTCTATATTTTACACTAATTCATCATAATTTGTCTCCAAACTTTGCTTCTTATCTATTATGCTGCTTGTCATATTTCAGCATCTTCTCCCATCTGCCTCAGAGAGGCTGATTCAGACCTTCATGTTTTAGCACTATGCTCTTTTAAATGCTGCAGTTTGTAACACTCTGTTCCAATTATTTTTATGCAAATGCATATGACAACAACCACATCTATCTTACCACTCACTAATTAGATTCTAAGTTTTTAAAGGCATTTTCAGCCTTTTTAACTTTATACCATTCTTGAAAAAACATTATTTCTGTTACATTACTCTCCTTCAAGTGCTGCAGCCTGGTCTTTCTAATAGTTTCCAGAAAATTCCTCCTTGACACATTTCTGCTATATGATACGTCTTTCCCTCTGGGCTTCTTTAAGGAAAAATATTCTCCACAAGAAGTTCAGGAAGACATTTACTGCATAGCTGCAACTGTCAAAAAATTACTATTGTTATCAAATTGTTCCTTCTACAGACAGGGTATGGCACTTCTTTCTATAAACTCAGACATGCTAGTTAAAACTTGAATGCCCAACTTCATTTTTATTTTATTATTTCTTTTTTATTTATTCTCTTTGGGTCTCAAGCTAAAGTTTGACCTTGTTTTACATATTTATAGATGCATACCAAAGGCAGTGCCATGAATCCTTGATGACTATGTTAAAAAAAAAAAAAATCTTATTAACATTTCACAACAATGGCAGCAATTATTTAATGTCTATTGTATCCACAGCTTCAAGAATACTTAGTGAGATTTAAGAATAGTATTAGGCACATAAAAGTCAAGGAGGTGACCAAGGCAGCCAGTACAGCTTTACTAAGGGCAAATAATGCCTGACCAGTTGGGTGGCTTTATATGACAGAGTGACAGCAATGGTCGACACGGCAGAACTGACAGATGTCATCTATCTAGACTTCTGTAAGGCCTTTGATACAGTCTTTATCTCTAAATTGGAGACACATGGAGATGATGGACTATTCAGTGGATAAGGAACTGCCTGGACAGATGCAGCCAGAGAGTTGTGGTCAATGGCTCTACATCTTGGTGGAGAACAGTGAAGAGTCGTGTCCCTGAAGGCTCTGTCTTGGGCCCAATGCCCTTCCAACCTTAACTATTGGATGATCTCGTGATTTCCAAACTATAAGTTTCCATTTGCATGAATAATATCAAGTTAAGAGTTAAGAATCCAGCTTCAGAAAACTATTTTCTGAAATATGCCACATATTTGTGTGCCTTGGAAAGGTACCACATGTGTACTTGGACCAAAACCATCTGAAAAAAAGTCAGACATCCTATGAGACAATTAGCTTAGGTTTTGATAGAGAAAGGGAACAAACCACTGAAGAAATGTCAGTATGTACTAGTGAAAATAAATAAAACAATTAATTACCTGAAGTTTTAATTGATTTCATGAACTTAATCTATTCCATTAAGATATAAATATTAAATGGTGATCAGCAATGCAGCAATAATTCTTCCAACTCATGAGAAGTTATATGGAAATGTCAAGTTATTTCACCATTATTAACTATAAAAACTTAAGCGTAAAATGAGAAATCCATGAAGGTAAAATTAAGTTTTACTCAACAAAACAGTAAAGTTTACCAATGAAGATAGAACAACGACTCTGTAACATGTTAAGAAAAGTAATTGAGAGCACTTTGTTGGGCTACAAATTTACCCAGCTTTCAGCACTATTAACTCAGCATGACACTTAGCACTTTTAAGGAGAATAACAGAAATTTGTCAAAACGTTTTAAAAAATACAAAGGTGACAAAAGAAAGGACTTCAACATAATTAAGAAAAAAATATTCTCTTCAGTTATACACTGAAATCCAAAGCTCTCCTATACTTATGAGATGAAACATTTGCTAATTTTAATTTATGAACCAGAAGAGTAAGAGTCAGTAACTATCAAACACAACACTGTTAGTCTGGTTCTGACACTCATTCTTCAGCACAAAATGAGAAACTTTCTTCAGAACATACTGTGAAATGGGCAAGAAAGAACAGGATGTGGCTGGAGAAGGGGGCCATATGGAGGTAGGGCAGCAATTTTCTGGGACAAATGTCCTTGTTTTGGCTACGGGAGATACACACAGAACAGTACAGCATAAGCACAGGAATGAGGTCAAACAGCGTGCAAGATGAGTAGAGAGGGGATGATACCACCAAAGACCCCTGAAGCCCTCTGACCTGTTTCCAGAAAGGTCTGGAAGGATGGACTGTGCATGCTAACTCAATTGCATGGAAAGCAAGAAACTTAGATGCAGGGTGGGGAAAATTTATCTATAAAAAGGTACCCCACAAAGCTCAGGTGACACCCCCCAAGACTCTGGATACTCTGGTGGACAGATTGATGCTGGAACCAGGACTGGTGATCTTCTTTACTGTCTTTCTCTCTATCTTCCTTCTTTTCTTTTATTCTTTTATTTCTCTTACTACTAGAAAATAAGGGGCTAACTTATAACAATTTCCATGTCAAATGTATAATTTACTAATACAACTTTGCAAGTTTATTTTTTTGCACCCTCTGATATTTGTCATTCCTTTTCAACAAAGGGCATCTATGAATCTTGGGTGCTCCCTTCCTCTTGGGAGTGGAATGCCATAGACATGTAGATTAGAACAGTACTTAATTTCAAATCAGCTATTATCTATATTTCACACTATATGAAACAATACCTGACCACACCCACTTGATAGCTTTCTTCACGTTCTACATGAAAGGTAATTAAAAATGATTGTCAGAAAGGTGGAAAAACAACAAGGTAGATCATTCTTTCTCAGCAGGCACAAACTCTCAGCTTTCAAATGCAATGCTGAACTGTATTTACTGAAGAAAGTCTGAAAGAGGAATTAAAGATAATGTATTAATATAAGATTAAACCCTTGACTATACCAACTGCCTTTCCTGCTCTGTCTCAGGAAAGACAAAGGTACATTAATGAGTTCCATTGACTGCAAATATTACCAGTCAATACTTTTTTGCTGCTATAGCGGCAGAAAGCGCAAATTATTTTGGAACAGTTAAAAGGACTTGGAGGTATTTTAAGGGACATGTTACAGATAAAGCAAAAATAATAATAGTTAAAAAAGACCTTAGCAAAACCCTCCACCAAATCCAGCAAAAAAACCCCTAACAACAAGGAAAGGTAAATTGCTGTCCTAGTTCTCTAGTCTCTGGCTTTCACACACTTTATTATCAGTCAAATTGGCTAAGAGTCTCAACCCCTCCGTGTCAGTACCATCCCTGTTGGAGACAACTCCGCTGCAGGACAATCAGTACTACAGAATGTGTAAGCATGGTTCAGTTGTTTCTCTTCACAGCTCAGTACCTTAATACAAATCCACCTGGCTCACATTAAAACACCAAACTGGGTGATGAAATGCAGGCATACATTCCTTCATCCAACACTGAAGTGGAGCAGACAACTTGTACAGGCACTGCCAGCATTATCTATCAGAGCTCTGAATGAGTTCATCTAGAACTGGGAATTTCTACTGGACAAGGGCAAGTTTATGTGACACCTTTCTTTTTGAGCTCTATATGCGTATCTAATTCAGAAAACAAAAATGACAGGTACCTGAAATAGCCAAATTATATTCATGCAAGTGTATTTGCCTACAGTTTGGCTTTCAAATGTTAAATTATCATTTTCTGCAGGCCTTCTGCTGCTATATATACATTATTTGATATGTCAGAGTATGTTACTCTGGTCCTTCTTGTTGTAACTTATTGGACTGTTAAGCTATATGTGATGATACAGAATTCCTTTTTGAAAATCTCCTTTAAAATTATTTTTAAACAATGATCAGACTTGTGTATAAAAATCAACCCTGTACATACTCATTTTTATGCACTATAAACAATTTTTGTGTTTCCTCTATTGATTTTAAAGTGCAATTCTTTTTTTGTTATTGTTTTTCAATAATTCTCCAATCACCAAGATATAACTTCAAAACTGAATCAAATGTTATCAAGATGCCTTGTTTCCAGTGTTTTGTATGGTGCATATGACCTGCTAAGACGCTGATTCACTACATCTTTAGAAGCAGTGGAAATTCTCACTAACTTCAGTGGTCTGAAAGTTACACAGCTAGACCAGGCCCATTATCCACACGTGCTGGACAGTCAAATAGGCAGAAAAGCACATCCAGAGAAGGATTTAGAATCATAAAATCATAAAGTAGCCTGGGTTGGAAGGAATCTTAAAGTTCATCAAGTTCCAACCCCCTGCCATGGGCAGGGACATCTTTCACTAGTTCAGGTTTCTCAGACCTCCATCCATCCTGTCCTTGAACAGTTCCAGGGATGGGACATCCACAGCTTCTCTGAGCAACCTGTTCCAGTGCCTCACCACTCTCACAGTTAAGATTTTTTTCCCAATATCTAATCTAAACTGACTTTCCTTCAGATTAAGGCCATTTCCCCTTGTCCTGTTGCTACATACTCCTGTAATAAGTCTGTCTCCATCTTTCCTGTAGGCTTCCTCCAGATTTATCAAGTACTAAACAATAAGGCTAGGAAATGGTGATAAGTTCTGCCAAAAGTGCTGCCAAGCCTGCACTGACTAGGGAGGGAGCATATACACAGCTTAGATCAGACAAATCTCTTGCTAGCTGCCTATATTGGTATGGCAAATCCCATCCTATTGTCTCACCTGAAGGTTTAAGAAAACAATTGTTATCTGAAATTCAAAATGTGACATCCTGGATAGGCTAGTAATGCTAGCTAGTCCTATACTGATTTTGAAAGTTTTATATTTTTTTTAATTTATTCTTTACATCAGAGATTTTAAAACTTATTGCAAAAGTTATTGCAAAAAGTACAAATTCTAATGATTAAGTAGACTACATAAGAAAGTGTGCATGTGTTGATTTAATAAATCAGCTGCTACTTAATTCTGGCAAATACAGCAAATTAAATGAAGGTACAGCTACAGACCAAAAAATTGACATTTTGATAGCTTCAAATATCTTTAATAATATGACATTCAATGTTGTTCAAATTTGCATTTTGATAAATTAGGACATATAAAATACATTATAGGAGCTGTTTCATGTCTCAGTCAGAATTATAAAGTCAAACACTTGAAATTTGTCACATCTGTCCTGTTTTTGTTGACATCAATAAATTCCAGATAAGAAAGGATTCTGTATATTTTAGCAATGTTCTATCCCAGACCATTAAAACTAAAAGTTTTATTGACCACCCCTGAATGTTTTAGGAGAATATAGCCCAGATCCAACGGGAATTCAAGAGAATTCCTACAGGGAGCTTCCTCTCCCTGACTTTACAAGAAACCAAATCATATATTCTGCATTGGTACTGATCGTTTCCATAGTCTGAGCCAATTCATGCTGAGGTGAGCAGGTGCCACTCTACTGAAGTAAATGCTGTTCTATCAACAGTGAATGTGGCTCTAGGTGTCATAATAGCCAAAATACTTCATTTAAATCCAATGGCAGAGAACAGCTATGAAATGCAATGAAAACTTTCCAGCTTCAGGACAAGGAAGTTAAGATGTGATATAGTCCCGAGAATTGCATGGTTCCAGCACAAGTTTGGGAAAGTGGGAAATACAATTATTAACAAGAACAATAACTGAGCAATTTAGTTGGGAAAATGACTGCATTTAGGCTAGGAGAGTGGATATTAGCAGTAGGGAAAATAATAGTCCCTTGATATTTTAGGATTAAAATGTGAAGTATTTAAGCATTAAAGAGTAAAAAATCAAACAGCATAAGCAGAGCATAAAACCTGATGTAATTTAAGTAATTAAAAATATGGTATAAATTCTGTTCAACTAATTTGATATCCTTTATGATAAGGTCACCTGCCCAGTGTATGAAGGGAAGGTGGTGGTTGTAGTTTAACTGGATTTTAGTAAGGCTTTTGATACTGTCCCTGACAGCATCCTGGCTGGTGACCAGCCACCAGCAGTGTTTCTCAGAATTCAATATATCCTATCAGATATATTTACCAATAATTCAGATGTAGTAATTGAATGCACCATTAGCTAGCTTGCTGATGATACCAGACTGGAAGGTGTTGTTGACTTTCTTGAGGGACAAGAGGCCTTGTAGAGGGATCTATATAGATCAGAGCATTTGGCTGTGATTAATCCCAGATTGAAATGCACTAGTTGAA
Organism: Cephalopterus ornatus; assembly: GCA_013396775.1. Taxonomy (NCBI): domain Eukaryota; kingdom Metazoa; phylum Chordata; class Aves; order Passeriformes; family Cotingidae; genus Cephalopterus; species Cephalopterus ornatus. The sequence goes on along the minus strand of VZRE01003841.1, from coordinate 55,393 downwards.
ATGCCAGATTCTGTACTTGGGACACAGTAATGCAAGGCACAATTACAGAGTGGGAGAAGGAGATCTGTGGGTGCTGATCAGCAGCAGGCTCAGCGTGAGTCAGCAGTGTGTGCCTGGGCAGCCAGGAGAGCAAACCTGGCATGCATGGAACACAAGATAACCAAGCAACCAGGAGAGGTGACTATCCTGCTGTATTCAGCATTGATGAAGCCTCAGCTGAGGAACTGTGTGCAGTTCTTGGCCCCACCTTTTAGGAAGGATGTGAAGGTCTCTGAACATGTCCAGAGGAGGGCAACAAAGCTGGTGAAAGGGCTGGAAGGAATGTACTGTGAGAAGAGGCTGAGGACTTTTGGCTTGTCTAGTTTGGACGAAAGGAGATAACATAGGATGATAACGTAGGGGCATGAATGTGTAACAGTGTGTGTGATGAGATACCTCAAACCACCTCAGTAGTTGCCCAAAATGTAAGGGAGAAATTCTATAACACCATCAGCCAGACAAACCAGTAACTAGGGGATTACAAAGAGACTTTTGAAACAAAGTAGTCAGCTTGAAATGCAGTGCAGAAGCACAGAAATTTGTAAAAGGTGCTGGGAGGGATGGGGTCAGGAGTAGTGACCATTACTGGGCACCACGATGCATAACTAGGTGGTATCCCCAGCCCTGCCTATCTGAGGTCCAGCAGATCCCTGTGGGGCACAAGGGCAGCCTGCACCCTGGCAAGGACCAACACTGCGTGGGTGGCACTGGAGAACCCATGCTCTGGATGCACTTGGGGCTATGTGGGGTGTTTGCCTGGGCTGATACCTCAGTAGGCTGCCAGCAGCAGCGGTGGACACTCAGCATCCACATCAGCACAGAAGGGTCTGCATGTGCGGGACCCACACTGTGTTTGCAAAATCCACACTACCTGTGAAGGGCTGGGTGTGCACACTCTGTGTGTGTGAGAGTGTGTGTGTGTGTGTGTGTAGATAAGTTACAGAAAGTTACTTGGAAATTTGTAGATGTTTATTAACATTCTGCAGTGTCTGATATTGTGGTTTATCTGTGGCATAGCTGATACAGATCCTGAATGCTTAGTTTACCTTATTGTCACATCATTAATAAATCAATAATTACACATCATTAATAAAACAAAAAATACTTTGATCTCGATTTAAACCATATCAGCTAAGCAGCTTTCCCCTGTGACAAATATCTATCAAAAATTCAAGATGGGAAAAGAACTGCCAGTTTGGGCTGCATTTAGCTTCTTATAGTACATAATCCTGAACATGCACAAACTGTTGTGCTCATACATCTAGGAAAATCTGTAAGTCAAAATGAAAGTACCAGCTAATTTTACACATCACTTGGAGTTAGGAAGTGCATGAAAGAAAGCAATCTGAATTACTGTCTGAGGCAACCTAAAGTTTGTCTAAATTGAGAAAATGGGTGGAGATAGAAAAAAGTTGCAAATGTGGACATCCAAACAATTATTCATATTGCACTGTGGCAAATTTGTTTCCAGCTGTATCAAACACAGATGAAAGCACTTAATGGGAGAAAACCTTTGAAGCATTCAGGTGTCTAAAACCAGATGCAAAGTTTCACAGTAATGTTCTCTGTAGAAGGAGAGCCCTGAATTAAACTCCCACATTTCGGACAGAACTAATTGGTTATTACTTAAGATTTTTATTCTCTGAAAACAATCAAACCAGATTCCTTTCTTTTTTTTTCTTGAAAAAGAATTGTAGTCAAACCAGAAAGAATCAGGTAAATATAATGCTGTTTACCAGTAGCTATGGTGACTGGTTGTAGGAAAAGGTAAAATGTTTACAGAGGAAAGAAAAAACCCTCACCATCTCTTCTGTAGAATAAACCCAAGCCAAACAAATCCAGTTAATTCTTTAATCTATGTTTCTTTATGCAAGCAAGCAGAGTGGGAAGGGAACTAACTTCCTACAGTTCAATGCAGTAATTGGAAAATTGTTCTAGGAAGAGTGTTGTAACAGTTCAGGAATGTTATGTGATTTCATTATATCATCTTTCTGTACACTAAAGATCACTGTAATAGTTGAAAGCTTTATAATAATTAACTCCTTCCAGAAAGCTGGAAGATAGTGAGGAGGGAAAATGTTAATAATTCATGCAATAGTCACAATTATTGACACACTATCGTTATAAATAATTGAATCAAGTCTCCTCTCTGTAACATATCCTTGAGATGTTGGATTCTTGTACATATTGATGTGGTTCTGGGACATAATATTGATTTAATCATCATTGTTAAATTATTAAGTCAAACTGGGAAAACAGGCTAGATTTATACTCCTCTGCATGCTCATTCTGAAATAGGGAGATCAGAGAGTGTTTATTTTCAACTTCTCTCTCTATTTGAACTGCACTTATTCAGAAACCATTTTTAAGCTGGAGTATAAAAATGCTGGACTGTTTAGTCATGAGCTAGTATGTATTCAGGTAACAGAGGGCTCTAAGGAACACATCAAAGCATTGTATTTCAGAAACATTAAATACATATTAATGCCTAAAATATTGAAAGACAAAAGTGACAGAATGACTTTATATTAGCTTACAGCTCACAGTTTATCCCTGCTGTTATTCATCAGGTCTGTGTGGATCCCTTAGCCACTGTATGGTAAGGGTTGCAATGTCATCTCATGATGAAAGGATTTTTTTTTCCAAAGAATGAATTCTCAGACTTCTCAGCAACACATACATTTATCTATGACTGCTATCACTAGAGGTAGAACAGGTTTTGCCCTTTTTTTTTGTTCCAGAAGTGGGAGGCAAGTGGATTTCTCTTTTCCCCAGTTTTACTTTATGCTGAAATCCACTGGTATGACATACATGCTGCTGCAGCAAGCCACTGACACCACAGCAATTTCTGTCCTACGGAGCCATTCATCTAGCAGTCTTAAATTACTCAAATAGTGCTTTATTGCTCAGTTTTCTATCTCTTTTTATACTGCCCTGTCTCTCCCCTTCTATCTGGCTGCACTTCTCTGAAAAGAATAATTAAAGCAAAGTTGGACAAATTTTTAATCAACAGGACTGCAGCGGTTTTTGTGATATACTGCTCTACCCCCAGTCTTCTATCCATAGAAACCACTTAAAAAGTTCAAGACATTTTTATGCATGTTTCTACCTGCAGGTCCTTCATTGATTTCTAAGGATGATCAAGCCAAGTATGACAATGACACAAACACCTTAAGAACTTTTATTAGGTTCCAAAATGAGAGACTGTTTCTCAGATTTCCCTCCTGTTGCTTTTTGTTCAGTTCTATAATGCAGATCAATACAATCCAAAGTTATTCTGGGTGAACAAAAGTTGTTGAATGTATCCAGCTGTGGGCTTGATTACATTTTCAATTCACTGTTATCAATCAGAGTAACTCCACATAAGGCAAGGAAATATCAGCACTCTAAAATGGTGTCCTCTCAGATGTAAAACCAGAACCAAGCTCCATTTTCCTTCTTTTTCCACTGGCATTGTTAAATCTGGAATCCTGCACCAGAGAATGAAACTCCTTTACATCTAAACACTGAATTGTACAATTATTAATTATTAATGATTATAGTATTCCAGCAGAGAGGAATATGCCCCTAACATCTGCTGTCAAGAAAGATAATTGGAGATGCTGCCTTGAAAAAATGTGTAATTCAGCCTCCTTGACTCAGACTTCCGTGCATAATTCCTGTCTGAAGAAAGGTAAGTTTTTTGAAGAAATATTGGTTACAGGCATAAGTTAGATCAAACAAAAGGCAGTTCTGATGGATGGCTGAAATATGTTGATTTTATTTCTTTAATACCATAATGTGTTCCTGTGGTTTTTTCCTTATGCTCATTCTGCTTTCAAAAACGGAAAAAAAAACCAAAACACTTCCCAAGCTCAATTTCTGTATTGTAAATGCAAGAAAAAAAAAAAAGTCTGTTTTCTGTACTGTGAATGAAAGTAAGGTAGCAATGTGATGCAGGCTCTTGCCTACGTGCTTACACATTTCACTGCGCAAGGATACTTTCATGAACACAGCATTTCTCCTAAAATATATAATTTGCTAGATCTCACTGGAACTACTTACACAAGAAATCCTTTTGGGAGTGAAGCAGCTTAATCAGTCCACATAGAGCACTCTTCATTGTAACATAGACAGTGAAATGAAATCAGGAGAGCATAGGAAAAAAACACCTGATAACACAGTAGTAGTGAAAAAAGAAGATACACTTGAATGGAAAAAAACAACAACAATTTTCCATCCTTCTCATGCACATAGAGTTTGTCATGCCATTATTTACTAGGTTAAGCAGCACAGAACAATGTTTAGAAGCAAACAACCCTGTATATTCCTTCTTGAAAAAGATACCGCAATAAAGCACAGAACAAAAAAGGTGGAGCAGTCACAGAAAATGGCACATCACTGCTGGGCATTATTATTCCTGCTCTCCTGAGGTCTTAATTTAGGGTGTGCTTTTTTGTTTTTCTTTTTAACAACTGGAGAGATAAAAATGCAGTGGGGAGAAGGGACTGATGATATAGGTGACAACATCCTAAGAATCTTAAAATAGTTGCAATACACAAACCCACAATGACTCAATATACACCAACAGAATACAGTCTTTCTTCCCCCCCCCCCCCCACCTATTTTTTTTCTTTCTGGTAAATCTCAGAGTGTTTCAAATGTTAGCTGACATAGGGATTGTCAGAATCTGAGTTTTCTTCTCCTCTATGAAATTTATTTCTGCCAAGCTATTGCCGATAGGAAGATGCTTTTATGAGAAGCAAATTGCCTGAATGTACTACTTGGGGATTTACTTTCTCTGTACCTCTAGTTTTATTTAAATCTCATAAAAAGCTGGAAAAACCCAATTACTACCAGCTCTGCAAAGTCCTCCTTTAGCTCACTTCTATGATCTACTGCATTTTGTCCAGAGGGGCTTTAGTGCAAGGTCCATTTCTCCAGTGGCGCTCCAGCTGTAGGTGGCAGCAGCCCACAGCTCTTTTGTCTCACAACCTGGTGGAAGCCTAAAACCAGCCCTGACAACAGAACAGTGTTTCAGTCAGAGGCAGTAGCAGAAGAAAATACGGATAATATAAGGATTTTTCCGAGACAAGGATAGCAGTGTTTTCCAGGCAAAAAAAAAAAAAGGTGTTATTTTTTTGTTGTTGTTTGGTTGGGGCTTTTTGTGTTTTGTTTGCTTGCTTTTTTTAATTTTTGTTTATTTTTTCCTTTTGGGGAAAGGGCTATCTTGCATACACAGGCTCTAGGACAGTGTATAATTGCAAAATCGAATGTTTCCAGAGCAGAAAGATGAGATTTGACATAAAAACAGCATTTCTCATTTTGTATTCAATTTTATTTTTGTAAATCGGGGCAATCTGTGGTGGGTGGCCTTGGGATGTTCTGATTTTTTGGCTTTATGGTTAAAGTTGCAGTGTTGTTGTCTAAGGAAAGCTAATTGCACATGTAGGTGGCCTCATAGTGTAAGATGATAGAATATAAATATGATCAGTGTCAAGGATTTAAAAAATACACGTATATTGCCAAAGTTACTAAAATGTATATTATCAAGGCTAACTTAAAGAAAATAGTCGTCAATTTAAACATCCTGGAATTAGGAACTTCACAATTCGTACTGAAAAAAATACACCCCAAAATATGGGAAAAACCATGTTGATTTAAAAAAAAATCATAAAATATTCATGTATACCAATTTGTCTGTGAATACATCTTATATATATTTTACCACGTATATACATATTATAAAGATATAATAATGAACCACTGATTTTTCTGCTACTCAGGTATTTACCCATAGAAAATTGATCAAAACTGAAGTTTTAACTACCTTAGTATGCAGACAAAAACAAAAAAAATATGTTCATTTCAATTATAGTTTTTTACCCATTCTGCAGCTGGCAAGATTAGTTCATAACCACAAATGCTGTCTTATTCATATTAAATCACAGCATTTTACCATCAAAGTACAGGACAAACATCCTCTCATTTTAAAACTAAGTATTATAGCTCTACATCTGCTCCTAAATCATCAAGCCAGTTTTAAAAACCTGCTTGAAAATAAACAAGCAACTGTCCATAAATAAAAAGTGTCCTGATATTGAATCCTGCTCCATCTCAATATTGCCTTGCAGTAGCTCATATGCAAAACATGCTCTCCTACAGATGGAATCCACTCGTCCTTGCTATTAAGCGAAACACAGCAGGACACAGAGAGCATTTGCTGAAGCTGAAAACCGACTTTAGAATAATTTAGCCTTGAATCTTGAGCTGGCATAACTATTGCCTTATAAATCTGGATCCTGAGTCTCAACACTTGTAAAGCAAATAAAATAAACTCCTCATTGCTTTGTCTTTTTCATTGCAGTTTAAGCATACATGCTAAAGCTCGATTTCAGTGTTAAAATCATGTTTGTTCACTCAAAGAATTTTAATGCCGAACAATTAAATAGGTATCTCCAAAACAAATACAATTTCTCTACCTCATTGTACTTCAAAGCAGAGAAATAGTAAGGCTACTCAAAGACTGCACCAGTTTCTAAAATATGAGTGGCTACATTTAACTTACTGTGAAACCACATGCATGCTTATGTATTGCATTCTCACTATCATTCCTGGAACAGTGACAAAACAAGGAGCTGTTTACTGAGAGGCAGAGCAAAGCCTGTGTCTAACTTCAACTCTGCTTCCACAGCTTAAGTGAATGTTAGGTAGGCAAATTTCACCCTGGGGAAGATGAGAGTATGAGAATCCTACTGATTGAATCAGAAACCAAGAGAAAGCACCAGGAAAAGGAAATGGGTTGTTACTCTTTTTCTGTGCAGCCTCCAAGCTGGGGGGCGGCACTTAGACCTGCCTGGTTGACAGGTTTGGTATTAGTCATCAGGAAGACTTTCTTTTTTCTTTTGGATACTGTCTTTTGGATAGAAGGAGAATAAGGCTGTATCAGGCATGACTTGAGGAAAAAGAAATTTCTTCAAAATTATCAGCTTTAAGTGTCATATAATTTGGAGTAAAATTACCCTATGGACTATGTGTCCAGAGGAGCAGAAAGGGAGATTCCAACCCTTTGGCAGACTTTCACCTTAATTTCTCCATGAAATCTTTTTGGGGGAAATCTAAAAAGAGATTTAAAAATGTAGCCACCACACAATTTATTTGTTAATGGTTCTTAACTCCAAATAGTTTTCTGTCCAACTTTCACTAGATTTTTCTAAACAGTTTATTCTAGCCATTATGTTACTCTTTTTATCCAGGTAGTGACTCTGATCTATGTAACAATATCATGAATACTAATGAACGCAAAGAAAAAAATCTGGCTTGCATAAAATGATAACATGATGTAAATAAGCTTAGCTTGAATTTTGGGATTTAAATCAATCTCTGAATATTGTGGTAAGGTGTGGAGTCCATAATTAATCCCAGAAGGTATCCAGGAAAGAGCTTAAATCTGGGTTAATGAACTACCACGCTTGGTTTCCAGCCTAGAAATGTACTGCACTAATCCTGAAAACAGTTTACAGAATGGAAAAGTGGGTGAATAATTGGGCAAATCTGACAACTGAAATATAATGATGCTATACTAATATATTATATCCTACTACAAAAAACAATAATTCTTGGATATTCTTCAGGCCACGGATAGCAGTCTTCATGTTTTGCTTCATGTGTTCAAAATGCTAACCATTTATAACTCAAACCCCCATGCTATTAAGAATTTGTTTAGGTTGAACATGTCTGTTATTGATGATATACCATTTTTCTAGCATATTTCTCTGTATTTTACAGTGACTTTTCTTTGTTATTTCTAAACCCCCTGATATGAATAACTCAGAAGAAAAAAAATCAACTGAAGCTGTGAACATGAGCCAGCAGTGTGTCCAGGTGGCCAAGAAGGCCGATAGCACCCTGGCCTGTATCAAAAATAGTGTGGCCAGCAGGGCCAAGGAAGTGACTGTTCCCTTGTACTCAGCACTGGTGAGGCCACAGCTCAAATCCTGTGTCCAGTTCTGGGTCCCTCACTACAAGAAGGACATTGAGGTCCTGGAGTGTGTCCAGAGAAAGGCAGCGAAGCTGGTGAAAGGTCTAGAGAGTAAGTCAGAGGAAGAGTAGCTGAGGGAGCTGGGGTTTAGCTTGGAGAAAAGGAGGCTTGGGGAGAACTAACTTCTCTCTGCAACTACTCAAAAGGAGTTTGTAGCCAAGTGGGCACTTCTCCCAGGAAACTAGTGACAGGACAAGAGAAAATGGCCTTAAGCTGTGTCAGGGGAGCTTCAGGTTGGACATCAGGAAGAATTTCTTCACTAAAAGTGTGGTCAGTCATTGGAATAGGCTGCCCAGGGAGGTGGTGGAATCACCATCTCCAGAGATGTTTGAGAAATGACTGGACGTGACACATAGTGTTATGGTCTAATAGACAAGGTGAAGATCAGTCAAAAGTTTGACTTGATGATCTTGGAGGTGTTTTCCAACCTTAATGATTCTGTTATTCTATGATTCTAGTTGGTAAGACTGTCATCAAGAAAAATAGAAAAAAGATGTTTTTTTATAGGACAGCATTCATGTATCTTGAACAAATGCTGTTCATTTATATTTCATTAATAGCATTCACTCCCAATGTACTCCAGTTCATATGTCTTTTTGGGATTTGACCCATTTTCTCAGGTCCTAATCTTTACAACTGGGGTAAGATACAAAATAAAAAATTGCCCTTAACACCCTCACCAACAATACATAGTATAACAAAGATAAGACAATTATGAACAAAGGAACAATATATATAGCACAGCCATAGCCACCATATAATTAAATAGTTTGAGTGTAAGTATATACAAATGTGTTTGCGTTTTCACACGGATTTTTAATTCACACTTCCCTAATTCCTCATGATTGCAGCAAAGGTCCTGATACGGTGACAAAATTAAGAAACTTCACATCCTATTAGTAGCCTCATGGGCTGTTTGGAAACAGAAAAGAGATGTCATGACCAGAGATTCTGAAACTGAAGGCTTGCATATCCCTTTGTAATACCGAGAAAATTTGCTGAGGAATGTAGAAAGAGATCTCTAGTATAAATAACAGTGCTGAACAGAGGAGCCCAAATAACTGGCAGTTTCAAAAACTATTTAAAAGAAAACTTCTGATGCCGAGTAACTGGAGTTTGTCTGGGATTTTCATCTTGAGGGATTCCTGTGGTGCTCACTCCCATTGGAGTGTTTCAGAACCTGATCTCATTTCTATCATGACCTATTCAGACATGAGAGTGAAAACCTGCTATCACTTATGTACTTACGTCTTTTATGTACACAGAAAAGTATCCATTAAACTACTTTAATGTTAATATATATTAAAGTTGTCCAGGTACAGACACAAGTAGGATGTACAAAAACTCATATGACTATTTCATTTGGCCCACATCAAATATCACAGCCACATTAGAGATGATAAAAACCAGCAGTGTCAGTCTTCTATGTAGCCTCTCTTCAGAGCTATGAAATGTTTTCTTAGCCATCTGCAAAACTCTTTACTGAGGCAATGACAAGAAATCTAGTGCACATGCTGACCTCCAAGGCAATGAATTTTTCAAAGCATGCAACAAGGCTAAATTGGTGGGCATACTGAAAAGGTGACCTGAATACAGGAGGACATGGCACCCGTTACTGAACTCTCATGCCTTGTGAAATAATAAAAATCATGCCTTGACTGCCCTGATCCTCTAACTCATAACTCCTAAACACTATCAGGTTTTGAAGCAGAGAAGAAGCAATACCAGAGGTACTCTTACAAGCACTCAGAGTATACTTTAGCTGGGAATGATTAATAAAGCTGGTAATAAATACAAACAACTATTAAAAAGAGTAGTACGTTGCTAAAGGAAACATTAAGCTTTTTAATCCCATGCAGGAATTTTTATTTAGTAATATAGTATTCAGATAAGTAATTGAATAGTATTGATACTGAATAACCATTAAATGAGATAGACAATAGATAATTATTACTGAAAGTAATGATATCAGCTTCAAGGTGCTGCTGTGAAATGATTTGTATTGTTCCACAACTGGTCTACAACAATGCTAGATGTCTGTTATTTATGGAAAATGCCAATGTGTCAGCCTTGTGCTGACCTCTTGTACTGTGAGGTAAGCTGAGGCACATGCTGGTGAAGGACAGATGGATTTTTGTGGTTCTAGGGTCCCTTTACCTTCATATTTCTGAGATATTACAGATGCCAGAGAATGAGTCTTCAAAAGCAGCTATTTCATACATATTTTTTGTCCAAGACAGACTTTTCTAAAGAGAGATGTACTAATTTTCTAGCAGGGCGCCAGCTAGATTTAATTCTTAAATCTCTGGATGCTTTAAGAATAAAATAACATATTGTTCCTCTATACTCCCCTTCACTTAGGAGTAATACACAACTTCAATAGGTCTAGTAAAAGAAAAACAACAACAAAAAACAGTCCCTTCTTTACAACATGCAAGACTGATATACATAATCTGAAATAAATGGAGCCAGTTGTGGAGAAGACTGTACAAGCACCTCAGGCATTGGCCCATGACAACGGGCAGTGAGAAAACAGTAAGGTACTAGTGAGGTTACCTTTGCCTTTGAATATTCAGCTGGACACTTATGGATATTCTGGATACAGGTAGAATCTCTCCTCTATTTCTGTCTTTCTAATCCCTAAAAGCTGCCTTTCATCTAGGTTTGTCTACCTTAAAGAAGCCTAATCTAAATTCATAATATGCATGAACCCATAGCATGAAATTCCCATGATTATCTGGGTACTACTATTTGTATTTATCTGACATATCAGCATAAAGTTGGCTGATTTTATTAAATCCAAAAAACAAGAATCTCATTTCCTATTTTTCTAAAAGTTAAATAAATGCTTTCTGGGAAAGAAATAAAGCAACAAACTCAAATCTGGTGGCACAATAACCTTATATATCAAGATGATAACACATATCCAGACTTCTCAAATTCTGTTTGAATATTGAGAATGTTCCTTGAAATCAACAAGGTACCAAAGGTGAAGAAGGTTTCTCTAAAGCACAATCGAAACCCACTCTATTACATGACCTCTGATAAGTTTCATTGCTCCTTTCAATGATAAACTCTCAAAATACGAATTCAGAACAATGAAGCTCTAATCCACTTCTTCATCAACCACACTAGTGGTTCTCCCTTATGTAATTTTCATTGCTTGAGGTGTAGAAATCTATAGTTAGTAAGCAGATGTGTATGTTAGGTTAGCAGCAAAGGAATAAATGTTCTAACATATATTACAGATAGTGCAGATTATTATCTTCTGCACTACCAGTCTTGTAATTTTATCATGGTAACAGAGTAAACAACTGGAGCATAGAATCATAGAAGTGTTTAGATGGGAAAAAAACTTTGCAGTTTGAGGAAAAAACATTGAGTCAACCACAAACCTAACACTACCAAGTCCACCTATAAACCGTATCCCTAAGCACCACATCTTTTAAACACCTAGGGATGGTGACTTAACCACTTCCTTGGGTAATCTATTCCAATGCTTTATAATCTCTTTGGTAAAATTTTCTCCCCTTAAATCCACTCTAAATCTCCCCTGCCTCAAAGTGAGGCCATTTACTCTAGTTCTGTCACTTGTTATTTTGGAGAAGAGGACAACATTCACCTTGCTACAACCTTTTTTCAGGTAGTTGAAGAGAGTAATATGGTCCCCACTCTGCCTGATTTTCTCCAGATTGGACAACCTCAGCTCAGTTGCCCTTCTCTGGATTCACTCCAGCACCTCAATGTCTTTCTTGTAGTGAGGGGCTCAGAACTGAAGACAGGATCCAAGGTGTAGACTTACCAGTGCAGAGTACAGAGAGATGATCACTGCCCTGGTCCTGCTGGCCACACTGTTTCTGATACAGGCCAGGATGCCATTGGCCTTCTTGGCCACCTACACACACTAGTGGCTCATATTCAGCCTGTTGTCAGCCAACACCCACAGGTCCTTTTCTGCCATGCAGCTTTCCAGCCTGTAGTGCTGCCTTGGGTTTTGAGACTCAAGTGCAGGACCCAGCACTTGTCCTTACTGAACCTCATACAATGGGCTTTGGCCCATTGATCCAGCCAGTTCAGATCCTTCTGCAGATCAACACTCCAGTCTGACTTGGTGTAGTCTGCAAACTGATTGAGGGTGCCCTCAATCCCCTCATCCAGACCATTGACAAAGATACTAAACAGGACTGGCCCCAGCACTGAGCTCTGGGGAACCCCACTAGTGACTGGTCGCTACCTGGATGTGACTCCATTCACCACCACTCTCTGGGCTTGTGTCCTCAGAAAAACTTTTACATTTCAATGAAAAGATTATCTCTGGAATTTTAGAAAAACACTAGTACCAATTCTACAGCACATTTATAATTTTTCATATATATGCTATATGATACGACTTACAGCAAATCATATCAGCTACGCTATTTGTAAGGATTCATAGTGAAGTGAAATTCTTTAGAATCTGTACACCACTACTTCAGTTGGAGAAATATGTATGAACATTGTTTTGAGTATTTCTATTTATGCTTAAACATCTCACTTGCCTTGGAAAAAGGTAGTATACAATTAAGTTTGCTGATATATTGCATTTTAAAACTTCAAACAAGCTACCCCTTCTGGAATCAAAGCTATCAGAAATGCTGATTTGGTTGTGCTCTAATTCTCAAAAATAACGTTACAGAGTATTTCTAGGCATTCAGTCAAAATGCTCTAAAATGACTGGTATAATAATGGCATTTACTGGTATTTCAATACCCACACTAAAATTTTAGCAATGGTAACTTTTCTGATTTAAGTAAAATTGAATAGAAATGATATGTAACATGACGTGCAACAAAATTTTTGCACAGCTTGCACATTATCTAAAGAGTCAGGAAATTTAAGTCCTATTTATATTTGGATTCTTGATTTTCCTGCATGCTTTGTTTTCAGTGTGTCACTTTTCACACTAATAGAATACTAAATCTGTGGATCTGAGGACATAAAAAATTGATTTTCCCACAGACATTTTTAATACAACAAACACTATATAGCCTAAATTAAAATAAGAATGGTTTATGCTTTGAACATCACTTTTTCTAACTTGTTTGTTTGGATTATTTTTCAATTGCCAGAACTTTTAATTACAACAATACTTCTATGATAAAATGATATTCTGAAGGAAACAAATTTTGAAGAGTGTACCTCATTGTAACTACTAGCAAAGAAGTCGCACATTTTAAATCCTTATTTATAAAAGAACAACAGTTGGATACTACTGTATCCAATAATATTTATGAGTTTGCATTTTGTTATTTCACCATACATTATCATCATCCAATTTCCTGAGGGCTTACAGATGTTTTGTTTAAAATCTATAGCATCAGCTCTTAATGCTGCCAGCTTAATGGAACACAGCTTTGATTTCTTTGTCAAATCTCTCCTCCATACTACCATAATCTGAGGAATATAATACCTAAGAAATAAAGTATCACAAAATCGTAATCTGTTTCTGATGCCAAAAGCAAGACACATCTACTTCAATTAATTCAGTCTTGAAACAGATATCCTAACAAAATCATAGATAAGAGCAATTTACTGTCTAAACTTCTAGGGATAAAAGCCAGGATTAAGGTTTTAGGTTTCTGTTCTGATTTAAGGAAAATTAAGGTTAGAGAAATGTAGATTTAGTTCAGAAAAAAATTGTGCAGAGTTTTTATATGGTTCTTAAGCTGAATGCACTTCCTTCTACCAGAAAGGTCAGTCTAGGTGAATGAATTCTCTGTTAATACCTAGTGTTAGGAACACTGGAGGTGAAATTTTGTTTTGCTTACTTGACTTTCCTACTTGAGAATATGATGCAACAAACACATATCTAACAGGATTTTTGGTCATTGGAATGTAATTATCTTTCAAAGTCCTCAAATACAAAAGATTTTTCTTAATAAGAATGGCATTATTTTTTCCAGAGATAATGAGGAACCTGAAAGGATGAATATCTCTCTTCCAGAAAAATAAGAGTTTGGAAATAAATTTAAATGATTTTTTTTTCACCAAGGCCAAATTTAAAGTAAGCATTAGAAAAAACAATAAATTTCCAAACATGAATCTCTTTCATAAGTACTAAACTCCTGGTATATAATCTCATTAAAAGAACAGGATACAAAAAATTCAAGTCCTGAGACTAGTTCCAAAACTTTTCCCTGATTAAGTCCATATGTTATAAATTCTGAAAAGATGTGAGAATGTACAATTCTCATCTGGAAATCTTCATTTGAAAATCAACTAAATTTAAATTTAATCCCTTTGTTTGGTTTATCTTTCTGAGAGACAAATACAGTAGAACTTAAAATAGCAGTCCTGAACTTAATATGGATCTTAGTGATGTCAACTAGGATTTAGATTTTTAAAGAAAACAATAAACAGATGATCTAGATAATATGTTGGCCTGAGTCTCTTAGTTTATAAAACAGATCTATAAAAAGTTTCTTGATATATATGATCAGTTCTGTTGTTTCTGACTAGCTGGTACCTTTCTTACCCAGAAACACCTCCATCTAAAGCAGTGATAGAAAATCCATGAGCAATTCTAAAAATTTGATCTGCAATACTGTTCTTAGTTTTCAGAGATGCTTCAGTGTTCCTAGGTTTGAAAATGGACACTTACTCCTTCTTGGGTAACAATTCTATCTTTGGGTCAACAAACACACAAATCAAATTTTGCAAGCTGGAAACAAACTGCAGCTCTGTTTTAGAAATGTGAGATAAGAATTAATAAAGGCACACAAACCTATCCTTAGATTAATATCTTAAGATGAAACCTGTCATGACACTCAATTTTGGTTTATGGGCACAAGTAAGCACAAGAAGCATTTTTGGCATACGTTTGGGAAAGGGTCATCATGTAGTCACAGCCATTCTTTGAAATGGAAAATGAGATATAAAAAAATATTGAAAAGAACATTTTAGTATCTCCAAAGTCTACAGTTTAATCTCTTTACTTTTTTTCTCTCCTAAAAAGTCATATTCATAATTACTTTTTCTGCAGTTTATTTCAATTAATATTTAGGTTACATACTAAACCCCATATTCGTTAAATCACTTCAGCTGGTCTCCTCAGCATCTGCATCATATGATATTCTATCACTTAATCAAGTTCAACCATAAAATTACCATTAACTTTCAAGAAAGCTAACTTAGAACTCATTCTACAACTTTTTTTTTTTTTTAAAGACATGCAAAATATTATCACATCAGCTTTAAGAAACAGTCGGGATGAAATTTTTCATTTGGTGATCTGCTCTTTAAGGCTTAAGAGGATTCCCCAGCACTCAGAAAATAGTTTCTGAAATATGATTTAAAATACGTATTTTCCTATTTATAGCTGAAAAGGTACCATCCAAATGAGACCTACATATCTAGGAAGGTATCCCTTACATTATCAGAGGATGAAAATTGAAAAGTTACATTCCCTGTATATTTTTGGTGATTACAGCATTCATGCCAGTTGAAATCTGAAGAGAAGTGTCTCTCTATTGAAATTTATTGCTAATTGAGTTTGATTTTTCAGTCTTGGCTAATTGATTAACATTAATGGACCCATCTGCTGCATCAATACATGAGGAATAACAACAGTAAGAATAATCACTGTAAGAATAGATTGAGACTGTAAAAATGATTGTTTGTGGGAGCAATTAACTTTGAGATTGTACTCTACACTATAAAAGCTAAGCTTGTAGATGTTTACATTTTTTGCGTCTTTATACAATTTAAAACAAACATTAATCAACTACTACTGGTGTAGTGGCATAACTGTCAAATCATTGGTGAGGTACTTTTGAGAGTTTCTTTCCCACACACAGATGTGTCTTCTTAATTAACTCTAAGCTTGGTTTGCAACATCTGCCTCATATGATCAGGACGCCACATAGAATATTAAGAGCCTTCTAGTTTAATATTTCCATGCCCTTTTCAAACACATCCAAATCCAATGAGTTTTGAATTCTGTAGAACATACGTATATGACACTCAAATCCTAAATTTACTGAATAGTTGTCATTTTTTCCCCTTCTAAATTTAACCAGTCTCTGAAATTGTGCATTAGCATAGATTTAAAGTGCAGTAAAAGAGCTAGTGAACTTGAAAAAGTGCTTTTTAAAGGAGTAGAGCACTTATATTCTTATACAAAGGAGACTACTTTGTTTTTAAATTTAATACAATAGTATCTGTGTAAAGACCTAAAAATCTGGACTTGTACTGCAGTACTCATCTGATACAGCGTAGGTTTAACTGCTCTTGAAACTGAATGGCTTTTGTTCTACTGTGCTGGCTTTGGCTGGGATAGAGTTAACTTTGTTCACAGTAGCTGGTATGGGGCTGTGTTTTGGATTTGTGCTGAATACAGGGCTGATAACACAGGGATGGTTTTGTTATTGTTGAGCAGCATTTGCACAGGGTCAAGGCCTTTCTGCTCCTCAGCCCACCCCACCAGCGAGGAGGCTGGGGGTGCACAAGGAGTTTGAAGGGGACACAGCCAGGACAGCTGATCCCCAACTGACCAAAGGCATATTCCAGACCATAGGACATCATGCTCAGCATATCAAGCTGGAGTAAGAAGGAGGAAGCAGGGGACATTCGGAGTTATGGAGTTTGTCTTCCCAAGTCACCATTTCACATGATGAAGTTCTGCTTTCGCATCACCAGTGCCCTGCCTGGACAATCAGGGCTGGGTCTGGCCCTGGATCCCCTCCCTGGGCTAGATCCTGATCCCCCACCAGTGGACTGACATCCCAGCCCAGCCTCAGCCTGTTGCTATACCCAGTGATGTGCTCAATGCCCAAGGGCTGGGTCTGCCCTGGTGCCCCACCCAGTGCTGGGCTCTGCCCTGATGTGACTCTGGGGAGCACCCAATGTAGCCAATGACCAGAACACAGGGAGTTGCTGGCCACAGCTGCATTTGAAGTTTTGTATCTGAACACCAGTTACGTACTAATCCCTGTCTCCTTCTGCCAAAAATACAAAGAAAACATTTTTTTCTTGCAAATACATTTCTTCTGCAGAATCATTGTAATTAATAGGATGAACACTACATAGCATTTTTGTGCTCAGTTGATGAGAAACAGCAAGTAACTTTCTTTTAAGAACAGTAAAACAGTGTTTATTATGAAAAACACCTGCCTATGTTCAGAAGTATATGTTGATAAGCTGCAATTTTCATTATAGAACATGGCTGAGATATTTTCCATGTAATAATTCATGGTCTTTCAGAAGCAAACCCACTAACTAGTTGCCAAGCACGTGAAGAATAACATGTACTGGAAAAAAAGTTTTTCTTTTTTTCCACTAAGCAATGTAATTGAAACAACTCACAAAAATCTTGCTATATCATCATACAGCTCCCTCAGCATTCATGAGTGAATTCTATCAGGTCCCATGGACTTATATATGTCCAGTTGATTTAAGAGTTCCCAAATCTGATTCCCCAGATATAAGTCTGCCTTCTCCTGGCTTTCTCCTACAGGAGATGAATAAGATTCCTGAAGGGTAGTTATCAATAAAGACTGAGGCAAAGAAAGCACTGAGTATTTCAGCCTATTCTGAATCCTTTGTCACCAGAACTCCTGCACCATTCAGCAGCAAGCCTACATCTTGCCAAGTCTTCCTTTGGCAGCTGATATCCTTGTAGAAACATTTGGTTTTGCTCTGCATGCTCCCCTGCCAGACCAATCTCCAGATGGACTTCGGCTTTTCCCATATCTGTGTAGCTGGATATTTTCTCTGTATTCTTCCCAAGTCACCTGGCCATCCTTCTACCTCTTGTATGTTTCCTTTTGATATTTGAGTTTTGTCAGGAGCATTTATTCACTGATGCAGGCTTCCCAACACTTGATTTCCTACTCATTAGAATGAGTTATTCTTGGGCATGGAGGAGGTGATCCCAGAAAATCAGTTGTCTGTTGTAGAAAATTGTGAAACTCATGATACTACAGAGCTGCTTACCCCTGGTTTGCACATGCCCAAGTCTTCCATGACTCCTCTGGACAGAAGAGAAGTGACCCATTTCAAAACAAAAGCATTTCTGAAAAGGGCCCAGGCCAACAGTTGGAAAGCAGAAAGGCAGTAAAAAAATCCAATGGTCATGAATTATTCAGGACTCAAATTCAAATGAAAAAGTATTCTATAATTGTAGTTGACAGGCCAAGCAGTCCTGTCAATTGCTTGGTTGCTGAGATATAGTATAGATACGAACATGGTAAGGACCAACAGAGGAAAAAGGACTAATTACGCCCAAGTACACACTCGGTTTCACCAGACTAGTAGGCAAACTGTGTATGTTTTCACAAAGTTGCTTTGCTTTGCTTTGTGATTTAATCGAACAAGATCTAGAGGTCAAAATCTTTTTGATGTTCTTTGTGTGCTCACGTCAGTCAAGGGAGGCAGAGAAGCCACTCAAAACTTTGTTCAAGGCCTCCTTAATCTAAGAAACACACAATAGTCATCAAAAGAACTTTAGGCTACGTTCTGTTTAGCATTTGCCTTGGAGCTGAAGTATGATTTTTAAAAAAATTGGCAGCTACTTCATAAATTCTATTAATTCTAAACAAAAATGTGTTTCTAAATGCTGACCTCCTTAGGCAATGATCAAGTTATTATGGCTTCAGAAGTTACTGTTCTCCAGCTGAACCATGATTCAACTGAACCATCATCCTCTGTTCTTTTAACTCATGTCTCTTTCAGACTCAGACTCCATTTCCTCTTTCATCACGATGCACTTTAACTGTCAAAGGTTTTTTGACAATACTTTTTCACGCGTGCTGGAGGTGAACAAGTAGGTCACTTTTTAGTGTTTTCATAGCATGATGACAAACATTTTGTACCGAGGTGCACACCAAGAAGATGTGTGAGGGTACAAGGCCACGGAGTTGTTAGGTTGAAGAATGAGATCTTATGTGCTTTCTGTCCAAGCTGTCAGAGGTTCTGATTTAGTCTTGTAGTGGAACTGATCTAATTGGTTGCAAAGGAATTCTGGCATCAACCCAATATGTGTGCTGTGTGGACAATGTAATTACATTTTATATCGCTTTTCATGAAAGCAAATAAAGGATAAAATCTCTCTGGCTGGTATAAGGATGTCACATTTTCTGTTTAAAATTTTCAGGACAAAAGGGTGGTGATTCTTTCATTACAGAGAAAATTATAATAATTTTTCATTAAGGATGAAATGACTGACCACAGAATGCAAATGGGTGATGAGTAAAGAAATAACTCTTACCTAGTGCAGGTTCCACCATTGTGACATGGATGATAATCACATATTGGAACATTGCAGTTCTCAACATTCCTCCCTCCAAGAGCCTCATCTATGATGAACAACTCTTTGTGGTTAACTTGAAAATCCCTAATGCATCCTTTATAGCCATGTATCTGCCCAGCACATCGATGAACCTCTTCATGATCAGGAACATTTCCGAGGAAGATTGATCCAAAGGTGATCTGCAGAAACAAAAAGAGAATCATCAGAAAAGAATGTGATTTGTGATGTTACTGTAAACAATGACTGAATAATAATTACTGATAAAGGAGATAGTAATTACTCGAAGATGGACAAAAACTATGATATTTGCTGAAGAGATTCTTTCTAAAAATGAGATTCTGTTTTTTAAGAAAGTAATCTCTACAGAGAGAGTGGTTTAATGTGTTTTCATATTTTTAAATATGTATTTCCCATGAAACACAAATTGGAATTCCCAGCCTTAATCACAACAAAGATGGCAAGTTTTTCACATGGCTTCCCTCATCCTATATGATGTGTTGTACACTCATGGTTGAGATTTGGTGCAGAAACACAGGAGAAGCTGTAGACTTGAAGATATTTTCTTTAGTTCCTGGGACCTACAGGACCCCAAGATAAGATGAATACAGAAAAAAGATTTTAGTTTGTTTTTTTTTTTAATGAACGACAGAAAACAGACTGCTATACTTGAAGCCCAGGAGAAAAAACGGAAATTTTCAAATTTCCAAATGTCTAGAACATCCTTATAAAGGTGCCAGAGAAACAACCACAACGTTTTCCCACACTGACACTGACCAAATCACGTCAGTGCTCCCTATGGTAATTCCTGTGTTGCCTGACTTAAGATTCAAATCCTTGACCATCACATATAAAGGATCAGTGACTCGTTTAGCACTGTGAGTTCCACTCCTCAAGCTGATGCCTGACTTTCTGGAATTCTGACATGGGGCTTCATCATTCCTAAGTTTTTTTGCTAAATGCCTGTCAATTCTTAGGCATTGAAAAAAATAATTACTTTTTCATGGGCGTATCACTATGATGTATTTATTTGTACAACACCATCAATCCAGAAAGAGGGTGAAATCTAGCCAACTCAAGTCAAGTAGGAGTAAACCAACGGAACAAGAAATATATCACAGCATGTGTGAAATGTGAGGAGTTAATTTATAGTGAAGGGGCTCTTCACTACTGTATTCAGACATCAACTGTAAAGAACTAGGAACAGGAGGAAAACATCACATCGATTTATCTAGAATTCACACATCTGTATGATTTTTGTTTTGCTGTTTCCTGTGTTGCTTTTGTCAGTCCTGAAGCTATGTTACTGAAAATTCCAAGAGAAATTTGGTGTTACAGTGAATGTGAATACTGCCAGATATTCTTCTACTTAGTGTCTTTCATTTTGAAGGGAAAGAGAAAAACACCTGCTTCTTTTAGAGCATAGATAAAATTAAATCAGATTTTTCATGTCAGAGGAATTCAAAGACATTGGCTCAGCACTTGTTGAATTCATTTCATATCACTTGACTTTATACCCTTTCAAACAAAGCTATAAACCAGTGCAGTGAAAGACATGATTTGTAAGTAGTGTTTGCAGACATTTTCTCTCTGCTTGTGAATCTATTTCAAGAATTAATCAAAGTATTGGACTGCATTATAAAGGGTCTTAAGTGATAAAGAAAAACGTTTTTAATGCTCCTCTTGCAACACAATCTTTTTTACTATTGGACCTTCTTTATAAAAGCACTTACCGTGGGGGTAGATTCAGTGTACCACAGAACAACTTCAGTAGGCTCTGCTCAGTTTTTTGCATCAATGGATTTTATTAGATGTTCTAACTCATGCTAGTACAGCATAAAACACATTCTTTCTGTAAAGGTTACGTTCTGAATTTAACTGACTTAACCAGAATATATTTTAAGGAGGCACACAGAAAGAATTTCTGTAAGTCTTGTTAATAACATACCAGCTTAATATAGCATTATACTAATAACTTATGTAATACTCATGTTTAACTTTTCAAATACTAATTTGAAAATATGCTTCTTTGCTTGGAGCCTGAGTGCTAAAAACGATTAGCTCAACCAGTAATGGGAAGATATTTGCTAGTCCTCTTAGAGATAGGAAATTTCTTTTCTTCGTTCTTTCTTTGACTGTGTACTTTGTAAAGAAAATAGGGGCTCTGGGAGATTAGGAGCAGATCTGTAAAGTGTAATAGTCACGAGGATACAACATTCATAATAGATATCATGCAAGGGAAGAAATTCTGTTACAAACCAGCAGTGCATGCTTGGAGTTGCACATCATGATTAGCATCTCTACGGGTAACTGGCCTGCCTTCTAGTGAACAAACTTATAAAGCAAGCTGTCAATCATAGTTTAAATTCTCAAGTCTAAAAACATTTTAAATATATCATGCAGAAATAATCTTGTGACGAAGGGACGCATAACAAAGAGAGGCAATAACATGGAGACAATGAATAACAGAAAAAATCAAGATTTGGGAAATCTACTTATTGATCATTTAGAATGAGCTTTCTGATACCAGTTTCAAAATGGAGACTGATATTTTTGCAATACTATTCAGAAGTGAAGTCCTAGCAAGAATTGTGGCACCAGGTTAAATCATTGATGATTCATAACTGTCCTCCACTAGACAGTGTGCCTTGCAACTAGAAAGTAACCAGAATTACTGCTTAGCAATATCTTAATTGTTTCTAACACCATGACCTTAGGTAAATGACATTGCTTATATATTTTTTCCTTTCACACCATCTGTGTCCTTTCCATGGACTTTGGGCAGCTGAAATAGAAGATTCAGAGTCAGGTAAACTTAAGAAATAAATGGAAGTAGTATGGATGCTTGATGTGAAAAGACCTATTAAAGAGAAACAAAGTACATATAATGCTAACTGAAGAGGAGTTTTTTAGTTAGAATACCTCCTCTCCTTTGAAAATAATGAAGTACATACGTTGATGACATGTTCAACACAAATAGCTATTTTTTGATGTCTTGCAGACTGACCTGAGATGCTTGATGTGAGAAAGAGAGTCTGTGCTGTACAGGAGGATTTCCATCTGCAGCCATTTCAATCAAACAGTAACCTTCAGGACTGCTCACAGGCAATATGTAGCTGGAAGGAAACAAATCTCATTACTGTTTGACCACAGAGTATTCAAACCTTACACAGAAAAGGGAAAGTGAAAAAGATGCTTATGCCTCCACAAAGGATGACAATCTTTGGACAACTATAAATCCAGTTTCATGGCTACTTGAACTACCCAGGAGACAAAAGATGTAAGTTTCTTCTACTAATGTCTCTCTTTGCTTTCTTACTGTTCTTGACTCTGGTGTTTTAAATGTATACAGAGACAAAGAAGAAAGAGATCTTTAAATACATAAGTAGGTATTGATAAATTTTAAGTGCTAACTGTAGCTGACATACAGTCTCCCTAGTATAGAGGATTGTTGGACAAGTAGCATCAATGTTGAATGATGTTGAACAGCCTAGGTTGAAATTTCCTTTTCCTGCCCTAGAGGGGAAACAGAAATGGAATAAGAAATGAAAGGCTGCATACCTCTGAGCAGAAAAATTACACTGTGATATAGTTATCACTACTTGGAAAGTGTGTTGTTAAGGTAAACTCTGATACTGAGCTTCAGAGATAAAGAAGAATATAAGGTTAAGGGAATTTCTGAAGGAAATACTGGTGAACATTCAATAAAACACTGAAAATTCTTCAGCTTCTTTCCATTATGAGATCTGATAAAATGTTATTAATATTATCAGCAATAAAAATTCAACCCAAAAAGGATGATTTTAAAAAACATTGATTTTATATTTAGAAAGGAAATTTGCGTAAAAATTATCATGGCAAATACAGAATAGGACAATAGTAGTCCATAGATTCTTTAAAACTGACCTCTGCTATTTCTGTAGAAATGCTTTTGAACTCCAGTTTGCTTCTATTTCAGTTTTCACATGGTTTCAAAGAGAATGTGTTGGGTCCCTTTTTGAGAAGGATATTAAGGTTTACTGACCACATGTGCTCTGCACAGGAAACTCTGCTCAGTCAAATTCATATATCTATATTTCCAGAGTAAGGCTTTTACCAAGAACAATGTAATTTTTGTGTAATATTTCACAAATGTTACACAACAGACTTTACAAAATATTCTGGAAAAAAAAATCCACTTATATCACCTGCTAAATTTTCTATTTTTTTGTTAGTTGAATAAATGGTAAAGGACAATGACAGTAACCTCATAAATTACTTCGTCTTGAAATAAATGAATTAGGCCATAGATATATGAAAGAGTTAAAATATTTTAAAGCCCATTATGTTCCACACACTAGAAGCATATATTGCTAATCATAGGAATGACCTCAGAACTGACAAGGACAAATTTACTCCTAGAGAAATCACATAAAGACATGCTATACTCTCAAATGCCTACTTTTTTATGTATCACCACCTGGTTGGTTGCGTGCAGCTGCTGTAGCATGATTTATCCCAGGTTGTGCCTTGAGCTTCGTTTTTCTGCCTCTGTGTCTAAAGTCTTACTGTTTTATCCTCCTGTCTGTAGATTCATTATGAAATTTGGAGTTTCAGTTTTCACTTTTGAAGTTACTGGGAACATTGTGTTGACGTAAATGGATATAGTATTAGGCCCCTAGTGAATATTTATAAATTCACTGCAGTGCAGTGATTTCTGAGTGAGCAGCACAAAACCAGTGCATCTGCTAACACAAGTCTCATAGCCAGTACATCTACATCAGCTGCTGATGCACCCATATTAATAAATCCTACCTTTCAAATGGTTATATCGCTCCTGGCTTCAGAGATAAATCAGTCAATACTAACTCATTGACTTTTTACTGTGTTCTGCTGCATGGCATTGAAATATGCTAAATTATTTCATCTTTGTAAGTATGCAACACTTTTCTTATTTTTGAATCTTTCTTTTGAAAGTCTGAGATATTTGAAAGGCATCTTCTATTATCCCCTTTTGAAATGTGATCTAGACCCATAGACTATTAAAATGAGTTTGAAATATATCCATTTGTATTTTTTATTTTAGGTTCAAATCATTTCTCCTTCTAAATAACCACTCACATACTACAATAGTCCAGCCCATAAAGAAAAAAAGCTTAAGTGATATGGCAAAGTTCATAAAGAATAATGTTCATCTAGTAAAAAAAAAAGAACCATATGGTCTATGTCAGCTTGACAATCTTCACGCAATTAGCTATCCAAGTCAAATTCAGCATTGTAAATTTTTGTTGCAAATGTCTGGTATTCACACATTCTCACTGTTTTGCACACATAATTTCCCTTGTTTTGAACTTTTGCTAGAGGAAAAAAAAGGTGGAAAATTAAAAACAGGTGCCACTAAAATAAGCCTCAAAGACTGCTTGATGTTGACATGGTCTTCACTGAGGTATCTTTATGTAGACAAGCCCAAGTATCATAAATCCATATAGATAATAACACAGTCATCCCTACCGAGGCATAACTTTAAAGAAATATTTCAGCAAAAAAGAAAATCTACATAAAAACCTCCTGGTATCTATAAACAGCAGCTATTACACAGTGATTTTGGTCATTAGGTCTTGACTTCACAAGGGACATAGAGTTGCTTTTTTTTTTTTTATATGCAGCAATGCACTCTCAAAGAGCAACACTGATTTATTTGATGTCAGTCAGTAGATTAGTGACTGAGTTCTGAGAATAAAACCACAGACCACAAGCAGCAGCCTATTGCCCTGTATCCTAGAGTGCATGTTCAGGAATGCTACCACTGCTTTCTTCAGCATTTGATCCTTTCTCTGTAAGGATTTTCAAAGAAGTAATACTTGAAATTTCTCTCTGTCTTATGTCATAGAAAGGAAAAACTCATTTGAAATATGAACAAAATGAATATTTTTCATGCTTACATTACCACAAAATTAGGACTGTTTGAATTTGCCAGATTACTTAAATATGCTTAGAATAGCTTTAAGAAAGCAACAGAGCATGGAAAATTACTGTCCAAAAGATGGTTTTCTTAGAAAATTATGAAAATAATGAAAAATGGCAATTAAACCATAAATGTTGTCTCTGTCTTTATTATACCTTTTAAACCCACAAAGTGCTACAATATAGACATATGCAAAACATAATCAAAGTAGTTTTTTTAAACAATGATGAAAAAAAGAATGCACTTGAAATATTTTGAGGCAGAAATTACTTGAATTAAAATGCCACTTATCTTGCTCTATAACCTGATTATATTTTTCTTATATTCTATGTTTAAATCTTACTCATGCAACTGAATAAATGCAGTTGTATTATTTCATGCATCTCGTAAAAGACTGAAATCTATTATCCACATTAGAAAAGAAAAAATGGAACTGATGATTTATTCTCTTGACATTTTTTCTTTATTTTTCTAATTAACCTTATATTATGAGATACCGACCTCACATTAAGAACACCTGAGATGAAAGTGGCTAATCACTGACATCTTTTAATTTTGAAGTATTTTTAGTTCAATTGTGCTTTTTCAGTCGTTTAGATGCTGAAGGCATTTCAGTCCATCTGCCTCACATCTCAATGGCATATTCTGGTTGTGTTCAAAGCCAGCATATTTTTCCCTCCAGAGACAGTGACAGGAGAGAATGCAATATGATTCCTATGGCAGGATAATTTTGTCAGGCACAAAAATTGTGATTCATGCACATCACACTCATAATGATATAAAAAGAATTGGGCGTGTGAGGAGTAGCTATGGGAAATGTGTGTGTGTGTAGAATGTATGGCAACGTTATGCACAAGAATCTAAGTAGGTCTGGAGCCATGTGGAGCGCAGCCTGTTCCTGTAGATGCTAAGGTGTAGGCCTGATGTTGTCGAATATTTATTTCCTGAAATCTGAAATAAGATCTTCAGCCTTCTTATTTGCATTTAGTTAAGAATATCAGGATTTTTTTCATAGCTGCTGTGGCTTTCATATAAACTCATTAAAAACAAGAATTACAAAGGCTTTATAATTTACGAGAGATTCATGGACCTCAACAGGTGCAAACCAGAAATTATATACAATGTCACAAGTCATCACTAGTTACCTCTTTATTAATTCTGTGCATGAACACCGAATTTCTAATCAAGAGCAATGTTTACCTCACGCATTCATGACACAATTTTGGATATTAACTATTGGATCAATATAGGTCTGGAAATTATATTCGAAGAAATCCTCTTAAGCTACCTAAGATAGGGGCACTTCTAAATCAAATGTCACCTGGTATGATCTTGCTCAAGTAAATGTTTTAGCTTAAATTATCACAGCTACTTCTTCAGGTGGAAATACAATCATACTTTTTTTCCTTTCAAGCTAGTCACCAGGTGGCACTCAAGGAGCACAGTAGAGAGCATGAGTGCAAAATTCATACTAACGTCTCTTCTAATAATAGGAAAAACTGACTTAAGCCCTAATTGATAGCATGATTGCTTCAGCTTCCAGTTTATATCAAGGGAAACACAGTAAAGGATCTAAAACTGATTACATATTTGACAATATAGATGAGAATAGGTCAGGAGACCGGAACTTCTGGAAGACTTGTAACTGCTTTCATGCATTATAATTACCTAATGTAATAGTGTAAAAATTGTGCGTTCATGGTTATGTAAACATTCTTAAGAAAATGTAGTTTATGGCAATTATATTTTCTCTATAGTGCTGTAGGTGCAGCTATATTTCTAGTAGATTAAGGAGAGGCATAGCAAAATTAAAATGTCAGATCACCAGGTATAAAACCCCCCAAGCAATTATAAAGAGAACCTTTGTTCTTATGCAAGCTAAATTATCATAGTAAGACTGATTCTGAACAAAGATCTCACACTGCTAGCAGACTAGGGTTTCTGGTCTTCCGAAAATGTATTAGAAAGTAGTTACACTACTGTCCATTTTATAATGTCACAAATGGAGGATTAGACTTGGAACTATTTGCTATTTTTCCCCCTACAAGCTGACAAACACTAGCCTGTCTTAACAGGTCAACAAAGAAAAAGTCCCCACAAAATTCCCTTTGTAAGTATTGATATTAAAGACACAATATAAAATGACTGCTGCAAAACACCGAAACAGTGGCTTCATTTACACCCTTGATTAACCAGAGCAGTTGTCAAGGGAACATCTAACCAACTGTCAAGTAATACAGGAGATTTTTCAAGAACAGCGATTTTACTTTTGGCTGAGCACATTCAATTCACAAGTGTGAAAGTCTGTACAGTGCCTTACAGTTTTAATAATCTCTTGGTACTTTTTTCTGAAATTTTTGCACTTACTATTTTTTTCCCCCTTAAAAATATATTTTTTTTAATTCCATTATTATAAAAAACATACCTTGTCTTACCAAAATTAATTTCAGCATACTTCTTCTATGGAAATGTCTCTTTACCCTTTTCTGTTTCAGTAAGGTAAAATTTTGTTATTTCTTACCAATTTCAAGTGCAATATTAAGAAGTGACAATTATAAAAATGAATGCTCTATTTTATGTCTGACATTTTATTTGAAATCAATGAAACATCTGTCATAACTTCCAGCCATTCAACATCAAATTTCAGGTTTTCTAATTGCCGTAAACTGACCAAACACTAAAAGCATACCAGTAGGGGAGAGAGGGAGCAAGAAATGAAGACAAAGGAGGGGAGTAGATAAAACCAGGAAGATGAAAAATCCCAAATTACTTTGACCCTTAAAGTATCTTGCAGCAATCCCTTGATGTCCCTGTCTTTAAGAATAATAAAATAAATAAAAACATACACAATAAGAGGTTTGTAAACTTTGGGAACACATTTGTGGATGATAAACTCCCAGTAACCCTAAACTTGTTTGAACCTTGCTGCTCCAGCTGGATGTGCATAAATCTCTGGGCCCTGGTGGGACTCATCCCAGAGAACTGAAAGGTCTAGCCAATGTCATCACAGGACCTCTCTTAATCATTTGTCTATGATCTGTGGAGTCTAGAAAAGTCCCAGTTGACTGGAAGCTGGCAAATGTCCCAGTTTTCAAGAAGGGAAAGAAAGGAGACCTTGTTAATTACAGGTCTGTCAATCTCTCTCTTCAGTGCCTTGGTAAAATTATAGGCGAGGTGATTCTGCGAGTTATTGAAAGACACCCAAAAGACAACACAGTCGTTGGTAACAGCCAGCATGGGTTCATGAGGGTCGAGTCTTGCATAACTAACTTAATTCCCTTTTATCATAGAATCATAGAATCAACCGAGTTGGAAAAGACATCCAAGATCATCAAGTCCAGCCCTTGATCCAACACCACCATGGTTACTAGACCATGGCGCTAAGTGCCACATCCCGTCTCATCTTAAAAACCTCCAGGGACGGAGAATCCACCACCTCTGTGGGCAGCCCGTTCCAATGTCTGATTACTCTCTCTGCAAAAAATTTCTTCCGAATATCCAACTTAAACCTCTCCAGGCAAAGCTTAAAACTGTGCCCTCTTGTCCTACTGCTAGTTGCCTGGGAGAAGAGACCAACAGCCACCTGGCTACAACCTCCTTTCAGGGAGCTGAAGAGAGTGATGATTCTATGGTTCTATTAGAGTGTGCCCAGAGGAAACTGACCAAGATGGTGAAAGGCTTCGAGGGCAAGACTTAAAAGGAGTGTTTGAGGTCACATGGTTTGTTCATCTTGAAGAAGAGAAAGCTGAGGAGTGACCTCATTGCAATCTACAATATTCTCAGGGGGGGCTGTGAAAGGGGAGGTGCTGACCTCCTCTCTAGTGAGCAGCGATAGGACACAAGGAAAGGGAACGAAGCTGCATCAAGGTAAGTTCAGATTGGACGTTAGGAAAAGGTTGTTCACAGAGAGAATGGTAGTCACTGGAACAGGCTCCTGAGGGAAGTGGTCATGGGATCAAGGTGTCAGATTTCAAAGAGTGGATGATGGTCTTAAGCATATGGTTTAGTTTTAGGTAGTTTTGCAAGGAGCGGAGAGTTGGACTCAGCGATCCTTAGGGATCCCTTCCAACTTGAGATAGTCTATGATTAGTTGTCAGAAGTCTGTGGAAGGAGAAGAAAAGAAACTGTAGCTATTATATGCTTTTCTGATGGGGCAGGGAATCTGACAGTTTTGCTGATGGTTAATTTTCAATGTTTTCTTAATTGGGCCTTAGAGCATCTGGTATTTGTATGAGATTCAAGAGCTTTTCCTCACTTTGTGAAGAAAACCAGTTAACAGTCTTTGGCAAGATTACACTGAACATTACATTCCGTTATTGTTGATACCTTCCCCATATCCATACATTGAAGGCTGTTCTTCCTATTGACACTAAAATATCGATGCTCTCTGTAATTAAATTCCTCCCTTATTCTTCGATCATTTTGATGAGAATATGTAGGAAAAAGAAGAACTTGGAAAAATATGCAAATGTGAACAAATTTGAGTGAGTCCTCAAAGACAGCCAATTAACATATGTAAGAGTATGCATAGCAACGCATATGAATTTTTTTTTGGGTCTAGCCTGACTTACGAATATAAGCAGTTGCTGTCGTATATTTGTACCAAATAATAAGGGTCTTATAGCTAGGATGCAAATTATATTGCTTGCCTACCTCTATGCCCTGTATAGTTTGGTCGTTTGTATGGCAAAGAGGGTCCTTCAGTACTGCACTGCAGATTCTTCCTGATTCAAAAGAACATCAGAGGTTCCTGTTACAGAGTATTGCAGAGACTGAAAAATATTTCAAACTGAACTGGAGCTTTTCTCTAGTATTACATGTAACACTCTGTCTTCAGCTTAGTTTGTTCCTAAGTGCTTGAGACTGCAATTTCAAAAAACTACTTAATGCTTCAAATGAAAAGAGTTATGTAAAGGACCACCTAAAAACCCCTGAAACCTGACTTTTTAAAGCATCAACCCAGTTACATTATGGTTGACTTTGAAAATATTCTAAAACACTGCATTTTCTCTTTCTTCATTGTGGTTCCAACCAAGGAAACATAAAAAAAGATCTATCTAGCTGTTGCTTGAACACAGATACATAGTTTTATGGGAATACCAATCTTAAGGCACCCCTTTCAACATCAATTTCCTTTTAAATCAAATGTTTCGTATTTGCATTTGATTATAGATTTATTCATAGGCTGTTTTATACACTGAACACATATGATTTTCTGCCCAAGTTTGGGATTTTTTCTGGGGGAAATAACAAACATTTCAGACAACACTTCAAAATGTGTGAGGAAATTTGAACTGAACTGCACATATGATATTTACACTAGAAATCCTGTGTAATCCACAGAGTAATTTGCACAGCAATATGACAATTCCGGTACTAAACGCCTCCTTTTCCCCCATTTTTCCACAAAAATCTTCAACTAGCTTAATTTGCTGTACATTTGGAGAATGCCATTCATTAAAACTCTGACTTTGAAAATGCCATCACAGTTTTTCATGGACCTTCTGAGAACAGGCCAACTTTTAGCAAACTGTAACACGTAACAATGGACTCATGTTAATACAAATGAGAAAAAATATGTCTGCAGGTTATCCAGGAAGAATAACAGCAACCTCACTTGGTTGTCATACTAAAGATGTTGAGCCTTCTCCAGTCACACATATATCAAGCTATAAGAGATAAAGAGTCCATAAGAGAACAACTCTTGTTGTCTTTGCTTTATTAACATGCTGTGAGAAAATATATCAAAGTAAAGCCACTAAATTTCAAACCTGTTTACCGCATGTTTACTTCCATACCCAGTTTTAAATTGAAAAAAAATCTATCAGTTTGACACTGACTTTTTTGCCATTATTTTGTGGGACAGAACCTTTTTTTATGTTGAAAGATATTTAAAAAAAAGTGTATTTATTCTACTCTTTGATTCCCATGACATTTTCTTTGATTTAGAGCTAATATAATAAAGATTTACCAGAAATTGGCTTGATGCAAATCA
This sequence comes from Cephalopterus ornatus, assembly GCA_013396775.1. Lineage (NCBI taxonomy): Eukaryota > Metazoa > Chordata > Aves > Passeriformes > Cotingidae > Cephalopterus > Cephalopterus ornatus. The sequence continues at coordinate 24,111 of VZRE01003841.1, read as the reverse complement.
TCATCTTTCTCCCAGTTGGCTAATCGAAATCTACCCTGTTTCATTTTGAAGCCATTCCCCCTTGTCCCCTACATGCCCATATGAAAAAATCCCTCTTTTCTCTTTTTTCTCTGCGGATGCTAATAGAATTGAATAGCAGAAGAAGAAATACACTTTGTCTTGCCAAGTATTGCATACTTTGAACAGAAGATGCAATTTCTTTACTTAATGTTGGTGTACAGTCTTTCATACATTATGAAGAATCTAAAGAAGCCCCAGAAACTCATGTTTTTGTATAAGCACATTAGTAGCTGAAATGCTGATACCTACCTTAGGTGAAACCAATACTGTTTATGCTAGGTTTTACTTAGCTTGGTTTATGCCTCACTTACTTTGGCTCTGCTAGTCCAACAGTCAAGTTTATGATCCTTTAGTAGATTGGTTAATGGGACTCTTTCTATTCCATATATTGCCAAGCATACTACAGGCAGCATGCTCCCAAGGATCATTTATTTCAATGTAATGCTTTTCTACAACATATATATTTTATGAATCATGACTTTAAAGATATGTGTTTTCAGACTGGATTCTTAAAGGAAAGTGTAAATTCTGCTCTTAATCGTATCTCTGCAGTTCCACTGACTTCGCAGGGACTTCACTGGTGTAAAAAACAATAGATCAGTGCACTGTGACATCCAACTGATAGACTGTGACATCTCCCTTTCACACACGTAAAAATGAGAATAAGTTAAAGATACTGGAAGAATTAGTACTAACACTTATGCAGAATTTTAAAGTTACAATAAAATTCAGTAGTTACCAAAATCATTACCATAATAATTCTTATCATTATTCATCACCATGACAGTATTGGAAGAATAGATTGTTACAAAATTGACCCTGGCTGTAGGCACCCAGTCCTACAAAAACCTTATGTTCTAATCCAAGTTTCAGGACAACTTGCTTTTATGTAGAAGAATGCAGAATATGTACTGTGATCGTGTTTATGTACTGACTATTTTCTGCTGGATCATAGTAGTTTTCTTAGTGTATTTTGTGGGCTTTTCTTTCTGTTTGATGAATCCATGGAACCACTAGTTTTTACTGTGGATAAAACTCCCGTGTTTTTAAACCCAGTAAAAACCTTTGAGACTGAATACAGTTGCTTTCTCCTATTTCTGACTGCATTGCCTCAGGTTATGTACCAACTGGGTATTTGCTGCACCTGAACAAGGCTGTTTTAATTTTCATTATGGCTACCTTTAACTTTTCTTTGAGTCAAAGGGAAGTACTTCTAGTCTTCTATACTCTGGTTCTCCAGAGATGAGCATTCCTCAGGGAAGATGCTTGCAGTCTTGCACAACTCTTCCTTACCCTCTCATTACTTCTCTAATTCACTGATTTTTAATATAGATGTAATTCAAGCAATTTTATCAAAAAATATGTAACAACAGAAAGGAAAGTTTTCTTCCTCTTTCAGTGAAAAGCCTTCAGTTAAAGCCTACACAACAACCAATATAAAATATAGAAGACATGGAAATTCAACTATAATCTCCACTGAAACAATATTCTGATGTGAAAAGAGTAAACCCCTTTCTATTGAGTCATTATATAATAGGTTTTGACCTGTTCTTAAATGGAGACGAAGCCATTTTAGCAAAAAAAAAAATGGCAAACAAGCTCCCTAAAACTGATCTATTATGTCAAAAGTCATATGCTTTCCTCCATGAGAAATGGAAAAAAAAATTCTAGGGACAATTAGGGGATATTAGAGAATTAATTTAGAAAAAGACAGAATAGCAATCAAATACAACCATGCAATGTTATACTGATGATGGTAAGTTGGAAGACTTTTGCTAAATAGTGAATAAAATTTGATTGAATGGAACAGCTGAACACTAACTTTAAAAGAATACCTTAAAAAAGTACCAACTAAGAGATCTTTTAGTCTCAAGAGAAACATGACTACCTGACCATTATCAATCATATAATTCTCTTTAAATAAAGAAATCACTTGTAGTTAAAGTGATTTTGAACACACTGAAAAAAGTCTTGGATCATGTTTCCATTTAAGAAAACGTTAATATCAGTAGAAGCAGAGTATAACTCCATATAAGAAATATTCAGTATTACCTCCTAGTGAGCAAATTAACACTGTTGTAATCCTGGTAAAATATGAAAAAGACCACTTGGTGAAACCTCAAATTCCAAAAACCGCCTGCATTTTGCTTTGCAGACCATTATGTTATGCCTTAAAACATTTTTTAAACCATTAATGTACCTACCAGGTAACTGAATCTCATGCCTATGAATAGAAAGGTGAAAATAAACAAAACTAAGAGATCAGTGTATGCACATATAGAAGTAATGGTCTCCTGTGAAGTGGCTATGAGATACAAAGTTTGAAGAAAATAACATATACATGTATTTCTGGCAATGACCAAAGTTTACTTATGACGGTTATAATAACAATCTGCCTAGAGTGGTAAGAATTTTTCTATGTATGCATAACTTGTGCTTTTTAGAATGGTGAAAACAGAACAAAGAAAAGAATAAAGGAAAAGAATAACATATCCAAAATACCATATTTTGAGGAGGCTAAATTCCACTCAAGACAATAAGGAAAAAAGGTAAATTCAAACAAATGTTGAGGGTTCAATTATCTTAACAGCTCATCAATAAAACACCACAAAACCCCCAATGTGCTTGCAGAGGGACATAGTGGGCAATGTCTTAAAATACATGTCCCCTCCCCTAGAAGGGCCACCACTCCCAGCAGCATAGAGACTCTTCTGAAGTTAGCAGCAGCTTAGTATATTGCACTAGAGCATAGGAATGAATTATTATGTTTAGGCATCTTCAGATATAGTCTTCCATTTAGTGTCTCACATAAATCTGACCCTATGAATGAAAATTAGGAAGCCACCTGACACGTGAATAAAGCTGTACCGATGCAGTGCTGTACAGATAATGCAGTACTGCAACGATCTCCAATTAAGAATCTTTTCTTACCTATTACAGACGCAAGAAATACAATAACGGGTAACATATATTACTTCTGCTAGACAGCACTAATTAATTTTCCTTTGCATATTCTGATGTTCTAAAATGAACTTCTTCCTCCCCTATACATGGGAAAACTAAGAGAAAAATAGGTTAAGCAATGTGGTTAATGAGAAAGTGACACTTCAATTTGAATGCCAAGAGAAAGAACAATTTATATACTAGTACAGGAAATTCTGGATAGACTTTGAAGAATAAAATCCTTCTATTGCCGACTAGTGCAAACCCTGAGGTTGAGGCTGACATATTTGCTAATACTTATGACTAAGAGACATCCTGTTGGTATTTCAGTTTTACATATACATATAAGTATCAATTAAAGAAGAAAAAAGAGTCGTTTTGGTTTCAGATTCTTCAAGGTTCATGTCTTCTAATCCTTCGTAACCTTAAGCCTTTGAATCTTGGAGCTCACCCCACATTTCTCTAATTGAGACTTAGGGAAACCTTATACGCCTACTTCTCTTAGTGATATTCAGTAGTTTGTGGCAGTCTGCATATAATAACACATATGCTGTGTTTTTCCCTATTATTATAAAAGTATGAGCTTTAGAACTGCTGTGTCGAAAAATTAAGATTCTCAGAACAGTTTCTTATGTACTTTGTACTTGAAACTGTCTAAATCACAGCATCCAACGTGAACAGCTAAGAACATTTTGCTAAGTTATAACCAAATATTTAAAAAAAAAAGAGAGACTGCTTTATGGTGATATGTTTATACACATTTTAGCTGCAATCTTCTTTAAAGCTAGTCTTAAACATACAGGATTATAGTGCTTATTCCCTATTTGAATATAGAAAGGTAAAATACAGATTATAATGCCATTTGGATGTGCTTCAAGAGAAACTACCTAAATAGCCAGATGTGTTTCATAATGTATTGTAAATGTCTCTCCTATTTTTTTCAGTCACTTTGTTTAGTGATGTATATTTGAGCTGAAGTGTATTATTCAGAAAATAAATACTGTGTAAGATTCATGAATATTAACATCAGAAAAAAGAAAAACAAGGTAAATATAATACATTTAGCTTTTATCTGTAAATATGTGTTCACAGGCCACCTTTTAGTAATTTTTTTGGTTTGTTTTTTTTTAAACAAGATAGATTACTTTAATCAGATTGTAGAAACAGAAAGTAGAAGGTATTCATCAAAAAAGAAAATCTTATATGATGTGAAATGTGTTACATTTCTTCAGGGGTAGACAAAATCTTACATAGGCCTTTTAACAAGATTATATTTTATGAATGCAAGTAATTAATGGAATTGTAGAAGTGTAAACAAACATCACAATGCCTGTTGCTGTGCATGTACAATCTGGTTTTGCTTACAGATGAGGTACTTCATTTCTTCGTTCTGATGTCCACTTTTCCACTTATATATTATAAATGCAAATACAAACATATTGAATTTCGAAGTATTAGAAAATATTTCACAATCAAAAAACGCCCTTTGATTAGCTATTTTATTTCAAAGAGATGCTTGGTGCTATCAACTATGTAGATACTTCAGGTCAAGACTCAAGGACTGAATATTGTATCAATTTATCAGAATTAACTTTTCTAACTGACAAAAATTAACTTCAGATTAAGCTGTCTCTAATTTGCAGTCATGCACAAGCAGGGTTTACCAGTTTCTGAAGAGGTGTAAGATGCCTGTACTACCCTCTTCTTAACCGTGTTAGCCCTAATGAATAGCATTTTTAATTATACCTTGCAAAGTGGGAGTCCCTGCAAGCTGGGAGAGCTAATGTTCATTATCCCAAAAGGTAGGGAACTCCATAATGTGTCTTTCAGGCCTGTCCCATACACTGTCCTGCTCCCTACCAGCTGATAGTAAATGCTGCAACTCACCACCTGGGAGTGACACATTGTCACAGAGGTACCTGGCAGCCACTGCAGTCACCAGTAAAAATAAACTTGCTGACGTGGCCTGAATGAGCCTGAAGGACAGACAAGTTTTAGGCACTCTAACACCTAAGTGCCCTAACTGGTCCTAAAAGCAGACAGTCTTTTAATATGGCCCCCCATAAAGCCAAAGTATACACTGATTTTTACATTTCATACAGAATCACAAAATGTGTAAGGTTGGAAGAGGTCACTGATGTCATCTGGTCCAACCTCCCTGCTCAAGCAGGGTCTGCTAGAGCATGTTTCTCATGTTTGCATCAATACAACTTTCAAATATCCCCAGAGAAGGAGACTCCACAATCTTTCTGGGCAACCTGTTCCAGTGCTAAGCCATCCTCACAGTAAAGAAGTTCCTCATGTCAGGTGGAACTTCCTGTGTTCCAGTTTCTGGACGTTGCCTCTTGGTTGTCTTCTATATATTTGTATTCATGATTCTAGCTGGTCCCATTGTAGCATTCTTTTTCTTTTTTTTTTCTCTTTTTCTTTCTATTTTTATTTTCCTTTTTTTTTTATATATAACTGAATAGATAAAAGAATATTGGACTGTATAAAGAAACGGATGATAACATGATCACATCGTAGATGTCGTTTGGCTCAGAGGATTCAATGATGGTCAGTAGCTGAGTTTCATCAAATGGGTTGTAAAATAAGAAATCTTGCTTTACAATGAAAAGAAAAAAAAAGCTGTCTTTAATTTCAAGTCACTCTCCCAAGCTCCAAACACCAAAATATCAGTAACATTATTTCACTGGGTCACAGTAGTGATCTCTATGGGATGCCATGAGTAACTGACTGCCAGCTAGATAATGAAATGCTGACCAACAAATTTTCTACCCACTCAGCTGATCTGGATATAAGGGTATTAGGAAAGCCTTGAAAGGACAGACAGGACATCAGTAGGTTTTTAAATGCTCTATCTGAACAGCAATGTATTTTAGGAAACACCTTTACCTTTCAGATATAAGCTATTTTTTTAGATGATTTTAGTCTTTAGCTGGGGACCTCAGCACTTTGTGATTATTAATGCATTTTATAATAACAAAATCTCTGTAAATCGTGAATCAAAGGGAAAGAGCTGAAGAAGATGAATAGAGTTGCCCACGATCTTGTCCCAAGAGTGTCAAATATGTCAGTAGTGAGAGCAGGTTCTGAGACTGTCACATTTTTATTCACTAAACAACATTCCTGTATGAAGTTACTAGAAATTACGAAGAATCAATCTAAACAAAGCTTACTTTTTTAAAAACATACCCGTGCACTGATTAAATTGCGGTAGTTAAATATTTAACTGTTTTCAGTCAATATTAAGTGCTTTGTTTAATGGTGAACCTGGAAAGCTTCCTCTGCTATGCATCTGCCTCTCATTTGCATGCCAGAGGAAGAGACTAGGCAGGAAGATAGGCTGAGCAAGATTAGGTCAGCTAATTCTACTACTGCTTTCATTAAACAACTATTGGATTGTTTTTTCAAATTAAGAAACTAACCAAAAACCAAATCATCTCCCCACAAAAACCAACCAACCAATCAACCAACCAGAAAAAAACATCAACCAAACCCAACCCCCCAGAAAATATTCAAACCACACCACCAAAAATAGCTATTGTCTGGTCAGGAAGGACAAAAACCCCATACAACTGTTACCTGTGCCTGGCCTAAGAATGGCTGGGTGCATCCTATGCTGCACATAATTAGATAAAGAGAATAAGCTGTGTGGGGAATCAGTTTTGGAAAATCTCCTTCATGATTAATTAGCTTTTTTTTTTTTTCTTTTTTTTCCCCCTGTCTGTCTTTCATCATCCTTTTCTCATTCAGGAAGGCTGGGGGAGCAAAGGAAGTTCTGTGTTTGTCTTCTGTTCTCAATGCTGAACGTTGATATAACAGTTTGGGTAGGGAGGGAAAAAACAGACCTTATTTGTCTTGAATCAGATAACAACTCTACACTGATGTAAATAGAGAGCATGATTATTTTTAGAGGGAAAAATGCAAAGGAGAGAGCAAAAAGCTTATTAGCCAAAGTTTTCAGTTCTCATCTTTGATCAGCTGAATATTTTGGAATCTACTATCCATGATAATGACTTAAGGCACACTAGTTTTATAGGAGAAGTTCTTTGGAGCCCATGGAAAACTATCCTCAGCTATCTTGGATTAAAGTGAGCAGGGATAGTCTCAGCTACTGACAAGTAAAATTTCAAATGATTGAATAGGCAGTTTGGAGGAATAAAATATCTGAATTTTTTCTCTACCTTTTGTTTAAAGTATGCAGTGAGATTTGAAAAGTACAGGATATGTACTTAAACTTTTCCCCATTATTAGGCAGTTTAATTTATTTCATCATCTGAAGATGCAGCAGCACTATGCTGTGAAAGATGCAGGTTGCAAAATGTTAGTTCATGTTCAGTTCAAGAACTTGTGTAAGGTGAGATGAGATATACTAGCTTCTTGCAGCTCATCTTGAATTTAAACTGAACAATTCTGTGCTGCTTCATTTCCTACTTAATGTAGCTGTAAATGTTTTGGCCCTTTGGTTTTCTGTATTCAGTATGCAACCTTTGGTGTACTTAACTGTCTTCCTGCTCATAACTGAGAAAAATGACAGCAGATTTTCAGTAGTTTAGAAAGAAGAAAAAGGTATTAAAGTAAAAAATAGAAAATATCATAGAAAGAATTCTAAGTGAGAACAAAAATACGTGTTCGGCATTTAACTACTTTAGTACTACATGACTGAGTATATAAAACTACAAAAAAAAATCCCACAATCTTGCTGCCAACTTGTCAGAAAACATGATTAGATGTAATTAAAATTGTATGGACAAATCAGTTAATCACTTTGAATCATACAGCAGTGATATAAAATGAACTAGTTCTGACAGTGTTTGATACACTGTATTTGAATAATGTTTGTCTTCTACACATTAAGTCTTCAGAATAAGAACCACCAAATCTACTATAAACAATGAGAGGACTTTCTGAGATCTGGAGCTCTTTTTGGGTCCAACTGCCACACTTGCTTGAGTGATAAAATATTTCATATTTAATCTATTGTTAATGAGGGACAGTTTTAGACAATATGAGAGTCTGCTGCTGTCAAAATGAATGGTGCCCAATTGATGAAATTTTTCAGGGAATATGACTAGGGATCGGACCTAACTAAAACCAAAATTATAAATTCCCCAAAAGATGATTTTTTAGTCAGATCAGCAAGAATTCTACTTTAGTTTGCATCTAATCAAACCAAGTTAATCACTCCTCACTTCAATTGCCTAGCCAGTAAGACTGACATTATCTTACTGAACAAAGAGAACTTTAATAAGATATATTAATTCCAAAAGCTGTAAGATGCTGATCCTTCTAAAACTCCTGAGAAAATAAAACCTCACAGATGTTAGATTGGCTGAAAACATTTTATGCTGTAATGTAGTATATGCAATATACAGCCATTTACCATTCAATGCAAATGAATGTTCTTGTGTTGGAATGTGTGAACACCCAAATACCATAGGATTACTCTGATAATTTTTGCAATTTTTATTAGAGACAAAGGAAATAGTCATGCTGACCACATTTCTCTATTGTTACATAGAGAATTTCCCAATTATAGATTATGTTCTCTGTTGTTTTGGAAAAACAAAAAAGAAACAAACAAACAAACAAAAGCTTCAAAACAAACCCACCCAAAAATTTCTGGCTTAAATTTGAAGGTTAAATAGGTTATAAGGAAACAGATGAAATTATACGGGCTTTAGAAAGCATTCATAGCCCTTGGAGCAGCAACTGGGTATTTAGCAAGATCAGCAATATCGAATCAACCTCAGTCCATCACTACAATGAGTTCTAAAATTGAAAAACATTGATATAAATTTGGCATAGGCTGCTGCTGTGATTATTGTCTGCATCAAGAAACCAGCAAACTCCACTCACTGTGTTACCACAAGCCTCTTTTTTCTTACATATCTCACCTTATGTTTTCAGTAAAACTGCTTTTGTACCTGCTTTTCTACATGGGAATTGAAGAAACACTATTTACAAAGTGGTAAAGTAGAAGTGCCAGATCCACTACCTCCATGAAATACAATAAGAAATCTGGGCTAAAGGAGACTCTGCAGAAAGATTACAGGGTTAAGTATTTGATTCAAATAAATTTACTAAAACAAAGTGATTATGTGCTTCTCTCCTGTTAAAGGTGAAGGAAAAACTCGCAGTCTAAATAATCATCTTCCTCTTTCGCTGGTTCAGGAAGGGTACTCTTCAGCCAAGGAAAGAAATGGTCAGAACGTGCCTTGGCTTATGCCAGCCACAGGCTGGTGTTTAGTTTTGTATTTTTCACAACATTTGTTGTTGAGCAAAACTTATACCCTCCCCCAGAAGGCAGGCAAGTATAATCCTATTATTTTCCAGATGGGTGAACAAAAGAGGTTGCAGAAGATTGTTTCTGACAGCGCTGGGAACAAAACCCAGGGGCCAAACCACATGTCAGATTTACATAAAATGCATTCAAATGCAAGAGAAAATGTATTTTTGAAGGTGTTTTGAACGGCTGCTGAGTAATTTAGTAGCAACACAGCATGCTACACTGTAGCTCCCACATTCACATCTTTCATTACTACTAGTCTGCTAGGTGCTGGCAGCTCTGACAAAACAATGCAAACAGTAGGGGGGATAAAACAATTTCTGTGACAACGAATAGATCCCTACTTCCTGGTGTTCTCACTAAAACCCAGCAGTGCAGTAGGAAGTCATATCCACTGTCACTACAAAAGGCTGACCAGTACCTCAAACTTCATAGAAGCTGCAGAAGAAAAACCATAGGGACACGTGTCCCAGGGCACAGATTTGAACTGATGCCACATAAACACCATTTCCCTAAATAGGGAAATGCACAGCAAACATGTGATACTGAAGTTGAGCAAAGCCTCCAGAAAAGGCAGTCCACAACATGACAAATAATTTTATTTTAATGTACTACAAACCTCCATGTTACATGTTTGTTTAATGCGGGTCACTTTGAGTATGAGCTCAAATGCAGATTCAGCATTTTATAAAGATTTTCTATTTTATAGCAAAGCACAGGGTTTCCATAGACTCCATTTCAGAGGACCAGTTTACAAACTATTAAATCAGTTGCTATATCCTGAAATACCTTGTAGTGCAGCAGATATTTTTCACACCTCCAGAAAGACAATAGCCCCAGTAGTGAGAGACACTAATTACTTTTCTATGTTCACTATATGCTAACACTTTTCATGTCACTACAAGAATTCTACAATATGTTCAAATTTACATTATCACATTATCAACATTTACAAACCTCATCCAAAACAAGACAGCATTAGTTACATTTTAAATAAATCAAAGAGGTTGCATATAGGTTACAAAACCTTGCCCACAGAACTACATATGGAAGGAATGGAGGAAAATTGCATTCTGTATCATTTCACTGGTGTGAAGTGGGTTGACTGTGGTGGGTTGACCTTGGTCAGCTGCCAGCTGCCCACCCAGCCGCTTGCTCACCCCTCCCTCTCAACATGACAATTAGGGTGGGAGAATAAGATAACAAAGCTCCTGGGCCCAGATAAAGACAGAGAGATCACTTATAAATTACAATCACTTTTTTTTAATTTATTGGAAATTAAATAGTTCTGCGTGGTAAGAAACAAAGTGAAAAAATAACCTCCTTCTCCCTAACCTTCTTTTTTTCCCAGGCTCAGCTTTGCTCCATTCCCAACTTCTTCATCTCCCCAACCCAAGCAGTGCAGGAGGAGGGTGGGGAATAGGGGTCAGTCCATAAATGCTTCTCTCTGCTGCTCCTTCCCTCTCACACTTTTCCCCTCCTCCAGTGTGGGATCTCCATGGATCATAGTTCTTTCATGAAATACCCACCCACCTTCTGCAGTCCCCACTGCAAGTACCTGGGCACCTGAACCCCATATATCTTCTTTCTATAAGATTAGCATGCACTTTGTTAAAAGATTAAGCTACTGATGCGTGGACATAAATTTATTAGCTGAAAAAATAAAGTTTTTTATTGCACAGCTTGGCTATTGTCAGTATGATAACAATGCCTTTGAAAACTAGTCCTAGATCTTTTAAAATATCTGGGTTTTTTCTGATTGCATGATGTAACACTAGCACAAATCTGCACACCTAACCTGTTTCTAGTGAAGATGTCTGCCCTATAATTTCTCCTACGTTTACCCTCAGCTTAAATTTCCATCCACAATCCACTTCTAGTGAAATGCATTTTCATTTAATTCTGTATTTCCAACCACTTCAAGGGCAAGATCAAGTAATGGCCACAAATCGGCAAAGCATCTTTGGATGAAGGTGACCACAGATGTGACAGCAGCTTCAGTAACTCCATAGAAAATAGATCAACAAATCTAAAGAGCATGGGACAAAAGGCAAGTGGTACATAATTGTGAGCAAGCAGAGAAGAAAGTTTCATGGATGGTTCACAGTTTAATAAAAAACCAGGTCAATGTGTGCTTTAAAGAACAAGCTAATGATAACAACAGTCAAAGTGGTGGAGAGACTAATAAAATAGCTTCTCCCACCTGAATTAACTACATAACAAAATATAAATTTATCACAGAATCAATGTACTTCTGTCAAAGGAAGAGAAATACCCTCCTTTCTCTGTTGTGTTCCTTAAAGGAGTTTCTTTCTGACACTCAGAAAGATGCAGTTGGCATGTCTTTCTCTCCCTCTCTCCCACGACTATTAAGGAGGACTATTTAACAAATATTTGTGTGAATTTTACTCAATACTCTCTTTAATCAAAGGGACTCAATTTGCAGCATCAAATTTTCTTCTGGTATGCAAAACCAGACCTAAACTGGCAAGTCTTGAAACAATCAGCTGTCTGATGCCCTGTTCTGTTCTTTCTTCTCTGTATATACAAAAACTATGCATTAATTATCTACCTGAAATTTATTTAGAAAGCAAGGAGTTAGAACAATAAGGTTATAGCAATTAAAATTAAATAATAACCATCACTCTTTCTTCTTTCCCTCACATCCCCCATGGAAAAAGGATATCCAATAAACCATATGAAACAAAGAACCTGAGGTTCTGTGATGATTTTTGGTCACAAAGATGGACTGAGTATAAACAGATATATATATACAGATCACACAACAGGACCTCAATGCCACATTTTTAAAATTACTGGCCTCAGAACATTTAGTCTTTTGAACATTTTTCTGAGACAGGTAAGTACTACTCCCACTTTAGAGCTGTGGAAACCAAGTAACAAGCTGAGATTAATCAAACTCTTTAAAACCATGTTGAAAGTTTGCTGCTGAGCTGCAGCTGGTAACGAAGACCAAGAAGAACTGCTCCCTTCTCCTCAGCACACAGGAGAGAATTCAGCTTACCCCCACAGCAGTCTGTGCTGCACAACTTCACTGCCTGTTTTGTTGCTTGTGGACATCTGCATTCTGACCCCTCTATGATTACTGGTGCTTATGAGGTGAATTCAAAGAGACCCAGACTGGTTTGTTGGGAGATATGTTTTCTTCCCCTTCCCTCCAACACTGCTTTTTTTGGACATTCATGCAAAGGCTGGCTGAGTACTGGTTTTTTACTGATTTTCAATACCTACAGAGCAAATAGCACTTCCTATTGCTTTCAGCTAAAGCAAACCTGTAGAGAATTGCCAACTGTTACAAGCACACTGAACCAATTTTATTTCTGTATTGATCTTCCACATACAGAACAACAGACTTGAGGAGGAGAATTAAAAAAAATGCCTTTTCTTCACAGGTTTTTTTTTGTTGTTTGGCTCTTCAGAGTTCCCAAATACAGCAGTGTAAACTATCATCTCACTTCTTAGGAAGAAGACAACATGATGCTTTCATAAGCTATTTGGTAATATACTCTGCTGCTATACTTCCATGTGCTGTGCCAAACTAACAGAAGCTGAGCAGTTGTCTGAAAAGTCCTCTTGTGCAAATCACTGTGTGACCAGATACTGAGCTGATGATTTTTATAGAATTTTATATACATCAGAAAAAAATACTGAAACTGTAAAAATATTGAATATCCTTTTTTCAATATATCAGATTATCTTCAATTTTATTAGTTTATTATTCCTTCCATAATTCAGTGACTTTTTTTTTCAAGTCACAGATATATACATTGTTTCACACAGAATACCTAGTATCTCTTCAGTAGTACTGAAATCCTTTTGTACTTTCATGTATGTGAAAGAACTGTTCTTCCTTCCAAGCAGATCAAAAGGGCTATGCATCCTATTTCTTCTCTAAAACAGAGAGAACAGCCAAATATTTTGGAATCTTTACTATCTGTTTCACACACTCTCACAAAACCACAAGAAGGTGGAAAAGTAAACCACATGAGATCACTATCTTTACAGAGAAACTGTAATGAGTAAGCAATCACATCAATAGTACTTGGAATACAATGCTTTATGCAGCAGAAAGAGAAAAAAAGGACTATGCATACTTGAAAGGATCCATATGCACCATTAAAGCAGGGTCTCCTTTAATACAGGAAGGGAGAGTTCTAAAGAGCTTAGCAAAATTCTGGAAATTTAGGTTAAATGCAGTTTAGAATTTCCATGATATAACCAAAACCCGCTTATAAGTGCTTTATCTCTAACACTGCTGAAAGGCAAATAATACAATTTTCAAAGCAGATGTATCCAGAGAATGGAAATTGGGTTATATAGACTATTAGAACTTTAATCTTCCTATGTTCCTTGCAGAAACACAGAGATTCTTGGAATCCTGGAATTTTAAAATTATAACACATAGCCAAATCTAAAAGACAATTAAATGTGCATTCATTATACTTTATAATGTATACCTTAATTCTGATGAATCCACGACTCAGTGTCCTAAGACCTAAGGAATTGCGAGATAGAGATTTAGTAAAATCTCATGAAGAAATAACTGCTGTTAGCAGAATTACTGCAATTAGCAACAGTGCATTGAAACTGTTTCTTTAATGTTAGTATTAATCCTATTACTTCGGAAAACAAAATTTTCTGGTTATTATTGTTTCCGAAAGCTACACTAGCTATTCTTTTTGCCACATTTGATAAGAATGGCTGCTAAACATGAAGGTGTTAGAATGTTCTAAGTTACACAGTACTTTTGTCATGCTTTGTGAAGGTTATAGCATGAAAAACTAAAAATCTATTCACATATCTAATTACCAAAATATTTGTAATATACTTAACGATGAAATACTGAGCATACATTAGAGATTACCGTGGCCATTAAACATCTGATCCTGTTTAAAGATGTGAAAATTGATATGCCAATGTTTGTAAGCATTCCTCATTAATCCTATTCATTTTACAACTTCAATTCTAGTAGGAAAAAATATAAAGAAAATATACTGTCATGAACTGACGCAGCCCGTGGGAGTAGAGGAATGGTCCACTCCGGGTAGAGCGATTAGGGAATGCCTCGGCTAGCTAGCAAGCTGTGGCAATAGGGGGACCTCTGACCCTGTGACGCAAGGAGGTAGGAACCACACGTGCACACAGAATCAGAGGTTGGAGGGAGTGAACCTTTATTAAATGGCGTCAGCCCCTTTTATAGGGACTGACAGGGAAGGTTCTGGAAAATAGGTGGGAAGTTGCCTAACGTGGTAAAAAGGGAAAGGCACAGGTGACAAATATGGAAAGAGTGGGTGGAAACATGGGCGGAGTTTTACAAACAAGGGAAAGGAGGGTGGTGCACCAATACAAACATAGAGAGAGGAGGGGTTACAACCATATATGATGAACAGATTGAACATTAATAAAGAATTATACTTAAAATACTAATAAGAATAAAAACCATTCAGCAACATCCTAAAAGTCTGTTTAACAGCAGAATGTCGAGTCCTACTTAGAGGCAGTCTTCGTGCAGGTGGGTTTCAGCCAGGTTGTTCTTGAACCGGGAATAGAGATCTCTGTCCTTGTCAGTGAAGCCATCCCCCACAATGAACCACTTGTTTCCAGTGGATTTCTTTAAAATTAGTAACTAGAATCAGTGAAATTCAGATTATGAGGGGTATTACAGAAGTGTTTGACTTAGGAAAAAAGGATATAATGAAAACATTGTTCCAAACTGATAACATCAACATTCATTATTATTTTGAAGTGTGATCCTCTACTTTAGAGATGGAGAATGGTGAAAATGCAACAAAATTATTGGCCAGGAATGCACCTTAGTGATCAGAAGGATTGAAAAAAAACTTCCATTCTGCCACTAGACTATACAGGTACTCTCACTGGCACAGTCAGTATATGAAACATGAAGCTGGACTAATGTCAAAATGACCACTGACAAGACAGAAGTATTTATTTTTCAGAAGTATTTATTTTTTTGCTCACCATCATAAAAGATTTTTGTATGTCTTGCAAATTAGTGAAAAGTTAAATCTTCAAGTCTTTGTGGTGAATGATTAATTATTTTGCATAGCTATGAGACAGTTATGCCTGCAAGGCTCTTTTAGGATGACTTAGTTCATCCTACAAAGATAAATACAATACAAAATAAACCACTGTGAAAGTTACTGTAATTTTTGTGTGTTACTTGATTTTGTTTTATTACGCTAAGTTGAATTTGCTTATAAATGCAAATACCCTCCGGCAACATTGGTAATTCTAATGAAATATATTACATTCTTAAAACAGTTAATATAGGTGAAAATAACAGCCATCTTTTTTTTGAATAGGAAACACAGTCATCTGTCTCTTATTCTATCAAGTAAAAAGCTTAAATTCTGGTGGATATCTTCAGGAAGAGAGGTTAAATGGTGCTCTCTTTTCTTTTTTTTTTTTTTGTTCAGGACACTGAGGGACAGAGAAGAATTTACTGTGTCAATTTCAAGCTCGAGATCAGAGCATCTTTTTGAGCTAAAAGTCAGTATTTATCCCCAGACAGAATTTGATTTACGAGGATGCCAGATTTGACATAAAATTTTTTTACATAAGATTACTAACAAAATCTAATTTTTCAAATTCCATGTTCAACAGGAGATTGGAAGATGTGCCACGCTAACAGGGCTTGAGAAAGTTTGTTTAAAATTCATATAGGTGTGTGATTCTTTCCACTATTTTTTTCATGATACTAGAGAAATTTATAAAATGTATTCTTTTCATCATTAAGGCTTACAACATCAGAATGTTGAATTTTAAGTAGACTTGAAGTTGCAGTAACTGCAACAGATAGAAGAGGTTATTGATGAGATGACAGATTGTGAAAAAGAAGTAAGGAGTGTCTTTCAAACCCATTCTTCCATCTTTTCAGAGATGTTTACCTTTTAACACTGACCTCTCTATTTCAATGGAGGGAGGTAACTTAAAGACAAACTGTCAACATTTAGTTGAATGTCAAAAAGGCCAGGTGAGCAATAAGTGTCTGAGTACTGCATGAATTTTTAATTTTTGCTATAAATCTACATACCTATACAGGACAAACTCCTTTAGACTGAATACCTAACTTAAGAGTAGGTAAGGTTAGATAGAGTGAATATGACTAATTGGAATTTTTCTTAAATAATGTAGGTAATCAACAGCCTCATATTTTTTCAAAGTTTTTTCTTTGAAGTATGGTAAATATACATTACTTTCTTATGTTGTCTCTGTGGTTTCAGGTAGGTCACAGTTCTCCATCTGTGACTCAGAGGCCAGTTCAGTGAGATCTGGATGCCTGCCACTTCAGGAAAGGCAGCTGACAGTGCTGTACTATGCTACTCACTATTACCAAATTGTTAATACAGTGCACATTTTAAAATTTGATATGAAATATAATTCATATCATATTGATATGAATGCATTTGAGAGAGACAAAAGAAAACTCACACCTAGGTTTTAATCTGTTGTTTTAGCCTTTACAATACATGTCTTTGTAGGCACTCAAATGACCTTTGATGTAACTCCCTAATTCATGAAGAAGAAAACACAGCAGGTATCACTTACATAGTGATACAGGTTTTTAATCTGAGGTAGAAGTAGAATGGGAACACTATGAATGGGAACATGAAAATACTGTGACACCATATATACTTTGAAGTGGTCTGTGGTGAGCCACTTTGGAATAAACCATCCAAAATCAGTTAATGATGGAAATTTAGTTTTATAGCAGAAAAAATTTAACCAGCTATAAATTATAAAAATCAAAATAAATTTATAAGTGCATTCTTAAAATCACATTAAAGGGGAAAAAAACTGGCCAAAGTACATGACTCCTCTGCCCTCCCCTTAACACTACTGCCATAAAAAGCTCAGTGAATTACCTGTGTTGAGGATAAAAAAAAGAAGGTGAAAGAATCACAGAATCATTTAGGTTGGAAATTAGTTTTATAGAATTTTATATACATCAGAAATAAATAAATACTGAAACTGTAAAAATATTGAACAATATCCTCCAAGATCATCTAGTCCAGCCTTTGACCAATCTCCATCTTGTCAACTAGAGTTGACAACTAAGAGCCACATCCAGTTGTTTCTTGAACACCTCCAGAGGGGATGATTTCACCACCTTCCCGGGCAGCCTATTCCAATGCCTGACCCCACTTTCAGTGAAGTCCAACTTGAACCTCCCCTGGCAGAGCTTGAGACCATTTCCTCTTGTCCCATCACTGGTTGCCTGGGAGAAGAGACTGACCCCCAACTTGCTACAACCTCCTTTCAGGTAGTTGTAGAGAGTGATGAGGTGTCCCCCGAGTGTCCTTTTCTTCAGGCTAAAAGACCTCAGCTCCCTCAGATGTTCCTCATCTGACTTACTCTCCTG
This sequence comes from Cephalopterus ornatus, assembly GCA_013396775.1. NCBI lineage: Eukaryota > Metazoa > Chordata > Aves > Passeriformes > Cotingidae > Cephalopterus > Cephalopterus ornatus. The sequence goes on along the minus strand of VZRE01003841.1, from coordinate 6,412 downwards.
ACCCTTCCCAAGCTCCATTACCCCTCTCTGGACATGCTCCAGTACCTCAATGTCTTTCTTGAAGTGAGGGGCCCAGAACTGGACACAGGATTCAAAGTGCAGCCTTGTGACAAGTACAGGGGGACAATCGCTTTCCTAGTCCTGTTGGCCACACCGTTCCTGATACAGGCCAGGATGTCACTGGCCTTCTTTGGCCACCTGGGCACACTGCTGGCTCATGTTCAACTGCCTGTCAATCAGCAGCCCCAGGTCCTTTTCCTCTGGTCAGCTTTCCAGCCACTCTGTCCCAGTCTTGTAGCGCTGCCTGGCCATTGTGATTGAAAAGTAGGACTTGGCACTTGGCCTTGTTGAACCTCATGCCCTTGGCCTCAGCTCATCTATCAAGCCTGTCCAGATCCCTCTTCAAAGCCTTCCTTCCTTCCAGCAGATCAACAGGCCCAGCCAACTTAGTGTTGTCCATGAACTTACCAAGGGTATACTCAATCCCCACATCCAGATCATCAATAAACATATTAAACAGGACTGGCCCCAATACTGAGCCTTGGGGAACTTCACTAGTGACAGACCACCAACTGGATGTGGCACCATTTACCACCACTCTCTGGGCGCACCATTCCAGCTGGTTTTTAATCCAGTGAACAGTGCACCTGTCCAAGTCATGGACTGCCAGCTTTCCCAGGAAAAAGAATAGAATTCTTAAGCCAGTGTGTACTGTATGGAAATAATAAAACAGTAGTCTGAAAGATTTTATCACAGAAATACTTGTAGCAGATGAGGGAAAAGCTGTGGATGTTGCTCACTTCAACTTTAACAAAGCCTTTGATACTGCTTCCCATTGCATTTTCCTGCAGAAGCTGGCAGCTCATGGCTTGGACAGGTAAAAACCTGACTGACTGGGTGGGCCCAGAGGGTGGTGGTGAATGGAGTAACATTCACAAGTTGGCCAATCACAAGTGCTGTCTTCTTTTGCTAGCTTCGATACAATTGCTTTAATATAATTGTTTTGTTACAGTGCACTATATTACTTTGTTATATAGCACTTCACCAGTAGATTTGGGGGTTTTTTTGCTTTTACACTGTGTAGGAAATAATTCTGATTAGGATCTTTTGTCTGTTCACCTCTTCGTTAATTTGTCAGAACAAATAATTCATTTATATAAATGTTTCTGTTTTGCCATCATTAAAACCTGTGGGACAAAATGGTTTAATCATACCTCTATAATTCCTTTAAATTTAAACCACTAACACAGTCCGAGGCTAAGATACGATTCAGCCACACCTAAACCCTTCCCTGAGAAGGAGTTTAGAAAGCAAGGGAGTCCCTTCTGCACCTCAAGACTCACCGGTAAGGCTTTGCTTTTTAAAACTTTGTCAAAGCCTTCCTCTCTCCTGTGACACTTACTGGACACGGTCCTACATTCTTTATGTGTCCTTGTGTCATGGTTTAAGCCTAGCTGGCAATTAAACACCACCCCCATTATTATTTGCTTAATAATTAAAACAGAGTAGAATATAATAGTAATAGATAATGATAATAAAAAGGAAAAACAAGTCATGTGCAATACAGTTGCTCACCACCTGCTAACCAATGCCAGACCCTGTCCCCACAGCTCCATTAGCCCCCCGTTCTGGGTAAGTCCCCCAATTTATTCACAGGGCATGACATTCTATGGTGTGAAATATCTCTTTGGCCAGTTCGGGTCACTTATCGTGGCCATGTTCCTGCATAGTTTCTTTATTTTGTGTACCTCCTTACTGGCAGAGTATGAGACACAAAAAACAAGCCCTTGACTTAGGATAAACATGAATTAGCAACAACCAAAACTTCAATGTGTTATCAAAATTATTCTCATACTGAATGCAAAGCACGGCACTAACACCAACTGCTGAGAGGAAATTAACTCTATCCCAGCTGAACCTGGGACACCCTGCTTCAGCAGAAATGTTGGAAGGATCTCAAGAGGTCCTTTCCAACCTAAACAATCATGTGATTCTGTCTTTTTCCATATTTTTGCAATATTCCTGCAAGGTCAGTTAATTTAAGAAGATGTAGTGCAAATCCAGAGCACGAAGTGTACAGGAATTCAAACATCTGCTCTTCAAGTCAGTAGCTAATGAGCTTGAATAGCCATAGCAGTTGGTTTGTTGGCTTTGACAGATCACAGATGAAATAGTGCATTCTGCTGCGGAATGAAAGTAAAAAAAAATTGTTTCGGAAAGTGACCTACGTTTCTAAACACACTGCATGTTTGATTCAAACACAAAATCTGAAATTGAAACAAAACCAAAAGGTAATCTTTTTATACTCTTTATGAGAATCCATTTTCTTATCTGAGTTATTCCAGCTAGTATGCCACTCAGAATGATTTAACTAGCTGATATACTAATGTTCCAATATTTTGTTGTCAATTTTAATTGCATATACCAGAACTTATATGCATGAGTTTGATGTTATGCATCTCCTAGGGGACTATTTTTGAGACTGAATAACAGATATAGTGACTTAGCTGTGTCAAACTGAAACAGCTGGATTGATGGAACTGGGATTAAGGCATACAGAGAACAAATATTATGTAAGCATACACTGCAAAAACTTTCCTACCTTATAATGGCAAATGTGATGATAATTTTACAAAATTTTATTTTCTATAGAAAAGGCAGTAATCATAAGTATGTATAGTTGTATAATAGTCCTTCTAAAAGTAATTATAACTTTGATTCACAATTTATTAAATATACTTAGTGTCCTACAGTATTTCCAGTTCTATGCAACATAACATCTACATGGATATGATTCATGCATATGCTGACATAAAAATTAAGTATAGAGTATGTAAAATATTCCTTTTTATATCCACATCTAAATGTGTTTTCTTTAACAACTTCTAAATTCATATTCGAGAATAACAATTCTAAAATGTCTCTGAGATTGCTTTCACTGCTAATCTTCAAACAATTTTAAAAAGGTGAGGTGTGATAAGGTTTTGGTGATATTGCACTAAGATGCCTCAAGTATCTACCAAAACTCCTTTCCATTTATCATTCATCACACAACTGCTTATGTTGGAAGTCAGTATTGCAAGTATGAAGCCTAGGCTACACAATGTACCTGCTCAGATACAAAACCTGCTGATCAGATGTTTCCAAATCATCAAAAAAAAAATCCCTGTATTCGTAGGTAACTAGTAATATTGGAAATAATAGCAAGACATCAGAAAGTTAGTAATTTTTTTGGTTTAATGATTTAATGCAATCTTCAGTAATACTTGCACACTATGCAGAGCATCCAGAACCTGTAATACTAGTAAAAAGATGACTTGAAAGTATGCACCATTATGAAAACTTACATATCTCTAGAATAATGAAATGAAATAGGTAAATATCATGACTCAAAATAAACCAACAGATTGTATGGATGGTGATTTACATATTTATTTGAAAAACATTTTAAGAATGCACATGCACTAAAAATCTTTGTAGAATAGTTTTCCTCTTCTGCGGAAAAGGAGGAAGTAAGAGTGCAGGTATGCTTGGACATGGACACTGATAATATAATCATGTAGTTTGCAATTAGTATATTACATCTTGCCAAAGTTTCCATGTGGAGGTACAAAAACATGTTGAGGACTTTCACAGTTCAGAATGTGCCATCTGCTTTTGAAGGTGGAAGACCAAATAACAAACTTCAGCAGCTTCTGTACCACTGCATGGTCTAGGCGAGAGCTGGCCACACAACATTAACTGAATAATGTATTTAACAAATAAACTCTTTTAAAGACAGCTAAAGGTGCCCTTCTCAGCCATGGGTAAATACTCACATTTATTCTACTAATTAAAGTTTGACAGAAAACTGGAAACAACTACATTCAATATGCTCACTTGGAAGATATATGAAATGTGAATGTACATAATACTATGATCTAGCTCTGTGGGGATGGGCACTATGTCCACTAAATTCCAGAGAACAATTCTGAAAATTCTGCAGGTAAATAAGATGGAAAAGAGTGATGCTATCATATACAGGCAAGATTTTAATTAATGCTTGCCTAGAATCTCCCAAACAGAAAAGGATCCAGTGTCTTCCATTACTGTGTAGAAAAGACAATCTAAACTTCTTAAGAAAACATAATTTAAAAAAATATCACTTAGAGAAGAAAAGTGTAAGATGTCTATAAAATATCAGTATACCTACTCTAAAAGCTAAAATTCACCCCACTATCAAGAAAAAATCAAAATCCTGGTGACTTGATTATCTCAATCTCTGCTTGTTAAATTTAGTTTCCTTCAACCACTGAATTGAAGAAACATCTGCTCCCATGACAGTCACATCACTTTAACCACAAAGTAGAGCAAATTTTGCATCAGCCTAATGCAGTTCAGAGCCCAGACATGGAATGAAATGCATTTGAACTTATGTTCTTTGGATAACTTTAAAGAACAAATCCATAAAACTAATCCAAACTACATTTCAAGTATGTTCTCAAAGTTTTAGCTGAAAAGATCAATACAATCTCAATTATGAAATCACAGAAAATTAAACTGGAAGAAATACACATTTTCAAACAAGTAATCAAATAATTCTAAAATAAATGGAAATGGAAACAATGAATGAAACTGCACTTAAACACATTTCTAATTTCTTTGTGCAAGGCAAAAAAAGTAAGCAATTTGAGTTTTACTGACTTTTTTTCTATAAAGCTGTCATTTCACAGGGACCATAAAGACAATGACTGAACATTTATAACTCATTAAATTTTCATCAGGTTTGAAAAAAATGACCATACCTAAGGAAACCAATCATGTTGTTACGAGAAAGGAATAGCTAGCTGTAAACTATGGGAATGTATTAGTTTCTTGCACATGGTGGATTTAGAAGGAAAAAGGTCTGAAAAGGTGACAGTCTGCTTCTATGGACGTTATTGGATGTGTTAATTGGGGCATTTAACCAGCAGAGTTGTAGTTGCATCCAGAAATGGAATAATTGTCAAATATGATTTTAAAGACTTATTCAAAGTCAAATGTAACAGAATGATTGTCCAGCAACTGGCATGTTTTCAAACAGTAACAAAAATAGATGTTTATTCTAGTCTTTGTCTCTTTCCCTGCATTACAGGGAAAAAAATCCATGCCTTAATTTTGTAGGCAAAACATACAGATAGAATTATCTATCTCCAACAGCCACTGAGAATATAAATCAACAGTTTTGTCATGGATTCATATTTTATTGCCTACGATACAAGATCTTGGGGGGCCACAAATGCCTTCTGAAGTTTGCTTTTTCCTTTCGCAGAGGTTAGGGATGACTGCTGAAGGATCATAATTTTATTGCTGCTTGGTGAAGGATATACTGCTTTCTCTACATTTTAGAAGAACTTGCAAGAGTAATCACTAGTCGTTTTGAAGGCCAAGACCATAAACTCAAATGCATGTAAATCCCTACCAGTCATAGTCTACAATCATGCCTTGCAAGTTATTTAGTATGCCACTGTTTCAAAGATAGCAGTATAAAATAGCAATAAACAAAGGTAATGTGTAAATTGAACTGACATTGCTTTTTAGTGTAACAACAGGGAGAATGAAGCCATAAATACACAGGTGTTAATTTTAAGGTAGAAAAAGAAGGAAATAAATTTATTTTTCAGTATGAACTTGAACTCTATAACTAGAATAAATCTTTTCATTGCCATTTAGCTGCGTTTGTTGCTAAGATATTAATAGGCTTTGAAATCTGCACAGCATTTTAATGTCTTAATCTTATGAAGCAGGGGCAATGCTACAACAGCTGATACAGTGCAGACAATCAGCTGACCAATGTCTCGCACAAGAGTAGTCTCTGAGATTAAAAAATCCCTTTGAATAGTTTACTAGTATTGAACTGTATACCTCTATCAAGTAATTTCCCAGGGGAAAAAACTCTACATCTTTGAGATCATAGAGAGAGGAAGGGATAGAATTTCCTTTGTAAATTTTATATACTTTTACAACCTGTACAAAAATTCTAAAATAAATACACTGTCAGCTAATAAGTAATTTGATTTGAATGTATTCTATGTGACTTTGCTTCACTAATACTAGACCTTAACACTAAGACAGAATAAAAGGAAAAAAAAATAGTGTTTTAAATGGAGCATAAGAGTAATTTATAGACCTGTGGCTGAGAAGAAATGTAAGATGCAGATGAAACAGTTTCTTAAATGGCAGAACCTTTCTTATATTGAAAAGAGGATTTATATTTTAACAAGTTTACTTCTAAAAGAAGTGGTAAAGCTTATGGGGTAAGCATACAATCTAACAAACCTCCCCGCCCCGAACAGCCTCTTTTCCCCATGTCAATCTACTCTACATACTGAGATCAATAAATGTCCATAATTTTAGAATTCATCAACATTTCATCATCATGGCTAGGCTTCGC
>VZRE01003840.1:345334-446208 GCA_013396775.1 Cephalopterus ornatus | reverse complement strand
GGCCGAAGCCCGGCCCAGCGCCTGGAACGGGCCGGGAAGAGGCGAGAAGAGCCGCGGAGGGCGGCGGGGACACGGCCCGGGCAGGACAGGGGCTGCCTCAGGCACCCCAAACCCCTGTGCCGAGCCCGAGCGCACGGCGGCCCCGATGTCCACATGCCGGCCCGAGGGACGGGACACGCGGCAGGTGACACCCGAGGGCCACGGCGGGGTCACCGCTGAGCCTGGGCACAGGCTCGCCCGGGCCGGGATTAGCGGCCGTTCCCTGCACACCCACACAAGCGCCAGGTCACACGCTTCGCTTCTGTCTTACAGCCACAAGGTCAGTCCAACTATTTAGGAGAAAGGCCAAAAAAAAAAAAAAAAAAAAAAAAAAAAAAAAAAAAAGAAAAAAAGCCATGACTCCTGAGGTTAACGCTGCTCTGTGTGCTGGAGGCTCGCCGCGGGGTGGGAAGGAAACCTGCACCACAATGAACAGCCTTGTCGTGTGTCACCGGTCTGCTCAGCTTCGCTCCTTCAGAAGCTGCTGGGTTCGTGGCTGTTAAAATAACAGCTGGAACTGGCCCTTCCTGCGGGTCAGCACGGAATTAGAGTTGCGGGATTAGTTATAAAACCTGGCTACATGTCTCAGCTGGTGTTCTGCATGGATTTGAGTCTTTAAAAACTGGGAGAGGAAGGGGATAATGTATAAAGCATGGCTCTGCAGACCATGCATCTGGTGATGAGTGAACTGCTGGAGCACTTGTGTCAGTGTTGTACAAACGTGACATCCCAACACAAGCTCCGTGATTCCTCAGTTCAGAGAGGTGGAAGGAAGCTGAGAGCACCCTCACCTTTACGCACTGAACCAGCAGAACAGACTGTGGATTTTGTTTACCAGAAGCTCTAAAGCGTTGGGCTGGGACACTGAAATCAGATCCCAGGCCAGGGAAGCTTTATTGGCTTTGCAACTGTAAGTGTCTGTCATGGTCACTCTATGTTGGCCTCACTTCAAGTTGGCAGGGAAAAAAACCCCACAGGCTACATGTTGCAAATATTTTCCTAATAAAAATACTGGAGCACTGAGGACGACAGTGCTGTTATGAAGGCAAAGCCATCAGCACAAAGGATTGCTGTTTGGTTCCTGATTACTATAAGGCACAGAGTGCAGTGCCACCATATTTAGCCATTATTTAGATCTGACATTCCCAGATTTTTATTTACTTTCAGGACTTTAAGCCACTAGTTGGTCATAGTTACCCTGAGGCCTGGAGCGCTCAGCAATGCGGTGGAAAACACTGAACTTATTCAGTGTAACTTCAAAAATTAAATTTTACAGGTCAGATGCAAAGACAGGTCAAGGGGTTGAGTTCTGTTTCCAGGGGAGAGTTGAAAGTTTTATTGCCACGAGCAGACTCAAGGCCTAAAGAGGGTGATGAAGCTGCTCTGCTCAGACTTGCACTTTTGGGCTTGAGAAACACCATTCTGAGCATTCTTTACCCCAAAGCCAAGTACAGCCTTGTGAAACAGTTACTAAGTACACAGAGTCACCTTCTAACCAGCCACAAACTTGTCCCGGGCTAAGGGTGTTACCAGGAATATTGCTGAAGTGGTGTTGCTGAAACCCTGATTGTGCACAAGGGTTCATTGCGCAGCTCTGGCAGAACCACCGAGAAAAATCCTCTTACAAGCAGCAGATTTGGGGATTCCAGAGAGTTTCCAGACAAGGTTAACAACAGCATTACACGCACCAGCCTGGCTGATGAAGTACCTGCACTGCTCACGCCTTCAGTCATCCCACACCACTGGGCACAAGCTCAGCTGGGGGAGCTTTTCCCTCCGGGGGGCACTGGGGTTTAACCAGGCCAGGGGTTCTTTGGCTCACTGCATTTACCTTAATTGTACCTGGCTTTACCTGAGCAGACCTGGAAAGCCAAGAACTCTGACATAAGCATAAGTTCCGTGGATTAAGGTGAGGCATTAATCATAACTTGTCATCTCTTTATGAACAGGTGGCTCATTAACCAAGTTGGCTTATTATTCAACTGTGCAGCACAAAGTGGCACGAGTGAGATCCTTTGATCACTCTGGAAAGGTGAGAATTCCAGCAGGGATCAGCTGCAGGGGGTTGACTCACAAGAGTGAGGTGTTGGCCTGGCTTCTCAGGGGAGAACAGAAACCTTATCCAAAACCCATTTAATAACTTGTTCTCTATAAAACTTCTTGGAAGCGTTGGTATTGCTGGGTAGTGTTTGAAATAGTTATTCTGCAGACAGATAAGAGCGGTACTTTTGTAAAAAAAACCCTACTCCTACACAGACATAACTCTTGTCATCCAGAGAGGTTTCATGCATGTCTGGTGCATGGGAGAATTGATTATCTCAGCTTAAGGAGAATTAAGACCTGTGAAACTCTGACCTTCTTTGACAGAGCTTCAGGTGTTACGTTTAATGGCGTTAACACAGTTTAAAGGGACAAAAGCACAAGCACTGATGTTCAGTAGTTTAGCATTTAACCTTGTTTCTCAAAGAGATCTCTAAGAAATTCTTTTCTCTTTTAAAGGACATAGAAAACGAACCCTTGTATGAAATATCTGTTCAGGAAGAAATCACAGCTCGACTGCACTTCATTAAATTTGAGAACACTTACATTGAAACCTGCCTAGATTTCATCAAAGACCATCTTGTCAATACAGAGACAAAAGTCATCAAAGCTACAGGTGGTGGTGCCTATAAATTCAAAGATCTTATTGAGAAGAAGTTGGGGTTGAAGTAAGTGGAACTGCTTAAACTCAGTTATAGGAACGTAGTTGTCCTGTGATGAGGTTTTAGAGGCCAACCTTCCCTGTGCCACCCACAGCCAGCAGAGCTGTGCCTGTCCCTGGCTCAGGGCAGGAGCTGCCCCGAGATAACAATATCAGGGGCTGACAGAGGGAGCCCAGGAGCTGAGCCAACACACAGGGGGCAGGGAAGAGAGGAGAGCAGGGCATTTTCCCAGCTCTTTTCTGTGAGGGATTTAACTCACTCCCACTCCAAAAGCCTCTAACATTTTCCTGGGCATGCTCAGAATTAACTAATATGATACAGTCACTATATACCTCCTACCTAAACTCCATGCACAGGCTTGCAGGAGACTAAAGGGCAGCCCCGTGAATTTACAGATCAGATTCAAACATCGTTGTCAAACACCATGTGCTAAAAATCCACTGCAATTATAGAAAAAATGTCATTACTTTACATTAATATTAAACATTACCTGGTGTTGCTGGGGAGAACTTCAAGGCTGTGATCCTGTGCCTCTGAGGGTCTGTGCTCAGCTGCTTTCTCACTGCCTTTGCAAACTGCTTTGGGTGGGATTCTGGTAACTTTTGTTTCACACCAGCCCACATCAGTGCCTTATTGGCTGTTGCTAACTAGCAGTTAATCAAGACAAGGATCAATTAATCAAGGCAAGGAGGCAGTTTCCCCTCTTTTTTCATGTGATGCAGCTGGTTTTGGTTTTCATTTGGTCGTGGCATTCTCAGTTGGTCCCCAGACAGCAGCACCTTCTCCATCCTGGCACACATAAAGCATTCTGTAGTCACTGAGGTGTGCTTGTGTGTTTTCAACAGGGTTTGTGGCATTTCATGTAAGAATTTCCCCCAAGTCAGTGACAGTACATAGACACAAAAGTTCACAGAAGTCAGTAAGTGGTCGCTGACTTACTGTTCATCTTATCTAAGCTACATATCCCATCCCCAGACTGCTCACTCAGGATGTGTCCTGCTGTGAATCCTGCTGCTCTTGTGAGCAGTCTCCTTTCCTGTGGTTACTCATCCCGGCTGTGGGTCCTCACAGCCCCTTGGATCTGTCATAAGCAGGTGCTGAAATGCTGAGGAGGCCTTTTGTCCTTCATTAGAAGGCAGGGGAAGAGCAATAGACAATTATTCCATGATGGGGAATTGTGTCCTTAGGTTAATGTCCAGCGGCTTCCTGACCTACTTTCTGGCAGCAGTGCAGGCACAGGGCAGGAGAGAGGAGCCAGAGAGGGGGCAGGATTATTTGTAATGACAACATGACTGCAGTCACTGTGTAACACAACTCCGGCCTGGCACGGGAGGGGAACACCGGGGAGTGTGCACATGGAGCATTCCTGTTTCCAGGGAGCTGGACTTGTGCCACCTGGTGTGAAAGTCCCAGTTTGTGAGTTCTGCGTTCACTCCTGCTCGAAAAGCAGACTGCTTTATCAGCAGGGCTGGGGCACTGACGTGAGGCTCTTCCTCCCCCCCAGGGTTGATAAGGAAGATGTAATGACCTGCCTAATTAAGGGGTGCAACTTCGTGCTGAGGAACATCCCCCATGAAGTGTTTGCCTACCAGAAGGACTCGGACACGGAATTCCGGTTCCAGACAAACCACCCAAACATTTTCCCTTATTTGCTGGTGAATATTGGCTCAGGGGTTTCTATAGTGAAGGTGAGTGGTTGCTAAAGGGATTTACTGGGGAATTTGATAAAGGTGATCTCAAACATCTTTCTGTTTCTTCTTGGGTAATGCAAGGTTTAGAAAGAAAAAAATGCTTTTAAAAAATTTTATTTCTGTTTGTTTCTATTACAGAGTTATGAATGCTTTTCCATTTCACTACCATAATTTCTTTTTAATCACATTTAATTTGGTGTTTAGAGAAGTTCTTACGTTACCTGGTGAGGACAAAGACTGTCAGGTCAAAGTGATTTTTTAACGTTTGTTTTAGCACACTGTTGATGGGACCCTATTTAGTATCTATATTTAGGATTGTTGGCCGAGAATTAAATACAAAGGTTTCAAAAGCTGCTTGTGGTATAAGTATGTGGAACATGCACTGACCCTGTTAAATAGTTAGACTAATTCCACTGTTCCAAACCCTGCACTCTCACGTCTGTCTGTGTGTTCAGAGTTATCCCAGGGCTTTCCAGACAAATCTGCCTTGTTTGATTGACAGGTAGAAACAGAAGACAAATTCGAGTGGATTGGAGGGAGCTCAATTGGAGGTGGAACCTTCTGGGGTCTTGGAGCACTGCTCACCAAAACAAAGGTATCCAAGTGTCTGTTTGAAATGGAATTAAATGAATGCTCAGAGGAAGCTTGGAATGTTGGAATGCCAAACTCTGAATAGGGAGAAGTAGCTATTTTAAGTAGTGTTTGTATGGGAAAGCAGCTCCTGCAGTAGTGTCTGCAGAAGCAAAGCAGAGAACACCCAATTACTGCCCAATGTTTGGGAGCAGAGTAGGAATTTTGCCTCTTGGTCACATGTTACAGTTTCAGGGGTTCCTCACTTAAATCCCAGGCTGGTGATCTGCCAGGACAAGGGCTGAATTGGTGCTGCTCTCCTCAGCTCTTGCATTGTGCTGGTCTCTCCTGTCCCAAAGAGCCACGTGCCTTAAATGAGTGTCCTGAATGTCAGCAGTGTAGGAAAAGCTGCAGTTCCATGTGAACCAGATAAGAAAATGTCAAAGGGAGGACACAGCTTGCTCTGTGCTTTTTGTTTGATGCTCTTAAAGAAGAAATCTTACAACGTGACAGTGCCTGCTCTTAGTTCTGTCTTGATTTTGTGGAAGAAATTCGAGGTAGCAGAGTTATAAATTAAGTATTGGGATAATGCAGGTTGCCTGCAAGTTTAATTTCAAGGACATTAACACATTCTGCAACAGTAAAAGCACACTGAGGCTCTTCTTCTCAAACTTTCTGTTTTTCTCTCATGCTACGAGAAAACATAATTCTGTTTCCTCTTAGTTACTGTGTTTCTGACTTCATTCCAAGATGTGAGATGCACGAGGATTCTGACTGTCTTGTATGTGCAGAGCCATCCCTGGTTTTCAGGGGAAATTCAACAAAAGATTTGCAGATAAGAAAGGAGATTAAAGGAGCTTCGCTCAAGATCAGTCTGTCTGATCAGACATGGACTCTAGATAATCCTTGTAATTAGAAATAATCTACCTTTTACTGGCAGGGTTAATTATAAGGCAAGCCAAACCCCCTGGTTTTGGTCAATAAAAATGCCCTGGGTTTGTGAGCAAGATTCTCTGGCTGTCCAGGGCAGCTGTGGTAAGTCTGCTTCTCATCCTCAGAAGTTTGATGAGTTGCTGCAGCTGGCCTCCAAGGGACAGCACACCAACGTGGACATGCTGGTGAAGGACGTGTATGGAGGGGCCTACCAGACCCTGGGGCTCAGCGGCAACCTCATAGCCAGCAGCTTCGGCAAGTCCACCACAGCAGACAAAGGTACTGGGGTGCCTCAGCTGCCCAACCACCTCCCCTGGCCCCTGGAATCAGCCTTAGAGTCATCTACAGTAGAGCTGAAAACAATCACGGGCCTTCTTGTGACCCTGTGTTTTGCCTGCATAATGTTTTATTGATTAAAAATACTGTCTGGTACTGCTGTACGAGCAGACACTTGACTTTTCAGTTTGGGACTGCCTTTTTCTAGGGAAAAGGAAAAAAGGAGCCTAGTTAGTCCAGGGCTGGTTAATTCCTGTGGGAAATTGATGTGGCTTTCTGGGCTCCAGAAAGGCCCCGTGGCAGGGATTTGCTATAGTTTGCAGTTTCTTTTCAGTGTTACAATTAAATGCCTGCAGTGCATCTCAGACCCAGGCTGCTGGTCTGTGGTTCCTAGAGAGAAGAAATGGATTCTTGCCATTTCCTCTTGGCCTTTCCAGCAGGTTTTTTTTTCCCAAGAAACATTTCACAGAGGCTGAGTTTGCTTTTCATGATACCTGCAGCCAAATGCCCACTCCTCCTTGTTCGAAGTACCTGTGTTTTCCTTTCCCCAGCTGTAGGCTCTTGGTTAGAAAAGCACGGTCCATGTGAGCTTCCCCAGCTGCGTTTCATTTGATTTACCATTCCTTCCCTTTAAGAATTTTCCAAAGAAGATATGGCCAAAAGTTTACTGCACATGATCAGCAATGACATTGGCCAGCTGGCCTGCCTGTATGCCAAACTGCACAACCTGGATAAGATCTACTTTGGAGGGTTCTTTATCCGGGGCCACCCCGTCACCATGCGCACAATAACCTACAGCATCAACTTCTTCTCCAAGGTAAGGGGAGCGGACACTGTCCTGCGGCAAAGTCACGTGTTTAGTCGTTTCTCTGGGATGTTCAGGTACTTTAGTAAGTGCATTTGCACATGAAGTAAAGCTTAGAGGGATGCTCTTTAGGTAGGTGAGGCAGGGCTGTGTTGTGGGAGGGGTTAAAATCGCTGTGAAGTGCCTGGGAGTTGTGTCCAGCCCTTTTTCTCCCTCCCTCCCTCCCTCTGTTATTATTTTTGAACTGACAGTGTCTCCTAGCTGCCCAGTGATGAGTTTTCACTGTGTTCTTAGATAGCCACCATCATTATTCAATTCCTCTTGCTGACTTGCACCTTCCCACCCTCGGGCCCTGCAGCATGGGCTTGTTCTGCTCAGACAGCATTGGCATCACTGGGGTTTTGTTGTTTGTTGTTAAAAATAATCAAACCCCAAATCAACCAAGCTGAAGTTCTTTGCAGGTTTTGAAGCTGTGGAGAATACTGAAGATTTTTCCACTAGAAAAAAGGTCAGGTCCAAAAGCTCATTAATGACTGTTGCAGGTAGATTAACTCCTGCACTTTTGGTTTTTTATAGAGTAGATGACACCATTTTTCCCATCTCAGCACTTCAGGCAAGAGACTCCTGTATGCTGCTTTGTTCCCTTTTGTTTCACCATTGTGGTCCCTCTCTGCAAAACTTTGGGTTCCAAGAAAATTATTGCCAAACCGCAGCTTTAGGTTCTTGTCAGAGTCACTTCAGCAGCAGTTCTGTATCCGGTCCCAATCTCCCTGTGAGCTGCTGTTCTCCTGCAGCTCCCCTCGGGTGAGCTGCTCCCACGTCCCTGCTGCCTTCCTTGGAGAAGGCCGTGTCTCACCCAGCCTGGGACAGCCAAGGGGCCCTGCTGCAGGATGGAGGGTGCTCTCCTCCTCAGCATTCCTGGGCTTTATGTTAACAATTAAACTGTTTGGATGGGGGAGCTCTCGCCTAGGGACAATACACAGTTCTGTATGTTGTTGAACAGTGAAATAAGGGTAATGAGCGATGTCTCAAATGTGTTGGATGCAGTGGCATGCACTGAACCTGGGAATCACATAACCTTGTGTTTCCAGCCTGTCCAAGCAAGAGGAGTTGAATATTCATGGCTGGTGCAGGGCAGGCGCTGGCTCCCCGTGCTCTGGTGTGCAGCCGTAGCACACCCCACCCGTGCATGTGTTACGGCTGTGTAAGAACTGCAGTGGTGTGTGAGAGCAGCTCCTCCTCGAGCTCTTTCAGCAGCACCAGTTAAAGTGAGAATGTGTGAGAATGTAGCACAAATGAATATTGCCATCTTCTAGTTGTTTCTATTAAATTTAAGTGTAAAACTAGTGACAAAGAAGTACCTGTTAGCCCTCAGGGACCATCCAATTGCAATGTTTCATATTGTGGCAGGGAGAGGTTCAGGCATTGTTCCTGAGACATGAAGGCTACCTGGGAGCCATTGGGGCATTTTTAAAAGGAGCTGAACAAGACAGTAAGTACAGCACTGCTCTGTTCTGTATATGCTGTGTTCTGAAATGTCAGTGTACTGTCCAAGTTTCTCTTGAGAGGCTGCATGTAAGCTGTTGCCTAAATACATTTGGCACTACTAAACACAGATGCTGGGCTTTGGGTTTATACATTCTGGCAGGGACATCCTAATTTCTCACTGGATTTCCTGCTCACCTTTGAGAAGGCGGCAGGATTGGGCTCTTCTCTTCTCTGCACTTCTGCCAAGAGCAGTCAGAACTCTAAATCCACCGGGGAAATGTGGTTTTGGAGAACTTCCCCCCTCTTTAAGAAGCCACTTCTGAATTCAGTTAATGTACTGAGGAAGACCAGCATCTCCAAACTGTGCTCGTTTGAGAGGGAAAAGCCTCACAGATGAGACCCTCCTGTGCAGCACTCCTTGGATACAGGGAGCTTTGCTGGAATTCTGCCATTTCAGTTTTCTTTTTCCCTTGTCAAAGCACTGGCAAGCCGGGCAGTACCTTGGTTATAGTGGGACAGAGAGTGGGGCTGTTGATGGTTCTCAGTTGTAGGAAGTATCAAATACACCTCAGAGTCATGGATGTGGAGTTCTGTTCACACCCATTTCCTAGGGATGGGCAAGGAAGCAGCTACTGAGGAATTAGAGACATTGCTTCTGCAGCATGTACTGTACACCTGAGCTCGTTAAACTTTTTCTCAAACAAATCTAGAAGTAACTGCAGTGTTTCTAGGAAACTTATATTGTGCTTTGAGAGTTCTGTAATTCTGTTTTGTCAATAATGGATCTAGATTTAGAAGTAAGAAATTGTGCTCAGCGATAGTGCTTTGAAGTCATGCTGGTTAATGACAAGGAAAGGGGCTTAAAAATAACGATTGCAGAACTTAAATTGTCTCCTGTCTCATTCAGGTTGAAGCTCTTTGGAGCAGGTAATTCACTGAGTGGTTGAAACACTTCTTTTGGGGGTTAGAGGGAAAAATGATGTCTGCTGCTAAAGACATGGGGAGCTGGCTTGAGTAGTGAGGCAGCTGCCCAGAAGGGGTGTTGACTCTAGACTCACTCACAGGAGTATTTCCAGTTTTATTTTCAGATTATGTGTGTCTCTGTCTTTCTCTTTTCTAGATCCAAACCAGTACAGCTGGGGAGAGAACTATGCTGGGAGTTCTGGTCTTATGAGCACATCCCCTGATGTTTACCCCATGCAGAGAACACGGAGTGGTACAGTATGTGGGGTCCTTTCTAGAGCTGTGTGTGTTCTCTTAGCAATGGTGGTGTGGGAATAGGTCGTTATTCTCCAGCCCTGGGACTCCTGCTTGCCCAAAGAAGTGACTGATCTGGTGTCTTGAGTCCTGTGGTGTTGTCTTGTGTCTTGTGTGATGTTTGGTGTACTCTCATAGCACAGACTGTGGCTGCTACTTTGTCTTACTCTCCTTCACCGACTTGGTCTTATTCTCCTTCACCAAACCAGGGGGGAACGTTTGTCTCTTGCCCTTTCTCTGAAGCAGCTGGATTTTGCTGCAGCTGACACACTTCAGAATTTGGAATCTGATGTTCCACTGTCTTTAAGCAGCATTAGTTCACTTCCCATGAGAAGACAAATAGAGGATGGGACAGAAGAGCACAAGCCCAGTCATCTCTCAAACACACTGGCAGTACAGTAGTTCTGATTTCACAGGAAAACTGGCATAAACCTTGATAATTTCTGTCTGTAGGGTGGGCGTGGATAAATAATATAAATTGTTTGCAATTCTGTCAGTCTTAACTGTGGCTGGACTTTGACAGCCCTTGTACTTGTTTAACTTGCTCTGAATCCGTTTCTGACCGAGTGTAATCAATCCCTTTCCCTTGTCACCTAGTTTGACATGCTGGAAATGGACAGGTTGGAGAGACCACTTGTGAACCTGCCACTGCTGAAAGACCCCTCCACCTACATCCCAGACACTGTTGACCTCACAGATGATGCCATGGCCAGAAAATACTGGCTCACCTGCTTTGAGGAGGCTCTGGATGGGGTGAGTGTCACAGAACAGTCCTTTGACTGAACATGGGTATTTGGCAAATAAATCTGTGAACCAAGATGTTTATCCTGTTTATACTGCTGCTGTGTCATGCCTCAGTGTGTAAGTGCAGCCCCTCTTCCTGCAACAGAGGCTCCTGACCTTGTCCCAGGCTCCTAAGGAAGTGTTTGGCCCCTTCAAAGGCAGAAGTGTTCCTCTCCTGTGGTGCTTTTTTCCCTTTTCTAAAGGTGCTTTCAAAGCGTTGTCTCTCTTTGATAGCACCTACACCTCTCTGTACAGAAAGGTAAGCAGGACAGTTACACAACCAAAGGCCAGAGATCCCTGGATTGTTCCTGCTCTGGGGACAGTCCTGCTGCCTCACAGCCACTCTTCCATGGGAAGAGCACGACTGACCCACACACGAGTTCTTTGCTCTGCTCTCGGGCTGGTTCAGTCAGCAAACAAAGAGAGGACACAAGGGGTCGATGTGCACTGTTACAGCTCTGCCCGTTTCTCCTTGTATGTGTGTGGGCATTTGTTGTTTTCCCCTCCTGCGAGCAGTTAGAACTTGTGTTTAATTTCTGAAAGTGCAGTCTGGAAAATAAACTTGAGGTCCTTCGGGAAAAGAGGCATTAAAATTGCTCTTTGGTGGCTGCAGGGAAGGAAAGCTGGGAGGTGCTGAGTGGGAGGGAGCAGACGGGCCCCAGGCACCGAACAGGGCGGCAGATGGAGGGGTTATTTCTCAGGCAGAACTTCAGAGCAGTCACACGGAGGAAGAATTAATTTGGTAACTCCAGTGCTGCCCCATTTCTGTCCCAGGTGGCGAAGCGAGCTGCAGCCAGTCAGCCAGACTCCGTGGATGCTCAGGAGAGAGCAGAGAAGTTCCGACAGAAATACTGGAACAAGCTCCAGACACTCAGGCAGCAGCCCTTGTAAGTGCCTTTACCTTCCCTTGGGCATCACTTGCTGCTTCCTTTGAGACAGCACATCCAAAGGCGGCCAAAGCCAAGCAGGTTGGAAGCAGAGCAGACTGACAGCCAAGCAGGGTGAAGGCTACAGCAAGTTGCTGTGTCAAACATCAGGTTCTCTGCACAGAGCTTTTGGATTTCATGCATTGGAATTGAACAGAAAAATTGTATCTTGGCAGAAAATCCGTTATTAAAAATTTGCACATGGTTATTAACAATGGCAGCAGGTTAATTCAAGTATCTGGCCTTGCTCTGAACATTCCCCCTCCCTGTATTTAAATAATCTGTATTGTAGATTTATACCTTAGGGCAAGGGTTTAGCACATGAGACTTTTAGCTTTAGTGCTTGTGTGAGGTGCTGTGACTTCAGGAGGAAACAAGAGAAGAACTTTTGCTGTTTGAAGTAATTGATCTCTTTTCCTCCCTTATTCCAGTGCATATGGTACCTTAACAGTGAGGAGTCTCTTGGATACAAGGGAACACTGCTTAAACGAGTTCAACTTTCCAGACCCGTATTCCAAGGTGAGTTCTTGCCTCACAGGGTGGACAACACATATCCTGGATCATATCCTGGCTCTAATGAAGATTTTTATTAGAATTCCAGGCAAGGTTTTCCCTGATCCTAAGCACACTGATAATAGTAACTCGTTGGTCCATGAGAGACCCACAGGTGTAGAGGAGATGCTTGAGCGTGTTCTTGGGACTGAGACAGCCAAGGAGGGGTAAGAAACTTTTGATATAAACCAGCATTTCATGTCTGTCTTACAGGTAAAGCAGAAAGAAAACGGAATAGCCTTAAAGTGTTTCCAGAGTGTAATAGAGTCCCTGGATTCCCTGGGCTGGGAGGAGAGGCAGTTTGCTCTGGTGAAAGGACTCCTGGCAGGGAATGTCTTCGACTGGGGAGCAAAGGCAGTCTCAGAGTAGGTGTTGCATCCTTTAACAGCACCTTTTAAGCTACAAAAGTCCAGTTGTGGATTTGTTTGGTTTTTTTTGAAGTGCACCAATCCAACTGTAACTGCAGTTTGTGTTTCACCTTAGTCAAGTGTTGGATGTTTGCTCCCAAGTGTTGTGTGAGGGGAAGTTTCCATTTCCTCCCTGTGCCTCTGGCAGACATCTGTACATTTATTTTAACATCAGAACTCGAATTTAACGTCCAGCTGAGCTTTTTGTTTTTACCATGAGCACAAAGTGTCCGTTTCCCAGTCCTGCCCCCCACAGAATAACCAGTGCAGTAAAATTGCTGAGCACCTGCTGTAGGAATGTTTGAATTACAGTTGTGTGAGGGGAAGGTGTGTAACTGTGGCCCCTTTGCTTCTCTCCTGATGCAGTGTCCTGGAGTCTGAGCCACAGTTTGGATTTGAAGAAGCCAAGTCAAAGCTGCAAGGTACAGAGGGACCCAGGTGGTGGTTGGAGCTGGATGTTGTGTAAATGAGGGAGCAGAAGAGAGTGGGAATGTTTGTTCTGGCAGTTCTGCTGCCCACATGACAAGGAACCATTAGTACTTGTTAGGGTTATCTAAATACGGATCCAGAATTTGGGTGGAATGTTCCTGTTTGTGTTCCAAAGGAATTAAATCCTCCTCCTTGAGCAGGAGCCTCAGCACAGAGAGCTCCATTAACTGGCCTGTCCCTGTCAGGGGCAGTGCCCTGGGAGGTCCAACACCCCCAGCCCAGGATGAGCCATTGCAGTGACTCCGGTGCTTTAGTGTGAAAATCCCGTTTCAGGACCGCTCTCACTGAGCCACTCCCATAACTGAGAGCCCGGGAGCTCTTTGGATCTAGACATTTAACATGCAAAACCTGAGCTCAAATGATTTAATGCTTCGGTACGTGCAGAGCGAACCTCCTGTTTTGACCCTGTGCAGAATGACTGTTTGTAAGAATCAGTGCCTGTAAGAAATGCTGACCCAAATCTGTCTGTGCCACAGAACGTCCCTGGTTGGAAGATTCCTACAGCCAGTGGCTGCAGAGACTGAAGGTACGACACCACACTTAATCCACACGTTAAATACTTTCATCATCAAACCACCTGATCGATCCTGGGGGTTTAACACCTCTAACAAACTGTTCAGACAATGCAAAACAAACCCTGGCAACACAGGCCCAGTAATTCACCATAAAGAAAGGAATGAAGGGATTAGTCTGACACTTGGTTATTTACCAAGGTGCTTCTCTGAATTCCCACAGGAACGGCAGCACTGGAGCCCAGCTGCTCCTGGAGCTGCTCCAGAGGCACCACAGTGTGTCCCCTCCTTACAAGGGACTTATTTCGGTACAACCAGACCCCTGAGCTTGAAAACTTGGGGCCAGATGTAGCATTTGGGTTGTTGCTCCCTCTGAGTAGCCAATCTCAACTGTCATTAATGTAGGAGCTTGTTGGAAGTAATTAACTTATCAATTAGCCAAGCTTTTTTCCCCATGTGATCTCTATAACTGTTTAATTAAGGTTAATTGAAACACTCTTGTGTCTTTGTGTAACTCTGCTGGAAATGGCAGCCCAAAGGTTTGGGATGAGCAGACTATGGCAAACCATTATGTGCTGCATCCTAAAGCAAAGCATCAGCTTGTGTCACGGAGATAACTGAGGAACCTCAAGCACTGTCTTGTCAGTTTTTTATTAGGAATTAAGTGGTTTTCACTTCTTCTGCTGGTGTGAACTAAGTTTCATAGCATCAGATTGAGAACAAATTAAGAGGTTAATGGAGAGTAGGCAATATCTTTTCATTTTAGGATGTCACTGCCCCCAGCAGTCCATCCTGCCCTTTCCTGGCAGAAGGGAATCCTGTTCAGCCAGCACCAGGCTGGCTTTAAACACCCACCAAGGTAGGTCCTGACCCCCAGCGCGCTCTGGGCAGCTGCTGCCCACGGACAGTGGGACCTGCAGGCCCGGGCAGGTGACAGGCCTGACCCTGGAGCTGGGCCTGGTCCAACTGGCAGGTGCAGGTTTTGCTGCTGGAGTTTGAGAGCCCTGTCTCAAGCACAGCAGAGGAACTCGAGGTGTTTCAGACACCTGAGCAAAGACAGCGGCAGGGACCCCCCAGTTCCTCCCGTTGGTCACAGTCTGTGCTGGGACTTTGCTGCTACAGAGACCCAAAGGCCGAGTGTTTGAGGGTACAAACGTGGGCTCTTGGAGCGAGTGGTTGTACATAACAAACTGTTCCTGCAGTGACTTGTGCTCCTTCCTGAATGCATTGGTTTTCTCTTGCAGGAGGGTCCTCCTCATAAATGTGCCTTAATTTTCGCAGATAACAGTGGAATAGACATAATTTTAGGAGTCTTTCCTTTTGTCCGAGAGCTCCTTTCTAGAGGGACAGAGGTGAGTGGCTTTCCTCGGGAATTCCTGTGCAGTGGAGCTCTGGTAACTGCTGGAAGGTGGAGCTGCCTTTCCAGCAGGACACTTCAGATTGGCTCTTCTGTGCCAGATAGGGAATAACTCAAATATCTGGCACTCCAGGGGCTCACTGTGAACTCTGCTGCCACCTTCCCACAGGTTATTTTGGCTTGTAACTCTGGCCCTGCCCTCAACGACGTCACCTACAGCGAGTCCCTGATCGTGACCGAGCGGATCGCGGCCATGGACCCCGTGATCCAGTAAGCAGGGAGCGGGGTCATCGGGGGGGAAACGGAGTCCCTGCACCCACTGAGCCCATAGTGAACTGGGTTTCGTAGTGCCTGAAATCTGCAGCCTGGGCAAAAGCCAGTGCAGAGGGTTTGCTTTCGTTAAGGTGAAAAATGTAGAAATTGGGTCTTTCCTGACCGCCCATAATTTCATTTCTTGTCCATGTCTTCCCTGAGAAGTGCTCAGGCTACTAAACCAGAAATTTTCTGTGGTAATAGAGGCAAACCCATCCCTGTCACAAACACACAGTGTCCCTGGGAGAGGACAGGGGGCTCACTGAATAGTCCTTGTGCTCAAGGTGTTTCCCAGTGAAGTCCCAGCAGGAAAGGAAGCCTTGGCCAAGGAGGCTTCGATATTCCTGGTTCTCTGGCTCATTCCCAGATGTGCACGACCCTGCTGAAGCAGCTGTTGAGAGGTTTTGTTTGTTTTTTTAACAAACAGCTCTGCCCTGAGGGACGAGAAGCTGCTCTTGGTTCAGACAGGCTCCAGCTCTCCGTGCCTGGATCTGAGGTAGGTGGGCAAAGGGCAGGGTTGTTGTTTGTGTCCCTCAGCTGCGGGATGGTCAGAGATTGGCTCTGCAGCATCCCAGCCCCCTTTCCTGATGGGAATTGCTCACACACCTCCTAGGAGTTGATTAGTGTGGATTTGCAGAGTTGTAACACTGATCAGCCCCTATGGAGGTGTCTGTGCTCACGGTGTCGGGTCCCTCAGCAGCTGCTCAGGTTATGGCTGATGACAGGTCCTGCAGGGACCAAAAATCCCCTGGCAGTGAGCAGCATTTCATATTAACCTATTTACTTTGGATCAGTTTTTCTACTGGAGACAGAACTTACCTGTGTGTTCTGGAAAACCCCAATTCTGATGCATTTAATGAAGCTTTAAAACGATGGGAGCAGGCTCCCCTGGGCCATGGTCACAGCTCCAAGCCTGACGAGCTCAAGAAGTGTTTGGAAGGTGCTCTCAGGCACAGGGTGGGGCTCTGGGGGCTGGTCCTGTGCAGGGCCAGCAGTGGGACTGGATGATCCTCGTGGGTCCCCTCCAGCTCAGGATACTCAGTGACATTTCAGTCACCTTCCTCCGATCTAAAGTGCCCCTGTTGGAGGGCAGCAGGAATTCCAGCCCAGCCCTCCCTTGTGCGTGGGGCAGCCCCTGAGCAGCCCTGGAGTGCAGGTGGAGGGGCAGGGCCGGGTTTGGGGGGTGAGGCCCTGACCCCCCCTCGTTGCAGCCGCCTGGACCAGGGGCTGGCGGTGCTGGTGCGGGAGCGGAACACGGACCTGGTGGTGATCGAGGGCATGGGCAGGGCCATCCACACCAACTACTACGCGGCCCTGAGGTGCGAGAGCCTCAAACTGGCCGTCATCAAGAACTCGTGGCTCGCCGACCGCCTCGGGGGCAAGATCTTCAGTGTCATCTTCAAGTACGAAGTGCCATGTAAATGATGGGCCGGGAGGAGCAGAGGATGGACTTGCACTAGTTTTACTTTAACTGTAAAGAATGTATTTTTATTACAACAGGGAAAAGAGTTCACAGGAAATTCCGTATTTATATTGTGCTTTTGTGACTTAAAAAGCAACAATATGATTCACTCTATAGTCGACACACTCAAATACATATATATGTATATCACTCATTGTTTATTTTGGTAAGTGTTTATTTTAATGCTGCAGTATTTGTGATGAAAAGACTTTATTTTTTTGTTCTGTGAGACATTCATATAGAAATATATTTAAATGTCAATGAAACCTTTTTTATACATCTCTGCCTACTCTGCCAGCAGTGACATGGCACGTACCAAATAGATTTTAAGTGCTAAGTGAACCTGACATTGCATTTTCAGCTTTTAAACTTACCTAAATCTTTCCTGCTCTGTGCAGTTCGGTTGATGGAAGGACTGATGCACCTTCTCCCCCACAGATGCTGCTCAGGCTGTGTCTGAGCTGGAGCTGTCATGGGCTGAGATAACAACCAGCCCTGATTTCCCAGCCCACCTTGCTCTCCCTGTCCAGGAGTCCTGCTCTAGTGCTGTTGGATTTCCACTGTCACCCCTCATCCTCAGTAGGTTAACTGGAACAAAACGTCACCAAACAGTGACCCTTATCCTGTGCTGGGCAGGGACAAAGGACAAGCCCATGTCTGGAATTCCTTAACTCCAGGGGCTCCCCTTCCTGGGGTTGGGATGCAGGGAGGGGCTGTTTGGGGTTACAAACAGCACTGTCAGTTCTGATTCAGGAATGACCTTGCCAACAACCAGCATTTCCTGCTCAGAGAGGGAATACAGGCTATTTATAGCTGAAATGCTTAAGCTGTTGTTCGTGATCACAACAGTCAGACAAGAGCTTTAATGTTCCCAGATTGCACCTCACACACTAATTAGTAGCAGAGGCTTCCCATTAACCTGTCCCCAGTCACTTACTCCTACAGGCATTTATGGACTTACAGGGTAAACTCCTAACCTAGACATGGGTCCACCACTGGCCAGCTCAGCTCTGTCTTACCAGGCCATTCACTCCCTTGTTTGTCACAGTTCCACTCTGTCCCCTACCAATTTAAAATTCCTCCCAGCCACTTGATTTCCTTCTGTATCCAGCTCCACCACCACTCCAGAAGTGCTCTGTGTGTAATTAGAAAACCACTACTCTAGACTAGCAGAAAAACATCCTTCTACACTGACACAGCTCCTAGGACACGAACATGGTACAATCCTATCACAGGCCCATCCCTTCAGCAGAACATTCCTAAGCATTTGTCTTCCCTGACGTCTCCTGGCTGGGTCTGGCCTTTTCTTTTATACGCAGGCGGGTGCAGATCTCTTCTATGAAAACAGAGCAACAAGATTTCTGAAAGACAGAAGGGAGGGGAGAAGGGGCTGGGTGGGTCGTTGTGTGTCATAGAATCCCCCTTTTCCATGTGCACAGCCCAGCCCTTGGGATGGATGGGGACCAGGAGCACCAAGGGGCACACTCGGACACTCGTGTGGTTTCGTGTCTTTTCCTGCTTGTCAAATGACTTAGGAACAGCCATAACTGAGAATAAACTTGTTACTGATCATTACTGTCCTCTGTAACACCCAGCACCTTGGAACGAGTTTGGCTGGCTTGGAACTACAGGAAATGTTTCTACTCAATTTTTGGGGGAGAGGTAGGGGCTGTTTTATTATTGTTGCCCTCTTCAGGCTACAAAACCACCCCACAGCCCCAGCTGTGAAATGTTGGTGCTTTAAGGGATAAACACACGGCCTCCCTCCCCCCGCAGGAGGAGCAGGAGCAGGCTGGAGGGGCAGGGGTTGGCAGGACAGCCCACACCCACCTTGGCGTGCCCGGCCGTGAGGCGGCTGCTGTTGGAGAGCTCGGCCAGAGCCGCCAGGACGCCGAGGGCGAGGCCGACGCCCAGGGCCAGGAAGAGCCCCCCCAGCGCCGACGGCTCCAGGGGGCTCCAGCGGTCCCGGCTCTGCCGCAGGCAGCTGCTCTCCCACCACTTGTTCCGCAGGTAGTCCAGGTCCCCCAGCTCCCGCAGCTTGAGCACAGCCACGGACAGGGGCTTGGTCCAGGGGGAGGCTGGAAACGGGAGAGGGAGAGAGGGATGGGGGAGATCCCGGCCACTGTTACACTGTTGGTGACGCTGCTCCACCACCCAGCGGGGTCAGCCCGTGTTCAGGTGTTCACTGAACACAACCACCAACCTCCCTGTCCTGCCCACGGAGGTGTGGGGACGCCTGTGGAACAAGGGGAGGGTGAAGGTGCTTTGGGAAGTAGCAGCAGTTGGGCCCCACGAGAGCAGCTTGTCCACTGCTCACTGCAGTGGGAGCTCGGCATTCCTGGCACCAAGGCAAAAGCAAACACCCACGGGAACCCAGGGCACCCCAGGGAGAGGGGAGCATTTGCTTATTACAGTTCAGAGGAAGAGTCGGTGGGTACCAGTGAGAATTCCCTGCCAGTGACCCTGCTGGGCCGTGTGTTCTGTCTGTCCATCCTCTGCATTGTCAGCGCAGGCTCAGGCCTTGGCTGCCCCAGTGTGGCCCTGCAGAGCCGGACCCCGTGGGGCAGGGCATGTGGAGCACAGGCACTCACCCTGGGTGGTGGCGATGCCGAAGCCCCGGGCCCCGATGACCTCGGGGGCCCGGATGAGGTTGCAGTGGCGGGCGGCCGCCAGGTCCTGTGAGATGGACTCCCCGATGAAGGCGTAGTTGGAGTCCATCACGCGCTGAACGGCCTCCTGGTAGGTCTTGACCAACACGTGCTCCCTCCTCTTCTCCATGTACTCATAGATCATCTGGTGGATGGGGTTCTTGGAGTTCTGCAGCCCAAAAATCCAGGTGTCAAACCGAGGTGGAGAAACAATCACCCAAAAGAGTGCACATATGGGCCAGGGGTTGTAAAACCATCTGGACAACAAAAGCACTTAAAGCACTGCCCCTTGAGCCCTCTGTGAGCCCCGGTGAGCACAGACTGTTACAGGGGCACCAGTGTCACAGGCAGCACCTCCTGCTCAAAGCATGTGGGGACAGCCCCTGAAGGGCAGAGGTGCTTCCTAAAGGAGAACACACAATAAAAATGGAGCTCTGCCTGCTTTTCTGTGAGAAAAGGGGGAAGAAGAGATGAACAGAACAACAATCCTATTATTTGAAGTATTCCAGGGAAACACAGAGTGATGAGGGTGTTCTAAGGCACGAGCTGGGCAGCTCAGCCCCTGCATATGTGCACAAGGAGATTCTCTGCACCTTGAAGAAGAAGAAGGTAGAGGAGCCCTCCAGAGTCCCGAACTCCAGGTTCCTTTGCTTCACGAGGTCCTCGAAGGTCTGGATGGGGAGCTGCTCGCTGCCCGAGCTCAGCAGGGCAGTGAAGTTGGCGATGTAGGCGGCGAGCAGGGCCAGGGTGAAGAGCCACCACACCACGGCCACGACCCGCACCGAGAGCGCCTGGGGCCGGGGGGTCACTCCTGCACCACGGGGAGACAGGAATCACAGGGAGGGATGTGTGGAGGGAAAGGCACCAAGAGCTTTGGGGTTAAAACTTCCCTTTCAGTAAAGGCCAAACCCTGCCCTGCAGCTACGCCTGAGCCTGCAAAGCCCCTGTGCTGCTCTGAGCAGCTGCAGTGCAGAGCTGAACATCAGTGGCCCAAAGCAACAACAAACACCACACTGGTCAAAGCACCAGCGCCATGGTCGGCTTGGCATTGCCCAGAGCAGTTGTTACAGCTGAAAACATTCCCCAAACAGAGGCAGCCCCAGGTCAATCCCAACAGGTCTGTAATCACACAGCCCCAAACTGGGAGGTTGAGTGGTCCAAGAGTCTCTGTTGGGACACCTTTTCCCCCAACAGCACAGCACACCAGAGGCACAGATGGACCTGGATACACCAGCAGCTTGGAAACCCCACTGCTCTCAGAGCTGTTTCACCCTCCCAGCTCACCTTGCAGGGCGAGTGCTCCTGCTCCAAACCAGAGGCTGTTCAGGAAGGTAAAGTGGTTCTCTTCATTCTTTGGCTCATTCCATTCACAGGGGCTCAGTCTGGGGGAAAATGACAGAATAAAACCAAACATTCAGGGGGAAAAAATAATAAATCCACATCAAGGGATCTGCTGTTCCTCCTGGGAGATCCTACTCTTAATGCTGGCTTAATCTGACAGGACTTAAGCTTTCTGAGCCCTGCTACTATACCCATACAGGAGGTTCCTCAAAGCAAGATGCTTCATGGGACTTCCTTAAAAACTAATCTCTTCATAGCTGAGAAAGCCCCTGACTTGAACATTCTCTGTGAAACAATTCATTTATACCTGGCAACAAGAAAGAGGCAGCAGCACGTCAGCAGATAAGCAAATAAAAGGCCTGTCCAGGTCTCCTTGCTGAAAGGAGACAGGAAGTGGAAGAAGGACATCTCCTGAGAGACCGTGTCCTTCCGAAGCAGGATTCCAATGCCAGTCTGCAGGAAGGGTGTGGTGAAGGAAACCACCTCTTCCCTGGCTGAGGTGACTGTCAGTGGGGCCACTGCAATGTCGGCTTCCTGCGGGAGGAGAGAAGGGATAATCAACCCTCCAGCCAGCGAGCCACTGACCCTCAAACAGCTGCTTCCCTGGCATGGCTCAGAGCTGGGCACAGAGTGAGTTCAGAGGGGCACAGAGGTTTTACTGATAATAGAACATTAGCCCCAGGGAACAGCACCTCATGGGTAACTCATAGGGTAACTCTTCCTTCCATGAAGAGCCTGAGGCACTATTGCCATCCTGCAAGGGACAAGTCTCACCCTGGGATCAAGTCCAAGGTAAGTTTTGCCAAGATTCCTAAACAGTCTCTCAGGACTGCAGAGGAACACTGGGTAGCCTCTGAGACAGATGAGCCCTGCCCTGGGAGTGCCCTGGTGCAACAAGCCTTTCCTGCCTTGGCCACTGTGTCCTTGTGCCTCAGTTTCCATGTCTGTGTTCTGGGCCAAAACCAGCTCCAAGCCTCGCCGGCCATTAGTCCTCCACCACAGGCAGGATAACTGAGCAAACTAACAAAGCCCAAGAGCTGCTCCCACTGTTGTGTCCCTCCGGAGCTGCAGCTGGCCAGGAACACAAAGGGAACGTTACCTTCCTGAGGATCTCCCCGATCATCCCGGTCCAGTTCCCGCCGGCGGACACGGCTCCGTACTGCCCGTCCCCCACCACCTTCACGCGGTACTGGAAGCGCAGCATCCCCGCCAGGGCCCCCAGCAGGTCCATGCAGTACCCCTCCAGCTCTGCCCCCCTCACCATCACGTAGGGATCCTCCTGTGCAAGGGGACACACAGAGCTACAACACCCCCACAGTCATATCACACCCCCACCACAGCCACAACACCCCCTCGCCGACGGCCTGCAGGGCCACTGGTGGGGAGTTAAACCAGTGTTTATCAAGCCCTCCCCAAAGCCCTCTCTCCACACTGCTGCAGGAACTTTTCCAGACTTGGAGGATGTTCCCTGGAGTCACCCCCGGCCGCAGCCATCAGCTGCACTCTGTGAGTCACAGGTCCCACACAGGTAAATGCAACTCTCAGGCTAAAAGCTAAATAACTTTTCCTTCGGCCCAGCAAAGCCTCAGGCGGGGGGCACAGGCTGGGCAAGGCCTGACCAAAGGATCAGAAAATTCACTGCAGCTGCTGCTTCTGCAAGTTTTCCTTGTCTGGTGCACAGGGTAATGCTTTTGGGGGGGGGTTAGAGCCTGGTTTTGTCCCTGCACATTCCATCATTCCCACTGCAGGACAGAAGCAGCACCCAGGTGACCCACACCGCGGCTGTGGCTCAGCAGAGGCCTGGCTGTCCCCAGGGCACTGGCACAGCCGTCAGCCCGGTGTGGGCTGTGACAGCCCCAAATCCTCCCACTGCCAACCACAGGCAGTTTGCACCTCTACCCGCTGAGCCAGCCCCGAAGCACTCTGTGAGGAACAGGGACATCAGTGTCAAAGCCAGCCCAAAAACCACCTGTAAATAGATAGGTGGGAAAAAAAAGGCCCAGTGCAATTCCAGCTCTATCCCTGATACCATCTGTGTGCCACTGCCTTACCAGGATCGTCGTGACAGTCAGGGTTGGAAGCCCCTCAGCTTGTCCCCTGGAGTCAACGCCCTGGAAATCAAAAATGGAAGGAACGGTTGGATTTCAAAACCCCAGACATGGTTCCACCAGGCTGCGGCTTAATTTACAGCCTGGGGATGTCAGGGGTGTGTGAGTTCAGCCATCTCTAAACCTCCCCCCGAGCTGCAGTGACCTCACACCCTGCTCCCTGACAGGAACCAGTCACAGGCCTTGCACTTTAGTGCCTGGTCCGAATAAAAATCACTTTAAATGTTACAATTCTTCAGGCAGTGGTAGAGCCTTCCCAAGAGATCAATTCACGTTGCAGACAAAAGAGTTAGCAGCCAATTAAGGTCTAATTAGAGTGCAATTCCAGGAGACACAGAACAGTAGGAAACCTGAGAGCAGGAAGCAAGGAAACATGGATTCACTTCTGAGTGAACACTGAGTTCAAGATACAAAAAAAAAGCATAGATACACAGCTGTCCATGAACAGTGAATTTAAAATACGACCACATCTATTTCTGAATTAAGACCTTTGGCACCTACACCTTCATTAGTAGCTCTGCACCAATGAACTTACACATACCTTACTCACAGCATCATCATTCCTCCCAGCTCCTGGAAAAATACCACAACAAAATCAGATTCGTGCCAGGCTTCTACTTGCAGAAAGTGACATTTCATACCCCCATTTCACAGTGCACTTAAATAGAGAGAACATTAACCCTTGACTCACGGGCTCCTGGGTTTGTTTCCTCCCCCACGGCACAAAGGGCAGCGGAGACACAACAGGCAGAGTGGGGCTGCAGGAGCTCCTGCTTGTCACCCCGCACTGGGGAGTGGATCCTGCACAGTCCATTGGTGCTTCCCTACTGCCCTCCCTGAGGAGGGGGAACACCAGCTCTCCTGCTCCTGATCCCCCCCGTTCCTGCCGTGTCCGTGCCCTCAGGAAAAGCCCCATGAACAGCCAGAAGTTCCTCACCCTCCGGTTCCAAGACACTGGGTTTTTCTTACTTCTCCCTTCCCCTACTAGTGACAGGTTCTGCATCTGAGATGCACAATTAAGCCACAATTCTGTCAATATATGGCTCATTAATTGCCCAGGATGATTCTTCTAGAATATGCTTAGCATTGCTCCTTGGAATCAAAGAATTCACAGTGCAAAAGCCAAAAATCCCTCAAGATAAAAAAAAAAAAAAAGTAGGGTGTTTTCACTCTTTCAAGAAAAGCTGTGAGTTTTTCATTAAATATAACAGCATCTTCATTCATTATGTATTTATTATTCCTCCTCTGGGTTTGCATTTTCTGGCCTCGTGCTGAACTCTACATTATTGCAAAACAAAACCTGTTTTTCCCCTCTCCACTACAGTTCTCCATGGGAGCTGGAAATCTTCACAAAGGAGTTCTCTTGTCTCCTTTTAGAAACTTATTAAAGCCAGTAACAGCTTTCTGAGGCCCCTTTTTGAAGATCTGTGGGGTTTCTTGGAAGACAACAGCGTGTTCTGAGGGCTGCAGCTCCCCCAGGGGTGCAGCTGTTCAAAGCCTCTTTGTGAGACCTCCTGAAAGGCCCCGGAGGGACCCAAGAGCGGCACCGACCCCGAGCTCCCGGCAGGGACCCCTCCCAGAGCCAGGGCCTGGCTGGGACGGGGACAGAGGCACAAGGAGAAGAGCTCATCCCTCCATTCTTGGCTGCAGGAAGCGACTGTGGTTGCAGAGCTCTGCCTTTCCCTTGCCCCCTGTACCCTGGGCATGCTCAGCCTTCCAGGGGGAGATGGCTCCTGCTGCTCTCCCGGGAAAAGGCTGTAGGACTCTCCACAGCTGGCCCCTCACCTCGCCTTCCTCCCCATCCTCAGCTTATCCTGCTGCAACTCGAGGGACAGTCCCCTCCAAGACGTGCGGTTTAACCCCAGTAACGGTGTTCAGGGACACCCAACCACCCACTTCTGGCCTCTTCATCCCCCTGCTCTCTGCCTCTGATGCTCAGCTGAGCAGCAGAGGCACCAGCAGCAGCACTCCCGAGGGTAAGGTCCCAGTCCGAGGCTGGCACAAGCTGAGCCCTGGGGTTCAGATCAGGACAAAATCCTGCAAGCACTAGGAGTTAAAGACTGGAAGAACTAACACTCTGAAGAAGAACTAAACCAGATGTGGGTGCAGCCAACGTTTCTGGATCACCTTCCTCACCTGCCTGGCTCGATTCCCTCAGGAGCAGCAGGGCTGTAACCACACAGACGGCGAAGGGAAGACCTCTGTCCATCGGAGCAGAAATACCTCCTGCCTAAAGGGACCTTCCTGCTGGAGGTGAAAGGCAAGAGTTAAAGCTGGTCCTACAGTTCCTCATCTCTGGGTGAAATCAGGCCCTTTAATTAACTTTTTTTAAAATTTCAAATTTCTGCAACAAACTTTGCGCAGGGCTTCAAACAACTGTACGTTGTAAATCAGCAACGGTGAGCAAAACCAATCAGTGCCACGTTGTACTAAGTCTCAAAACGCTCCAATATTCTTGACTGTATTTGTTGTCAGAGTGTCAAACAAGGTTCAGGACATCATTTCCCCAGAAACTATAAAAAACAAATTAAAAGGGCCCAAGAAATCTTACCATATATGAGAGTATAAAGACAAAAAAAATCTACATGTGGTATTACTTGCTTCTGCCTGATGCTCAGAAACACTGGCTTCAGTTATCTCACCTCATCAGATTTTAGGAAACATCCCCAAACCTGCACTGCTGTGAAAACTGTTGCCATTACAGCTCAGTACTTTCCCTCGCTCATTTTCTCTGTATTTTTCACCTAATGAGAGAAATTAATAAAACATACACAGAAGATTTTTTTTTTCCCCGGGTTAAATTTCAGTGCTGATTTTGTCATTGCTGTAAAAAAAAATCTTTCCAAATGGGAATATTTTGATCCTTGTGAAAGGACCAAAGCAAAGGAGCTATAGATGAGCCAACCTTTTCTAAAATGTGGCTGTAGAATACAAAGTGGTTGCTCCTTGTAGCAGCACAAAAGCTGAGCAGGTTCATCACCCACCCAGGCACATAAAGGAAACGCAGCAGCATCTTCAGGCTGAGGTAGATTTAACCCGTAAATTATTGCTCCTTTTTCCTTACAATTTGGTACATGCTACAAGATCATCTTTCTTTCAAGTGGCCTCCGTCAAAAAACAAAACTTAAATCAGAGCTGGTAAAACATTGCAGGCATCACCTTGAAAAGAAAGAGCTGTTAACACGCTGGCTGCTGACTAAAAGAAAAAATACAGTGTAAACCTGTAAAAAAGATTTTTTTTTTTGCCCTAGGTCTAATTTAGTACCAGAACCATTTAACAAAAAGAATCAGTTGGGGAAAATAACGGGAGGGCAGAGGGGGTTAATTTGCTCCCAGTGTGGAAAGAGCTCCTTCAACAGTGCTTAAATTAAGCACTTGCCACATCCCCTCACACCCACCTGAGCAGCTACAAAGCCTTCTCCTGCCTTACAGCAAAACGAAAGGATTTTAGAAGTCGCTTTGCTGCAGTCAGCTCTCACTCCTCAGGTTTTCAGTCTTTCAAAATGCCTCCAAAAGGTCCCTGTCAGTCCCTGGGCAGCGCTGGAGGAAGGCAGCAGGCACAGCAGGAGGGATGAACACCCTTCAGCCAGGAGGGAGCCTGGGGCACCAGGTTTGACCCTTCCAGGGGACCAGGAGCACAAACTGAAGGCAGTTTCTCACTTACAGCAGCTCCTTTGGCCTCTCCCGATCCGTCTGTCCGGCTTTGGGCAGGAGCAGCTCGATGCCAGGGCACAGAACCAGCTCAGATCCCAGGCACCCAGTGCTGGTTTAAATAGCTGGGAGAGGAGGAGTGGCTTCTGCAGGACCAGCCCGGACTGAGGGGGCACCTGGGCCTTTGAAACATCAGCTTCCTAAGTCTGCATGTACTCGACATTAAAGTTAAAAAAGCATTAAAAGTTAAAAAAGCGGCAACTCCCTGCAGCTTTTCAACCCAAAGCTGAGGTTTTACATGAGTGACTTTTTGTCTGGAGAATGTTAATGACATTTGCTTTGTGTTCAGACACAACGTGATCTTGGCAGATCACACATTCTGCTGCACATGTACCTCCTTTCCTTCAGGGACTGCAGTGATACTGCGGGGTCACTTCAGTGCACCTTTCCAAGCCTTTGCTGCACCAACTTCAAGGGCCTCTCCTCTAAATCCTGCAGACAAGCAGTGAAGATCTGAGCCAGGGCAGAAAACCGAGGGAATATTTTTAAGGAAAACATACTGAAGACCATCTGAAAAGGTTTACTCAGAGAATTAAACCCCTCCAGCCCTCTTCCACATCAATATGATACCACTAGGCACAGTTAGTGATATCTCAGAGTTTAAATGCTTGAAGTGCCAAATGATACTAAAATGAGAGCCAAGAACTCCTTTTAGCTCCCAAGGAAGTGACAGCCCTTCCAGGAGCAGTGTGAGCTGAGAACAAGCAGCAGCGTGCACTTCGCTGCCACAGGAACAGAAGCGAGCTTCGAGTGAGAGAAGCCAAGAGCAGAACTTGGCTGCAGCATTTTCGGCCAGACTTCAAACCTCCTCAGGGATGAAACAGGGCCAGTGGTGCAACTGGCACAGCTGCAAGAGAATCCTTTGGCTCCTTGGATTCTCTAGGTTTGGCTACTAATTACAGAGCTCCCCTGGAATTTTCCTCCTCCCGGCCAGGCTCTGACCCAGCCCCTGTGCTGTCTGACAAAACACGAGGTCAGTCTCTGCCAAGACTTGCTGTTCTGCTGGACCTGAGGGAACCTGAGCTGCGTCTGACCTGGCTACCACTCTGAAAAAGAGGAAAATGAAATGTCAACCACAGAGGAAGTTGTCAAACAAAGTAGGTAAAATTAACCATGTTTGTGTATCACAAACAGCAGTGTTTTGTTACAGCTAAAGAGTCAACAGCTGGAAGGTTAAATATGTTTATTTTAGTAGTGTAAGGTGGTTTTACAAACAAATCTTTAGAGTTTGCAATGTACGCAAAAGAATCATTACAAAGGCAAAATATCCTCTCGATAATAGGGACTCTATGCAGCCTGAAATAAAATTAAACCTCTGTTTCTCTTAAAATGCATCTCAGTAAACATTGCTCTCCATCACTGATAAAATGTACATCTATAATAAATGACATCATAATTGGGGGGGGACACGACAACATCCCTAAAAATAAAAAGTAAAAAAAAGTGGGGAGGTAAAATTATTACTCTGTTTAGGCTGTTATTTAATTCTAAATATGTCCATCTAAAAAAATTAAATATCTCTCTTTTTTTAAACATATCATTGAAAATTTTGCATGGCAGTGCAATACAGAAATAGTAAAATTCATCCCAAAAGTGCTATGTACAGCAGCATTGGTAAAATACCATCAGAAGGGGCAGTGCTGTTCCAAGGAGAGACCAGCATGCTCCTTAGCCGGTTCTGAAGTCCAGGCAGAAGGCATTCCCTGTCTAGTTTTAGCCATTCCCTTCTCTCTCCTGTCTCATTCCCTCAGACGATGCCTTGAGACAAGGACCGGTCACAGTTCAGGTTCAGGGTGTGATGTGCCCGTACATGTGCAGACATATCCTTGCATACACACTGGTCTATATATATATATATATATTTATATATATAAACAAGGTGGGTTTAAAAAAGCATTGCTTTGGAACAAGAGAGCTCTTCTTCAAAGAGAAAATATGGATTTTCACTGAAATAAGCAGGTCCATGACGGAGGATGGACTTTATCTACTACATTATTAATTCCACTGCAATTCTGACTATTTTCCAGAGAAGACACCCTCAGAGGCCTCAGACTCTTCCAGAAAATAGAACAGGGAACATGATTTGAAGTCCAGCCTCCTTTCATGGACCCACAGTTTGTAAGAGCAAAATTTACCTTAGCTGTCGTTAGCATCACATTGAGCTATTAAACATCAAGATTATCCATTTTAAGAAGAATTACTGAAATTAGTGAAGACCAAGAGATTTGCACAGAGCAAACTGCAGATGCAAGAAGTGGTCACACGCAAAGGAGGCCAAACTGAAGGCTGGCAAAAGTGAAATTAAACAGGAATACTCATCTATTCTTTTGGAGTCCTGACATTAAGCACCTTTGGAGGCGAGGGAAGGCCAGGAAGCACTGAGCCATGGGAGGCTGCTCTGTGCCCCGCAGGGCCGTGTTTTGCTGGGACAGGAGTGTAAACATTGCCTTGCTCAGTGCCCCGGGTCACAGTTTGAGCATGAAGAACACCTCGGTGTCCGCGCTGCACTCGGGCTGCGCCTTGGGCTGGGCTGTGAGCGCGGGGGGAGCGGCCACGTCCATGCACACAGCCCTGGCCACGCTGCAGGCCCCCTCGGGGTTGCCCCTCTCCTCGATGGGGTTCCCCCCAAGCTGCCCCAGCCCCTGCAGCCGCTGCCTCTCCTGGGCCTGCCGGGCCCTGTTGGCGATGTAGCGCACGCGGCTCTGGCTGCGCGAGGACGAGCGGCGCAGCAGCCCCACGCTCTCCCCCTCCTCCTCCGACTCGCTGGGCTCCACGCTGATGGGGGACGTGATGTCATTTTCCTGCTGGAAGGCCGTCAGCTTCTTCAGCTGCTCCGTCAGCTCGTCCCGGGCTTTGGCTGGGGGCCTCAGGCCCGAGGAGCGGCGCTGCTCCCGCATGGACCGCGTGACAAAGCTCCTGCTGATGCTGCGGTACTTGCTCTCAAAAGTGCACACTATGTCATCGGAGGTGAGGTCTCCCAGGCTTTTGGATTTTGCCTGGTTGTTCCCAACCACATCACGTGCTTTGGATTTGTTAGAAGACTGTCTGAGGCTTTCCATGTACAGCCTGCTCCAGGTGTGCCTTCTGGGGATGGATGAGAAGGCATCCTGAGGGCCCCTGGCCAGAGGCCGAGGGCACAGCTCATCTGCTGGCAGCTGCCCAGACCTCAGGTTGGGGTTGGACTTGCTCTTGCTCACCATTGGCATCTCGTTGCTGCAGGTGGTGGCCGAGCGTGGGCGCAGCCCCCTCCTGATGGCCAGGGGCTCCAGGGGGTCCTGGCGGAGGCCCAGGTCGGGGAGGCTCTTGCGGGCCAGGTTGGGGAGGGACAGGTCGATGACGGTGTCGTTGGAGGACATGCTGGAGGACGAGGACATGCTGTCGCGGTGGCTGCTGCCGTCGAGCTTGCTCCAGATCCGGTCGTTGCCAGTGGCATCGAAGTACACCTCTGCTGCTGGGGACAGGCAGCCTGGGGGCTGGGCCAGGGCTGGGCACTCTGACGCCTTCGGGCCGTCACTCTTTGCCCTCTTTGCTGTCAGGTAAGAGCTCATCTGAGGAACAGAGGCAGGCAGAGCCTGTGCAGTCCGGCCCTTCTGGAGAGTGTCTGCCTGTGTGCTGTTCATGCCATTGCTCTGCTGTGCAAGAGCAGCTGCTGCCCCCAGTTTCTGCCCTTTGGATTCAGAGGTGCTTTTCCTGTCCATTAATACCTGCCCTGGTTGGTGGTTTTGCTCCTGGCAGTTTGCAGCAGGTTGGCCAGCACTGTGATCTGCTGCCACTGCCAGCCGGGCTTTTTGGGGATGTGCTGCCAACCCACAGTGACCTTCAGCCTTACTGCACACCTGTGTCCAGCCACTTTCTTCTGAGACACATCCTGCCATGCTTGTCCTCTCATCTTCCTGGGCTACCACACTTGGGACAACCTGCACTTGGTCTTCTGCAGCCAGATTTGTCCTTTGTTCTCTAGTGAGTGGAGATTCCTGAGGCTGGTTGGATGTGCTGCTTCCTTCTGATTGAGCCTCGGTGGAGTGGTCAGACACAGACCCTTCTTCAGAGTCACTGTAAGGAGTAACGGGCAGAGGGAAGACAAGGCTGCAGTGATGGCTTTCACTGGCAAGAACAGGCTCCTCTGTGATCGTTTCTAGGCTGCACAAAGAAGTGACTGACCTCTGCATGGAGAAATGGCAGACGTCTGCTTGGGAGGCATGGAAAGAGAAGAAAGAGAAAGAAACAGAGATACAGGGTTAATTACCTCTCACAAATCACAGTTCATGCTGAGATTTATTCTTTCTCTGTTATCATTTTGTTTTCAAGGTAGTAATTGCATATATTTATCACGAGTCTTAAAATAACTTATGAATTCAGATGCCAGGCTAAAGGCAGCGAAAATCTCTGCTCATTCGGTTTTAGCTGCCCAAAGCCCTGTTGTTTCAGAACTCTCAGTTCATGCACAGCAGCACCATATGACTGCTCTGGTTTTCTTATCAAACAACAACAGCACCCAGCAATTTGTGTCCTTTGTGTCCCCTTTTGTAAACTAAGTTTCCTTCCTCCTCTATCCAGCACCACTTGAATGGCTCTTTCCCTTCCTTCCAGCTCTCACTCAGGTCAGTGTACCAGATGCCAACCAGCCCCTGTACAATAATCAGAACACCAGTGCCCAGCCAGCAGACATGATCCCAGTGACCAATTGCTCAGGAGAGGAGCAGCACAGGACTCGTGGAGCAGATTACAAATGGTCCGGATGACACAGTGGAATGTTGGCAATGGGACTTTTAAAAACAAAAACCTTTAAAAAGACTTTGTTCTCCTAAAAAAAAAAACAAACCACTTGGTAACTTCTTTCTCCAAAACTCTACAGACAGAGGGTTCATGAACAGCAGGCTGACAGTACAACCCTGAAGAATCACTGCAGCACCTGGAGAAAATGCTCCATCCCCCTCAGTGCTTATGGCCTGTCCCCTAAGGGCCAAAGCAGCCATGCCAAACACACCACTTCCCACTCCTCCAAACCACGGGGCAGACATGCAATCCAGAGCTCCCAAGGCACCACGGAGCCAGACAACACCTCAAGGATACAGGAGCAGGCAGTTACAGGGCAGGGAACAAACACAAACCAGGAATACAGGAACCAGGGACAATCAGCAGACAGTTACCTTTGACTTGCTTGTCCTTTCAGTTCTTAACTAGAGAGAGAGAGTGTGCATGTCGAATAATGGGACAGAACAGAGGAAAAATCCAGTTAATGTAGGGAAGGCAGGTGCAGATAACAGGATAAATTAGTGCTGAGGGAGGGAAAGGAAACACACAGGAATATTCACACATGCTTGCAGGATCCTAAGAATTTCTGACCAACCAGAGCACTCAATGGAATCCAAAAATGGACAGTATTAAGTCCATTATTTTGTCATAGAAGAAGACAAACAATTTTTGTTAGTGTTGAAGAAATGCACTGCTGGGGAATGGAATCATGGAATCACAGAATGGTTTGGAAGGGACCTTAGAAACCATCTAGTTTCAACCCCCCTGACACAGGCAAGGACACCTTCCACTAGAGCAGGCTGCTCAGAGAAGCTGGTCTCTTCCAAAAAGCCTTCTCCTACTGCTATGGAAAAACAATCACCTTCACCACCCAAAACTGCCCAGGAAACACCTGCCTTTCCTTCAGCACCAGGATTTCCAGCCTGGCACAGTGACCAGGAGCTCAGTGACAGGAAAAGGCTGTTCCCTGGCCTTATGGCATCAGCTGGGAGTGTCGGAAGGGAAGAAGGAACACGCACCCATAAGCAAAATCCAACATTCCCAGATTCCCAGTATCTGGAGGAGTGAGGAAAAGCCCAGAGCTGACCAGACTAACGAGCCTCCTTTTCCCCATCCAGGCTTGGCCACCAGCACAGATTGAGCCACACTTGGAAGGCAAAGCTCTGGAAAATGGAATGCTGTGCCATAACAGAGAAGGAGAGACTCGAGTTTCCTGTCCTGTCCTCGGGGCACTTCCCAGCAGCAGAATGTTGATTCCAAAGGGCAGCCCCGCTCCTGGGGCTGTTTCCTTGGTTTCCTGGCCCAACGCACGGCCTTGCAGGATGGGAAGGGAGCTGTTTGTGCAAACAGAGGGGTTGTCACTGCACCAGCAGCACTCAGGCCAAGGCACCATTTCCCCATTTGAAGGGTTTGCTGATTCCATGCTTGGGAAGTCAGATGGATTTAATCAAATTTCAAGCATATCACAATATTTGTTTAGTGGCTCAGGGGGCTGGCGGGGGAGCTGGCACTGATAATGGGAAATGGTTTCATATGTCACACCACTCAGAGCCTGTGAAAAGCCTGATGCCAATAATTTAGGCATAGAAAGAGCTCTGCTGCTTTGGATTAACTGCAAGTCACGGGAAGCAGCAAACATCTCCCCTCCCACTGTCCTGGTATTTTCCTAAAAGCTCAGAGTAGATAATGGAAAAATACTTTTTCTTTTTTTTTTTTTTAAAAAAGGTATAAAAAATAGAAGAAGAACCAGACACCCAACCAGACTGAACTGATCAAACAAATATCTTGAATTTCTCGACGAGGTTTTCAAAGAAGCTCCCTCTAGGTGGGCAGTCAGAATCTGTTACTAAGAAAAGAATTACATCTTTAGAAGCATAAAAGTCACTTCCCTGTTCCTGAAAATGGAACCATCAGTGTCCAAATTCCTTGGACAATTAAGGACAAGGAGGAGGGATTTGAAGAGAAGCTCTTAGATTCACAGCCAAAAGCTCTATTTCTTTACTTCCTCTTTACAATTCTGTGAAACAGAAAACTCTTGTCAAAATCTCTTCCCTTCTCTCCCCTTCCTGCCAAATCAGGAGGAAAAAAAAAAGCCATTTTCCTTATTAAAATTTATACTTCGATTGCCTCTGTTCCATTTTCCATCTTTACAAACACGCAGTTCACGGGCCCAGTGACCACAGACCTATTTCTGCCTTGAAACAACTACAAAACGGGGCAGTTTTAGCAGCTTTGCCCTAACTGGACACATTTTGCTCTGCAATGGGAGATGCCAAGAGTGGCCCAGCCCAGCTGATGTCAGGGGACATCAGCTCACACTCTGCTGCTTTGTGCCCTCAGGTCACAGGCAGAGCGTCTATGGAACACTGAGTGAATCTATAAATGTTTGCATGCTGGGAATTGACACTTCTAGGATCGGAATGGGCTGCTGTGCTTAGGAAATGGGAACTCCTGAACAACCCAGAGCAGGGAATTCCATCCAGTAATCCCTGAATTCATGGCAGTACTTCTGCAAGTTCTTTGAGGAAGGAACTGATTTATCGTTAGCAGAGTGCACATTAGACCTTATTCCTGATGTGGTTATCCCTCAGTGAAACACAAGGACTGATAATGGAAATAATGTTTGCTGATACGGGTTTCCCATATTCAATCTCACTCAATGCTCTGGTTTGGATCTTAAAATTGACTTAGTATCGTACCACATTCACTAAGAAAAGCAAGGAAACAAAAAACCCTGAACAGACAACCCAGACACTCATGGACTACTGACAGTGTTACTACTGCAGATGGTTCACTAGGCACGGAGAGGACTAATCTAGACCAGACGCATCTACAAAAAATAAAAGAAAAATATTTATGCAGATTTTTTTTTTCCTGTCATTGCCAAAATTAAAAAAAAAAAGAAGAGCTCTTGACAGCAAAACAACATGGAGGAGCCTCTAAGCAAAGGTGCTATGCAGAAGCTGAGACGACGACATGATCTACAGTGGGGAAGGGTGAAGAAAATCTGGTCTTACCAGTAAAGAATATAGGGGATTTACTTCGAATTTCCTCCAACTTTTGAACGAACAAGGCGTTCATTTCCCTCTGTAGGGTGCCCACTTGCCTTCGAGAAGGTTCAGACCAGTGCTTGGGGAATTCTGGGCTTCCAAGGCTTTCTAGACTGCTGGAGTTGGAGGATATAGAGCCATTGCTGGCTGCAACCAGGTTGACAGTGCTTCCATACTTGCCACCTGACTGGCCCTGCCAGCGCTGCCGGGAATGAGCCTTTATTCCGTGACACTTAGAGTCAACACTTTTCTTCCCCGGGGTGACAAGAGGCTGGGTGCTCGCGGCGGGGTCATCGGCAGTGCCGGCGCTGCCGCAGGGCTGCAGGTCTGCCTGGGGCCTGGGCTGAGCTCTCACAACCCAGGTCCTTTTTTCCACCCTCTCCTCTGCAGCGGCACTGCCACCCTGCTCGTGGGGAGCAGGCCTGGCGGGGTGCTGAGCCCACGGGCCCTCCGGGTCGGGGCTGTCCCTGGAGCCGATCACACACCTCATGCAGTTGGTGGCCACTCCGATCCTGCCCGAGCTGTTGATGGCGCAGCGCGCGAACACGCTCTGCTTCTCGCACGGCTCCTGCAGCCGCACCCGGTGAGCCCTGGGCAGGGGCTCACTGAGGGCAGCCCCTGCCCGGGCACAGCTCTGGCTCTGGCCCTTACCAGACCCTTGGGCCTTACCTTTCCCCCCCTGGCCAGCCGCCTCCGCGCTGGCACCGTCTCGGGGAGCTGGGGATGGAGAAGCACTTTCTGGCTCTTGCACGAAGCGGGGCTGGGAGGCAGCGTCCCCTTCCCGGTCCTCCCCGGCCCCTTCCGAGCTGGTGTCCTTCGTGTCAAAAGCAATCTCGGGAAAGCCCTTCTTGTTCTTCTTCTGGCTCTTGGCGGGGGCGCTGGCCGTGCGCCGCAGCAGGTGGCTGCTAAAGGAAGGTTTGCGGTGCAGCTGCCCAGCAGCATGACTGTCCAGAGAGGCCTGCTTTGGATTTCTGAGAAACAGCCCTTTTAGACCTAGAGCTGGTTTGGCCTGCAAAACAAATACAGAGGTACAAATATAAAAAGTCCTTCACAGAAAACACAAGTCTCTGCCTTTGGGCGCTGGAACTCATGAACAAATGGTCATCCACACAGAGAGTCTCCTGCCATATTCCTGTCATCAGCATGAGAACTAAACCAGAAATAGGACAGGGACTGAAAATGAAAAAAATCACTAACACCAGCTTTGCAAAACATCACATCTCTTTTTTTTGGCAGTTATGTTTTTAGATAACATTTTCCAACCACACTTATCTCTGCATTTGCCATCATTCCCTTACTAGCATGTAGCTACTTACAACATATACATAAACATTAGAGATATTGAAAAGACAAAGCAATAAAAAAGGAATTACTTCCATCTACAAGGATCTCATTCTGAAAGCTGAAGAGTTTCTCAGTTTCACCCGAAACATATGTATTTAAATTACAAGATGGAAATGCATTCTCTAGGAACTGCTGGGAAATAAACACCGGCCATAATATAGAATATTTTTTCAGTCTAAGGGGGATTCACACTTCAACTGAATTGAGCACTATCATGAATAGCAGTTAACTATACGCAGACAAATGATCACGGAGTATTTCAATTTCTATGGTAATTTCCTACCATACAACACTTATCCAAAGACACTGGTGTATGTTTTCATCACTGAGGAAGCACACTATAAACAAGGGAAGTTAGTCAGTGAAACAATACAGTTCTTCATATTCTTCAGTACTTATTAAAGCACTAGACATAAAAATTCACCATCATAAATCTCCCACCATCATACAGGTGATTCACATGTCAGGGGAACGGTTTCAGCATTCCTGTGAGCATTCCAGGTGCACTTGCCAACTTTTAAACGAGAGGCCAATGCCCGGTACAGTGTTGGTTGCTCTGCAGGTACAGCCTCCTACACACAAATCACTCCCAGCAGACAAAGGTATTTCCCCGCTAACCTACTCCTCCTCTGTTCTCCGTGTTGCCCGCTTAGATCAGACTCCCTTTGGCAGCTGCAGCACAACGACTGGATAAACGCGGGGTCCATCAGCCTGGGATCAAAAGGCATTGCCAGAGCCCCGTGACAGGACCTGCTCAGTGTCCCAGCCCGCTGGCACTCGCTGGCACTTCAATTTTTGCCCCGTGATGTCATGTGAGGTCACATTTCTGTGGTGCCAAACAACGGCACAGAAATGCCTCATTTAAATTGCACAATGGTCTCTCACCCCCAAATAAATATTTGAGTGCCCGTCCCTGCATTTCCAATTCTGCCCTGCAGGACTTAATGGGCAGACATTGGCTGCCCCGTGCAGAGAGCCCGGGCTAAAAGCTGTTTTTATCCCTCTGTGTCCTGCCCAATCTCCCATGTGGCATCGAGGTTTATTTGCTCACACCCAGCCCAGTGAAAGCATTCGCAATATTATTTTTATAATTGACTCAAGTTTAGTTACCACGTGCCAATCTCCAGTGTGAGTAAGGACATGATTAAAAAGAGGCCTAAAAAGCCCCTTAGGATAAGAAAAGAAGGTAAGGATTGGTTTTTCCCACACAAGGCAAAGAAATTGTAATTTAAATACTGGGAAACCTTCTGTGAGAGCCAGGTTACCGAACAGTCTGCTTGGATTACTGTGAGACAAGTTGGCAAGTACATGAATTTTTGCTACAAAAATCAGACAATATTGGCAAAATCCCGAAAAAATTGCCACACAAACACACACAGAAATAATATCCACCAAAAAGAAAAGAAAAGCACGGATGGAATGGGTGACACGCAGTGCAGGGCCCCAGCTTCATTCTGGCTTGTTTGGTGCAGCTTTGTTAAGCTGGACACTATTGCTTGAATCAGTGGAGTGATTCAAGAATCCAAAGGCAAATTTGGTAAACTTAGGGGAAAAAAAGTTTTAAAGGAGGGAAAAAAACAAAAAGAGAGCAGTCGTGAGGGAGATCCAGGACACTGTGCTTGCAGCTTCCAGCCCAGCTTCTGCAGGGCTGTCTCAGTCTCTAAAGGAGACTCAAAAACAGCACAAGACGCTTCTCCAAAATTTAGCAAACGATTCACTGTTGAAGTTCTTTTCCACGTGAAAGGAGGGGTTTGAATTATTGCACTGGAGAGAAAAGGCAGGAGAGGAGAGGGTATGGAAGGCCCTTTATCCTGGATCTGCTTCACACAGGGAGGGCTCTCTGGCTGCCAATGACCCAACAGAACCGACCAAGTCAAATGTCACAACTCATGTTCCACGGGTTGGAGAGCTTGAAAATGCTAATAAGGAACACTGATGCTAATGAAGCTACCAATTAAGGCATGCAGGTGTGCGGTGGTGTCACTGCACCTCCCCAGACAGGAGGGGGTACCTTCAAGGCGTCTAAAAACGCTCTGCTTCTAAAAGGAGACTTTTTTGACATAGAGAAGCCCACTGAAATCACAAACAGACAGAGCAAAGGCAAAATAACGGTGAGGGAGGATCTCAGAGATAGGCACACCTAGAAAACCACGAAAATTCTGCAATACATGAACAGACCACAGAAGAGACAGAAACAGAGAAAAGTCTCTGCAGGACACAGAGCAATTTGGAGGAGATTTCAGTTACACACAAGTGAAGGTGAAAAAAAAATTGAAGACTCTGCTTTAGTATTATCAAGCTACTGAGCTGGTGGAATATCTCCATTTATAAAAAAGCCCCAAAAGGTTAATGTTTGCATTTGAGGCTCTGGATTAATAAAGGATGGGTAAAACCAGGCTGATAACTGGGCTGATTTTTAACTGGCCCGTAATTAAGACAGGGGAAACAGAGAAATAATTCTAGTTTTGACAGAACTCTGTTAAGCGAAAATCAAAGCAGAAAGTGATTGAGACCAAAGCAGAAGGGGCTGTGTAATATTTGTTCCGTGTTTTCAGTAGCTTTTATTTAAAAATATACATTAAAACCCCACAACCATATACCAGCTTTCCTTTCAAATCCCTGTATTTTAATTATGTCAGTGCATAGCACCAGGTTCTTAACACCAGCCAACCCAAAGAGGCTGCAG
Organism: Cephalopterus ornatus; assembly: GCA_013396775.1. Classification (NCBI taxonomy): domain Eukaryota; kingdom Metazoa; phylum Chordata; class Aves; order Passeriformes; family Cotingidae; genus Cephalopterus; species Cephalopterus ornatus. The sequence goes on along the minus strand of VZRE01003840.1, from coordinate 408,004 downwards.
TGATAATGAGAAGCAATAAGGGATGTCTGACAGAACATGAAAAGGGAGTAAAGCAACTGGAAAAACAGACCAGTGCAGTAGTTCAGAGGGTAATGGGTAAGGACAGGGAGGAGACACCGTGACACACAAGGGCCTTTTGGTTGTTTAAACACTACCCACAAAATCTTATGTCCTCAAAATAGCTGCCAGAGTTTAAATGGGCAGGTCACCCTCCTGCAAACTGTAACTATCACCAGCCAGTGGCTCATGAAGAAGCCACTAGGAGCAAATAATTATGAAAGGCTCAGTAAAGTCAGGATAAAAGGAGAGAGAACGGCTTGCAATATTGCCAAAGGAGATGTGAACTGAAAACACGTAAAAAGTTCACAAGGACCGTGAGCACTGCCCCTTCCATCAAACGCTGCTGCAAGAGCAGTGACTGGGAAGCTGTAGGTGACTAATCGGTGACGGAAATTTAGCAGCTGAGAAAGCTGTCCTCCTTTTTAAGAACGGCTTTAAGGCCTCTCCCGAGCAGGGGCTCGCAGTGCCCAGCCCGGGGGATGCCTCCTCCTGCAGTCGCGGGGCCGCCACTGCACCTCGGTCCCGCGGGGAGCTGGCTCTGTCCCGCGGGGAGCTGGCTCTGCCCGGCCCCGGGCTGCGCAGGGCTCGCCAAGGTGCTTTGCTGCCGGAATTTCACGGACTCTGATACCACAGAAGGCACCAAATCCAGTGCTCTGCGAGAGCTGTCTCTCTTTTAGCTGGCCTAGGATAAATTTGAAGCCAGGGCTTTACTTTCATGGGAATTTAGATGTGGAACCCTGAGTTGTATTTTTCCTGCACGTGAAGCAAACGCACTCTTAATAACAGACAAAGAGTGCAAATATGCCCAACAACTATTACAAGGATCACTTTTCCTCTGCATTTTAAGCGTTGTTATGGAAAAAATCCCAAGCAAATAACCCCAAAGAATTCAATTAAATGTAAAATGCAAAAGCATCAGGCAGAGCCTTCATAGCACAAGCTTTGCAGGCACCAAGCACCAAGGGTTCAGGTGTGCAGCTTTGGCTCACCAAGGTGCACCTCCAGGGCTGGACCAAACTGATTTAGATAAATGTGTGTGTGCTGCAAGGAAATAACCTTCCCCTGTGGCTTCCCCAAAAAGGCACTGCAAGAATCTCTGGTGTAACTTTCCCTACGATTTTTCTTTATCTCCGTGGATGTTCAGAAAGGTCTCAGCCTACCAGGACAAGCACAGAGATGAAGTTTACTCTAAGCGAACAAGTCTGTTGGCTTGGAGCTTCAGCCCCTGGGCTCCTCTGGTGTGCTACAAACGCCTCTGTGAGCTCCTTCCTGTGCATGAGCTGCGTCACACATCCCCAGAGGCACTCACCTTACCACAGATGTCATTGATGGCCACATGGACAAAGATAGAAGCCTCTTCTATACCTTCCAGGTACACGTGTCTGTAACCTGGAACACAGTGGGCAGAGCTGAGTGGGAACAGGGGACAGGAGGAGCATCTGGGGACTTCCCTTTTGCAAACAGCCAGAGAAAGCAAGCAGGTTTTTTCCAGCCCCTCCTCACAACAAGCATCCAGGCTGCGCATCCCCTTGCCACACTCAGGTACCTGAGTCACATCCCTTACAAACTTCACTGCTCATTCTTCTTGTCCCTTTGATTTTATTAAAAAAACCCCATGTCCTGTTTTATTCAGGCTCTGTTATTGCTGCTGTCAAGCCATGATTTAAACTTTACCACATTCTCTCCTGGAGACTAACAGTCCATTTTTAAGACAGCAAACATTTCGTCCAAGGTCAGTTTATTGAGACTGGACGTTGGCTTTAAATCTTAAGCACAAACTTTTTTCTTTACTTTGAAAGGAAAGAAGAATATACACAGAAGCTTTAACGTGAAAGAAGACTGAACTGAAAACAGAAATGGGAAACTGTCAGAAAATGGCATTTAATAACCTGGACCCATCATTAGAATGGGTAACTGTATGTTCTGTATTAAGCTGTTACTAATAGTCACAAGGGCAATCAAAACTCTAGAGGTTTTCAAAAACTGGTGTAAAGAAATGGAGGAAAAAGCAGTATGAGGTAACTGCAGCAAAGATGCTCTGTGGTAGCCTGCCGAGCCCACAGTATTTAGCCATCTTGCTTAAGAGAATTACCCATTTTTGGAAAACCTAGTCCCAAAAGTCTGGAGTTAATTGATTTAGTTGCCATCCCCATGTAAGTCAGTAGTGGACCAAGGCAGAGAACTCAGCGTCCAAACTCCGGTCTCTTGTTCTAACTAGAAAGTTCTGCAGCAGACACATGCACACAATTTAATCCAGCATTTGCACCTTCAGTTACCCCAGAATAAAGGTCCCAGCCCTCTAATTTGGGGTTTCCCCCTCTCTCTCACCTGGCATCATACTGCTGAATGCTATTGTCCTCTGCCCAATGAAATCCCGCCCGATGGGGTCGTGGTCCCACACCAGGAACCGGATCAGTGCAATCTCTGGCATGTGGACTGTGAACACCAGCGTTTCCTCCCACATGGGGTTAAAACCTTGGAGTGAAGGATCAGCTGTTAGGGATTTCAGTCACAGCAACAAGAAGAAAGAAGGCTGCCCACCTAAGGAATGCCTAAACTGCAATGCCATTCTAGTTCTCCCAAAAGATTGATCTTGTTCTTGCAGAACCCAGCACTGCCCCTGAATTCAGCAGGAACAGAGTTGGATGTTATCTAAATTTGGCCTTGCTTTCAGCAGGGGTTTGGACAACCTGACTTACTTTTGACCACAGCAAGCTCAAAACACCCTTTTTTCATACCCAGTGAGAAGACAAATGACTTGTTTTACACCAAGACCTTCAGCACATTTTACCAACTCAGTCAAACAATTCAAGATACAAGTCTAATTAACATAAAAAAATGCTTAAATCAAATTTTCCATGCTTTGTGAAAACAGGCACCGAATCCTATCCTTATGGACAAAACTTGTCTGAAAGAGGATGTTTCAGCCATTAAAAAAATGAAACCCCAGATAATCTTACCATTGTCATCAACTACTCTAGTTTGTTCTTTGAAGCAGTCCACAGGCAAGCCTATAACTTCTACTTCAACAAATGGATCTATGATCTGAAAAACAAAATGTAACAAATTCTGAAAAGATGAGTGACAAAGATGCAATTCAAACACGTGGCTTTTACAATGTGGGCACTGTACTTTGATGTCTCAGTAATTACTGGTCCTGAGCCACCTGTAGTTGTTTATTATGTTGATGAGATTCTATCTGTGTTTTGTTTCTCCTGGGTACACTGTGTTGACAATTGGAGGAACAATATCAAACCATTGCTGTGGTGCTTAGAAGTGAGGAAAACCACCTAAAAGATCTGGGATGGCAACAAGCCAATTTCCTTATGTTCTGTGACCCCTGACAGAAAACTGCAGAAGGTCAAATCCTCACCCTTAACCCAGGCAATGTGGAAATAAACCTTATGCAACACAAGAACTGACTGTCCAGTACCTCTCCTCTGTCTCCCAACATGGAATCACGTGGTTTGGGGAGTTGTTGACCACTGATAATTCTTAGAACCAACTGTTTCTTCAATTGACCAGGCAGTGGGTCTTCAGAATTTGGATTAAAGACACCTGTAAGAATGGGAGGTCACAGAAAGTGAAACAAGTGCAACGTGACTTCAGTTGTAGATACCTTCTGGCTCGTTTGCTTCTAGCATCAGAAATGCATTTATAAACAAATTCTAACAAGGGTCCATCCACACCCAATCTTCTCCTGCAGTAAGTGATCCACTGCTCTGGCTCGTTGTCCTTACCTTGACACATGCAGTTTGGTTTGAGGACATAGCCACAGTTCCCATTGGCACTAAATTTGGCCCGGTTCAGCTGCAGCATTCTCCCCTCTGACTGGTAGTTCAGTGCAACTGTTTAAAAAAATAAATAAATTCAGATTCAGATTTGACTTCCCAGATGCAAAAACTCAGGTGTCTTATGCAAAAGAATTCTCTTATGTGACGTATATCACATCTTCAGGGAGAGCAGCTCTCCAAAAGAGCTCAACTCTGAGGTCCTCCTGCACCTGAGAAGTTCACTCATTTCCATTTATCACACAACTACTGGGTGTAGGACACGTGTTTGAGGGAATCCAGGTGACAACAGAGACAGCCACAGGGAGGACGCAGTGGCCAGTAAAGGGGGTGAGCAGAGAACCTGAGTGTTCCAAGAGCTGACTCTGGAGCCCCTGTCAGAACCTGCCCCGGAGCAGAGCGCCGGTGCCCGCTGTGCCCCTCACCGAGCTGGCAGCCCGCGTTCCAGAAGGGCTGGGGGTTGTAGTTGCTGGAGTCCACGCGGTACGAGGACGGGTAGATGCGGGACAGCTGGTGCTGGTTGAAGCGCAGGTACTGGGCTGGTTTCTGCTGCAGGATCTGGTGGGCCTTGGTTTCACTGAAAGATGAAACCTGCCAGCTGGAAGAGACTGCAGGGGAGAGAGGAGGAGATTAGAGCTAATCTCCTTGTTTATTTATTTATTATCCAGATAAAGCCTGCAAAACTACATAGCACTTGTTCCTTTTAACCATCAGGCATCATTTGAGTATGTGTCACTCAGAGGGAACTGTGCTGTCCTGATATCACAGCAAAATACCGTGCTTATTGGAGCAGCTATGCGTGGGAAAATGAAGCTGAATGACCTGAATCTTCATTAAGAAGTCTTATTTTAATAAGTAGATATGTACAAACATTTCAATTTCTTTGTGTAGCAATTATTTTCAGCAGACTTCTGGTTCAACTTACTTTCACTCTCAACATCATGGATGCCAACAGACTTTGTGTACTTCACCAGGTCAGACAGGGCCCTGGACAGCTTCATTGTTTTCTTCTGTCGGTTTATCCTAGAAAGATAAGACTAATTAATTTCCCATTAATTAAGGGATAAATGTTTTCTTTTGTATTTTAAAATAAATCAGGGCAAAGAAATATATGAGCTATTAAGACCTCAAAATGCATAAAAGGTCCACTGTGCTTTGCTAATTAAGTCTGAACTGCACCAAGAGAGACCCTTCTGATGATGTTGTGTCTACCCATACACCAGATTCTTCTCTACCCATACACCAGATGCCTTCAGCCTCCAACAAATTGGCATCTTGACCTGAAGCAAACCTATTTAGTGGTGCAATTATGTAAGTTATCTTTTTTAGAAACAAAACTGTCCAATCACTTGTTAACAAACCTGCTGTAATGTACAGAGCTCCTGGCTAAATTCCCTTGAGAATCCGAATCGTCTTCACCCTCTTCCAGACTCGATGCTTTTTTCAATTTGCTTCCTTTTTTCTGTGCCAGAGGGAAATAAAACTGTAATATCATAATTGTGTGATCAAGGTTTGAGCAGCTGGATTCATTTCTGCTTTGTTATGCCAATGAGTGTGTTACTTACAGCAAATGGAAAATGACAGCTTTTGTAACACTCAGAACTGCAGCACATGGGGACAACTCAGCCCAAGGTCTGAGCCTTGTTATAAAGGAAGAACAAATCCTCAGATAAAAGGTGCAAATCAAGTTTTGTGGGGTTTTTTTCAGTTAGATCCAAATGAATTTTTGTGGTTTTTTTCAGTTAGATCCAAATGAATTTTTGTGGTTTTTCCAGTTGGACCCCGGATGCTTTCAGACCGTCATGGAAACTGGACCTGTGAGTTATGCACCATGCTGAGCAGTTCCCCAGCCTGTGTGCTCAGGGAGCAGCCCGGTGCTGCAGGCAGTGCAGTGGTGACACTCCTCTCCACTGCGTGCCAAGAAAAAATCCCTGCAAGGAATCAGTGTTTGGGGCAGAGCTCACCTTGCGTTTGGAAAAGCTGCCCACGAGGGAGCGGCTGTGCCTCTTGGCGCTGAAATCCTCCCCAGGCTCCACATCATCCTCGAGTTTGCTCTGAAGCAGCAAAGACAGAACACAGCAGATCAACCTGAGCGCTGCAGACAGAGCAGCTGATCGTCAGCAGAGAGGGGATGGGATTTTAACACACTGTGCTGTGCTAAAGGATTCTCCAGGTCCTGGCCTTGCAGTGGCTCTTACAAAAATAACTGTCTGATACACCCTGTAAATCATTAGGTTTAAAGTACATACAAAACTCAAGCCATAGAATGTTTTGGGAAGCTGATTTTTACTTCTCATCCTTATTTTAGTTTTAATCCCTGGTTATTATACCTGCTTATTACTGGCAGATCTCCATTGCTTTTCATTTGCATGGAACAATCTTCTTAAAGCTTTTTGTGGCTTATTACAAAGCCTAAAATGAAAATGCCTCAAATTCGTGAAGTGTAGTCTGTGGGCTGAGTGCATTTTTATAAATTAGCATTAATATAAAATTAAAATACAAATGTAAATGCAGAGAACATAGACAGCCAAGGGAAAAAAAAGCTCAACTTTCATAGGCAGTTCTTATGATGGAAAATCAAAGTCTTTCTGCTGAGAAGTCCTTTCACGGGTACATTTCATGCTCCAGTTGCTGGGTGAGCAAGAAAAAAAAAGTTTGTGTATCTGACAGTGATGTTCACCTGGCATCATTATTAACTGCAGGAATTCGGCTGTGAAGCTGAAGTCAGTAATACATGGATTCAGGAAACCAATAAAACACAAGTACCATAAAACATGCTCACCTTCTTACTATCAGATTTCAGCCCAGCTTTTCCTGATGATGGGAGAGTAGAAACTGTAAAATTGTTTGGATCTTCACAGTCACGGATTTTGGATTCTTTTATCAGGGAGTCAAGCTTTTTCTTTGCTATATTCTCCACCCTCTTCCTATTAGCAGACACCTACAGACAGAACAGAATCATTAAACCGGGTAGTTATGAAAAAAGACATTAAAAAAAAGTAATTAAAACAGTTCTAATTAAAGCAAGACTGACCCTTAGCAGAGCTATTCAGATGTAATGTCTGCTCCAAGCCAAGCATGTGCCAACCCAGAAATAATTATTACTGAGGTGATCCCCAGACTGAACTGGACTGACATAGGGCAGCACCTGCTTTCCTCCTTTGGCAGTCTTCCTCTCAAAGAAGTCGTGAGGAAAAAGTTTCTCTTTTAGTTGTAGATGAAAAGGATCGAATCCATAATAAAAAAGAGGAAACAGCCTGAGGGAGAGAGGACTGAGAATGCAATCTCTCTCCAAGGCAACCTGGTTTATGTTATTAAATGGTTTTGCTGTGTATTTATGTTGTTTCTGTAAGGTGCAATGGCACTTGCCAGAAGATTAAAGTGACAAAACAAACAAAAAAACCAACCTTTTGAAAAGGATGAAGAAACCAGGGATTTTCAGATTGAAGCAAGCAGAGATTAAAGTATTCTCCCTTTTTAACACCTCTTTACAGTAAAAATCAGCTAAACCCAGCATTAAGCAAAGGGATGCTCTGTAAGAACGACCATAATTTGACATAAGTAAATAACTTTTTTGCATTTGAGGGGTAGAACACTATGATGCAATGAAGAATCATGAGATATGACTATTTAAAATTCCAAACCTGGAACATAACCACACAAACTGGTGCTTTTGTCCAGTCTGTCCCCGTGCAGGTTTAGAACCTAAAACACTTGTGATGAATCCCAAAGACTAGACCACATCCACATTCCAGAGAACTCATACAAGGCTTCTTCTCCCTGGAATGGGAGACCTTGATGTCCATTTACATTCAGCTTAACTTACATCTCCATTCACTAGTTTACAGTCATCATCAATCTCATCAGCACTGTCCTCATCAGAAACTTCTCCTTCCTCTGCATCATCACTGATATTGGCTGGAAGTTTCTTGCCCTACAAAATAAAACCACCACAAAGGCAGGTTTTCATGCAGCTCTTGCTACCACACCTTTCAAAAAAATTAATAAAAATTATTCACAGCATGTTACCAGGCTCTTACTGATTGAGAAGACATTTGTTCAGAACCTTAAGCACCAGTTGGCAAAGACTGCTTTTTGTGACACGGCTGAAGTCGGGGTGCAGGTGACAGCCAGGCAGAAACCACCATCAGCACAGACACGAGGAGGGACAGGACAAGTGCAGCAGGTGCTCACCTTGACCAGGATCTTTCCTTTCAGACTCGCTGGTGAAGGGAGCTTTGTGGAGTCATCATTGTGCACGGAGGACAGATCCAGCTTGTCTCCTAGGATTTCTGTCAGATACTGAGCCATCTTCTTCTGCTGCATGATACTGCAGTGGTTCTCAATGGACAGGATAACAGGGTACCTGGCACAGACAGAGCCACCAGCAACTGCAAATTTAGCTGTTACAGCATGAAGAGGATAAGGGTTACTGCTGCCTGGGCAGTCCTGTGACAGGCACCAGCAGTGGCACCCACAGGGGAGATAAATCCCTTTGGGCATGGGACTGATACCCCACTACTCCCTCCAAACTGAAAGGCTGATTTTCTGACAGGCACAGCAGAACTAAACTTCTGCAATCTGATTTGGTGCGTTTTTTTACCAGAGCACACTTGTCACCTTCCGACACCACTCAGTCCTTCCTGACCTCCACTTCCTACCAGAGACTCCAGCAAGCCAGTCATAAGGAAAACCCAAACAGCCAGTGCCATCAACTCTCCTCTCCAACTGGTCCTTCAGCCCTTTGGTACTTGCACACAGAAGAGTAAATAAAAGCTTCAAGAACTGAAAAGATCCCCAAAGGGACTTTGTCTTCACCTTCCCACTTCCAAGAAGCTGTTGTGTCAGTGCTTCCATGAACACTTTTCTAATCAGCAACAGAGCAGTGTTACACAAACAGGCCTGTAGACAAAGCCTGTGCTACAAAGACAGTGAGTGTTATTTCTAGACTCAGTTTCGTTGTTGTCATTTATTGTTGATTCTCCAGGCTGAGGCCAAGGGACAACAATGCCTGGTTGTTTGAAAGGGAAAATCAAGGTAAGATTTGTGGAACATCTACTCCAGTGTGGCTGGTGCCATGTAAAACCACTCTGAAAATGGATTTCTGTGTAGAGATGATGCATTTTTTAGGATAAACACAAAAGCCCGTGCACGATGCAGTTTTGTAGGGATGAATTATGAGGGATTCATTAATTAAAAACCAATTATGTCTGTATTGACATCTGGCCCTCATTAGCTCCTCATCAGGAAAAATAAGGCTTTCAGCCAGACAATGTCTGCAGGACAAAACTTTCCCAGTTGATGATGTGGTCCCAGTTAACCCTTCTGCAAAGGTTTTAAGAATGGAACAATTTCAGAAGCATTGCCGTACATCCTGCTGGCAGCTTTCCTTTGATTTATTTACCCTGTCTTCAGGGAATCTGAAAAATTTCAGGCTTGGAATAAGTTTACCTGGTCTGAAAGTTAAGTGTAAGTTTAGTTCTATTCATAAAGGCAGATGAGCTGCTCTGGGGAAGCTACTGGAAACTTTTTTACAGAGATAAATTAATTTATCTTTAAAAAAAAAAAGACAGGTTGACTGTAAGGAGGAGGACAGTAACTGCCAAAGCATATGAAACGTCCCATGTATAATGCTTTGATTTCCTGAGCAATGTACCTGTAGGGAACATCACCCCTTTCTCCTGAGCACTCTTTCCCCACAACTGGGCTCCTGTCTCTTTGGATTCCTGTGCTACCTGACTTGTCTCCTATCCCTGGAGCACCAAGTGTAGCCTGGGCACCACCAGAGTACACACCCAGCAAGAAATGTGGTTAAACTGCCAGCCCTCCACGAAAAACACAGGCAAAACACACCATTCCTCTGGTCCTCTACAGCCGCGGTAAAGCCAGTCCCACCCCTCTGTGCCTGGCCTTGTTATTGCTTCCTGAGGGCTTTCCCCTTGGAAAACAGCCGAGAATTCTGCCAGGAATTCTGTAGGTTGGATCTGCCCTCGCTGCCTGCACCAGGATGGCAGGGGACACCCCCGTTCACAGCCCCGGGACTCGGGGGTTGGCACACTGGATACGTACTCGTTCTTGATAAAGGCATATTTGTTGATAGTTTCAATCACGTCTTTGAAGAGAATTTTGGAAGTCAAAGTGTATCCATGGTGGACAATCGGCTCCCCATCCGGCCCATCCCAGCAGTCAACTGTAGGACAGAAACAAGAGCACCCATCAGACAGGGAGCACTGGGGCCACCAGCTGTGGAGCACTGAGACCCTGCAATTCCCTCCAGCAACCAGCCATAGCAGGGTCCAGGCCCACCCCCAGCTGAATCCCCCTCCTCACTCTGCTGAACATCCTTCCTCAGAAGGAACTTCCTGGTCTTGACTGTCTCCTGTGACCAGAGGTTTGAGAAAGCCCCAGCCAAAAAAACTCCATTTAACCAGTGCTGAGGAGTATTGTGACAGGACATAATCCTCAAACCTCTGTCTTATTTCCAGGCTCAAGAAAATTTGTCCAGTGTATCACAGCATTGTTTTGTTGTTCTTTATGAAGGGAACACACCATTTCCCTGGTTTTTTCCTCTACCCAATATCACCACGTCTTCTGCAGAAATCAGCAGTGTTCCTTTGCACAGAAACAAACCAACAGACCTTGCTGACCATTCCCTTTTGCTCTCTACCTTCCACACAGCGGCAGCCGGACTGCAGCACCCAGGCATACATGTCCACCCGGGACTGGGACATCAGCTGATCTCCCATGAGGTAGGTGTTGTGTGAGGAGGTAATGAAGTAGTGACTCAGAGGGTAGCTCATGTCCTGGTTCACATGGTAGTGCTCGGGGTTGAATATGTCCCCTGATGGGCTCCGCATGTAATTGGTGAAACCTGTCAACAAACAAAACCATCAATAACACAGGTTTGTCCTTTTTGCTGCTGTAACCCTCCTAAAGCCAGCCTAAAAATGCATCCCGAATGTGTCGGTGAACATGTAAGATAAGGAAACAGCACCACTACACCCCAGCTGTCACCGTGACCAAGTGTGGTTACTGCTTTTCAAGAAAGCTCCGGTTGCTTTGCACGCTTTCTCTGCTCTGCCTTTCCTTTTCAGGCTTACAACCTGTGTCAAAAGATTGTGCTGGGATGTCAAATCACATGGCATATAAAAGCCCCCAGAGATCTGCAGTCATATCCTGGTATTGCTCCTCAGGGAAGTGTTGTAAGATCTCTGGTATTGTACTGCCTGGAGACAGTTCTGGTGGCCCAACACAGTCTGAGATAAGGGAGATACTTTTCTCTCCTCTCTTTCTCCTGAAAGTACCAGAAGAATGTCAGCACACGTCGGCTTGTCCAAGCTACACCCTGGAATTTGGATACGACAGCTCATGCACAAACATATGGAGGGGGAGATCTGCAGAACTGCATTAATGTCACTTTAGGCACTAAAGTTCCCTCCAGGCTTGACACCAAAATATCAGTTAACTCTGGGGCTTTCGGTGCTGCCGCCAGGAGAATGATTTTTCCAAAGCAGTGGGATGCTTGCAAACCCTGCAGACATCAGCACCTGGACCATTTGTGTACTGCAAGCACCACTGCTGTCGAGAAGCAAGGTTTTAGCAAGTTCTGATTTTATCTTTGTGTGAAAGTGCTGCTCTCAGACCCCCAGTGCACATTTGTGCACACACACACAGACACTGCCACAGTTCAGACGAACATTAAACACTGTCACTTCCATTTCAAGCAGCCCGCAGATATTTTTCATTTACCACCAAGGAAAGACTCAAATTCCCATTCCCACCGTGGCTTTGCTGCCAGCCTTTATTCGACAGGTCTCTGCTTAGGTCTCTGCTTCCAGACTGCTAATGCTCCTGACATTTCACTCATTCCATAAATAAAACAGTGCCCGTGTAAAATCCTGCCAAACTTCTGAAGGGCTTAGCGCACTTTCTTTGACTGTGACAAGATAAAATGTCACCTTTGTGATGGTTCTTCTAGGCTATACATTTTGTGTTGATGAAAGTTTGATTAAAGGAAAAGAGCTGATAAATACAAACAGCAGCCAAAACCCTTTGAACTACGCACGAGGACACGGTGCAGGGAATTCGGCTCAGCCAAACGTTTGAGGCTCTTGAGGCACCGCAATCAACGAGCAAAGCAGTGACACAGCCAGGGGGCAAACAGAAGAGCAGCCAAGGGAGAGCGGCTCCCACGGCGAAGGGAGAGAGCACGGTGTGTGTCAGCACACAGCCAGCCGTGGGCAAGGCAGTCGGCTGCTCCACCGTTTAATCCCACCCAGCCCGGGGAGGGCAGCTCCTGCAAACCCACTGTTGTCTGCTTTAACCACTTGCCAACATACAGAGATTATGATCGTTGTGATGAGCTCACACCAGCTGGAACTGTCAGTTCTGGGAGGAAGACCCGGGAGTGAGTGAAGATCCAGCATGACCTGTGGCTCTCCAGTTCACACCTCAGGAAAGGCGCACTGGGCACTGGCACAGTGGGGTTTGGATCAGCAGACAAAGGTAAGGGGACTGTGAACGAGCCAAGTGTCACAGGCCAGCCAAGGTGCTCCATGACAAAGTCCAGCACAGCTGAGGACACAAGGCAACACAGACCCATGAATGAACATGAAAGGACAAAGAGCACTGTACTATTATTTCACTACTGCTGAAGTGCTGCCAAGTGTGGGCAGGATGCTCCTGCCTGGGCTGTACCCAGGAATAAACACGCAGCTCCAGCTTCCACAGCTGCTGTACCTCAGGCCCCTGGGCAGCACTTGATTTGTTTGCTGGAGGAGGGATCTAAAGTCTCAACTACACACATGATGCACATGCACACACATGATGCACACGCACACACGTGATGCACACGCACACACGTGATGCACATGCAGACACAGAGCTATGTTTTGAAGCAGCTCTTTCTCCTCTGCCAGCACCACCCCAGCAGTGCGTCCTGCCAGCTGCTCATCACCTCTGTTTGGATGGTACCATCAGTACAGCCCACAAAGCTCCCATACATTAGACCTGTTCTGTCCTGCTGCACTTCCAGCAAGATGCTGGAGTGGCTGAAGTCCTGAAGCTTTTTCCAGTGGTCTCCAAACAAGCTCATCTGCTCCCTGCTGTCAGGAGATCTGCAGCAGACAGCCGCAGAGTGTCACCATGTTGAATTCTCTCTTATCCTTACACATATACTCTCAACTGTTTTATCATCCATTCTGAGGCAAAGCAACTGGATAGATTTTTTTTTAATTTTTTTTCTTTAGGAAAACCTGCAGTGGTTTAAAAAGCCCAGTCTTACTTTCCTAGCTATGAGGAAGGCAAGATAATGAACCTGATTATTCATTATTTATGTGACTGCGACTGACTGTAAGGACCAGAAAATAAAAATATGAATATGTCAACTGCTCCCTCACTGGCATTTGAATAAGCTTTAAAGTAAATTGAAAGTTTATTCTGGAAGTAGAACAGACCTGAATCCATCCTAAGCAACCATCATTTCCTGAAAAAAACCCCACCTTACACTCTATACCAGAAACTACCACTTCTTCATGCAGGAAACCAAACAACTTCTGTTTTGCCACTTTTCAGGATGACAACACACCCACAGAAATGGGCAGGACTAACTTTCCAGAGGTCCCAGAACTTTTGCACAGAAGCTAATGCCTGAGGAATGTACTCTCTCCTTGGATTCAATAAGATCTGGCAGAAGATTTACTATTTAGGGGAAAGGATTTACAGTCAGCCCCCAAAATAACAGCTCCCAGCCTGATGGTACAGCAAGGATGTATTCACAGTGAAGGCTTTAGCAGCAAAAGGCAGGAAGGCCTGACCCCCCCAGATTCCATCCATCATCCCACTTCACACATTTACTGTGGAGCACATCACTCCTCTTATTAACACCTAATGGATTTCCAAAAATACCTGCAGGAATGATGCAACTGAATTCTACTGCATTTTCCAAAAGCACAAATAAAGACTCATCCAGTTCCATCTGGACCTTCAGTGATTGCTACATACATCTTATGTACCTGTCAAAACTCTTCCAAAGAGATACAACTTCCCTTTAGGTTCCTCAGCAAATAACAGACACTAAGAAAGCAAAAAGACTGGAAGCACACAGATGACAAAATCCATGACTATATATTGTGCAAGCAAAAGCAATATTCTCCTGAGCGTTGGAACAGTTGCCCTTTCCCTGCACCACCAGCTTACCATCAATCCCCAGAGCTCCCTCCTTCTTGTTCTCCAGGCACGGCTCAAACTTGTTGATGATCTCCAGGCAATGCTCTTTAGTCACATTTGTCATCTGGAATAGCAGCAAAAACCAAGTGTTAACTATTAATCGCAGCCTCTCTCAGCTCCTTCCTCTGCACGCAGTTCCACAGCTGGGCAGATTGTCCGTGGTGGGACTCGGGATTTCCAGTTCCCAGTGGGATTCCCACTCCTGTCAATCAGTGTCAGCTCAGATCAGAGCGGCAGCACTTTGTGAGCAGTTCTGGGCTATTGGCAGCTGCCTGATCACAGAGTTCTGCTTTGTAGGTCAGATCTGTTATTAGGCACCAAGAGCATCCAAACAGAAAAAGCTTTGTCACAAACCAATGGGATTTCTTCTCTTGTAGGATTAAGGGATTAGTTTGCATTATCAAAGGTTTTTTTACTTTAAAATAAAGCAAGAAAATGGTTCATCTTTATGCAGCAGACAGAAAAATCTGTTACTAACAGGGAAACAGAGATTCAGGACATAATGTTCTCAGAAAGAATCTGCTAACTTCAAGGTTGCTTTGCATTCTCAACTGTAAAAGAAAAGAGTACAAAGGGGAATATATGTCTGGAAATGTTGTCTGGAAATGCTGTCATTTATAAAAACAGGGCCTTTTATGTTGCGCTGTTAACAGTATTAATTCACATTCCTGCTATTTACTATTGATTTATTCTCTATTATCCATGCTATTATTTCCCATTCCAGTCCTGAGTGGTCCAGCAAATCCCCTCTGTGAGATGCTGCACTTGACATGAAAACACAGCCCTTGTCACCAGAGGGGACTGCAATGGAGTGACCACATTGGTGACTGTTTTGGCAACGTGGAATCTTTGCTTGGGGGAAATGAAACCACCAGCACATCTGCCACCAGATCAGTGCCTTCTCTGGGGGTGATTTAAAACCTAGTAAATAGAAGTAGAAGAAGAGGAATTAAAAAACCTCCAACTCTGGGTTTGAGCATACACGATCCATTTGCTGGGTTCAAAAGATAAGGCTCTTCTGGCATAGAATGAACAGGGTTTCCCTGTGCATGTGGTGTGAGGAAGGCAAGGGAGAGAAGCCCCACAGGCAGGATATGTCCATGGCAGTAATTAGCTGAGCTGATTTGTGTCCTGTGGCGAGAGTTCACCAGTCAGTGCATTTGTTCCTGCAGCACTGGAGTTACAGCACTCAGAGACAACTTCTTAGGACTACAGTGTATTTCTAAAAACTTTCCATACATTAGTCATTCTCTCAACAGCTCTTGAAAAACAAAAACTTCACAAACTGAGATAGTGTGACAGAGTAATTCAGTGTTTCATCACGGACTGTGCACTAAGTCCCAAGCAGAGCCAGAAACACTGGCTTTGCTCCAGGATACTGAATACTGGGAACAGACAGATGCTGATGGAATTTTTCTAAGAGAACACATGAAAAAAGAAAGAAATTGTAGAGATTATATTTAGGGGCACAACAAAAGAGCCTACAGGGAAAAAAAAAAAGGTAGTGAGAGCAAGAAGATTGAAGAAATAGTCATGCCAGCCTACAAGATGAAAATCGAGAGACATTTAACTGTCTATTTTTTCACGCGCACCACACTGACGTTCCCTCCCTGTTTAAAAGGCAAAGCGTCCCCGGTGCCAAGCACAAGGGCAGCACACTGGAACTCTCCTCCTGGCTCGGGCCCACCTTCTGCTCAGTCTCCAGGAAGCGCCTCAGGTCGTCTGTGTCCAGGTAGTCCTTGTGGTTGCTGTAGGTGAGCAGCAGCAGGTACAGATCGCGGCGCGTCGACATCATCTTGTAGAAGGCACAGAACTCCTCGAAGTCCAGCGTGCCCTGGTTGTCATCCGTGTCAGCCTCCTGCACACACAGCAACAGGACAGTCAGAAACCCAGCTGCCTGAACCACAGACAAACTCCTGCATGAGAACAAACCCCCAGAGCAGCGGCAGGTGCTGCTCCCTGCAGGGCTGCTGCAGCAGGCTGATCTGTCGGGCTGGCCCTTGCCATGAGAATGCTTTGCACAGCTTCTCCTTTACAGGTCAGTGCAGGAGCCAAGAACCAACGTTTGGGGTCTTTACTGTTGCACAGGGAACCCTCTGGAGGATTTCCTCTATCCTTGGCAATGAAGTAAAGCAGTGTACCCTGCACACGACGTGCACGTGTCTGGCAGAATTACCACCCATATCTTCCTGAGGAGACACTGGAACCCACGTCACCTGGAATTTAATTTTATATCCAGGTTTTGAGAGGGTCTCTGTTAAATCCACAGCCATAAACTGATAATATCTGGAAGAATACTAGTTTTGCAAGTAAAGAAAAAATCACCAGGGATTTCACATAAAGGCTTCCTGGTCCCTGGAGGGACTTTGTGATGACAAAAGCTATGCATCTCCATTGTTCAGCTGCCCACTAAATTGGGTCAAGGTCAGCAGAATGAAATGTCAAGCAAACAGCTCTTAGCAGTGCAAAAATATGACAGATACAGAAGTTTTCATGCTGGGTATTTTATTACTGTAGGATATTGGATACTTTACTGGATAATAGTTACTACAGAGAACATAATCAGAGGAGGAAATGTGACCGAGTTTCTGATCAAAAAGTATAGCAAAAGAAGCAATCTTGGTACTCCTGTGTGTCTCCATGTTGTGTAACACCAGGAGGTACCTGGTGTATGGCCTTTTTCTGTGCATAGCAATTTATCTATGACGTGTTTCTGGAGCTCTTTTCAATTTACCAAATGGACTGTGTAGTGTCTCTCAGCAGAGTGGAAAGAAACAACCCAGCTGCTGAAGTATTTGGAATCTCTCCTACTGGGTTTCATGTTAAATCCTTGCTCTTTTAGAAAAAAAAAACAAAACCAAATGTTTTCGTTTCTTACCTTAAACATCTGCTTGACTTTCTGTCGGGGCAGGTTCACATTCAGTTTGTGCATGAGCTGGAGCACTTCACTAATACTCAAACTGCCGTCACCATTTTTATCTGCCTCATCAAAGGTCTGCTTCAACCACATTGAACTGGGGTTAAGGAACAGCGTGGAATATTGAGGGATATTCCTGAACTTTAGGTATACATGATTTTTTTTCACATTAGGAAACACTGTAAATGAGACTGGAAATGAAGGAAAGTTCAAGCTAATATTTAACCCTACTCATGCTAGTTCAGTTGCAGCCTCCAGACCTGCAGTGCTCCGTGGCCATTGCACAGCACAGCAGCACACAGCGAGTGAATCTCTGTGTGACATCACACCTTGTCCCACAGAACCAAACAAAATGGGCGCTTTTACACTGGGAGTAAGAGATGAAGGAATATACCTGTATGGTTTTCAGTCCACTCCAGGCACTCATCTCCAGAGCCTGCCCAGAACAGTCCTCTTCAAGGACTCCTCTGCCTCTGCAAACAGGGAATACAGTGGGAACTGCCTTGAAGCTTTGAGCCTAGTGCTTACTTGCTGAAAAGCTGTAAGGAATGCCAGTGCTCTCCACAGCTCTCCTTTCCTGTTAACCCCCCCAGGCAGCCCAGGAAGGATATTGGTCTCTGGTCCTTTGGCGTTTGGACAGGCTGTCCTCGTCACTGATCCCTGCCATCAGGTACTTCAGCCCCGTGATCCAGGTCCGGGCCTCCTCCGCGCCGGACGACACCAGGTCCAGGGACTCCATGTGGTCTCCATAGTAGATGCTGAAGCAGCAGTTGGGATCGAAGCTGCCATCAGCATAGCGCTGGAAGATCTCTGACTGCTTCCCCTCACACACCTCCTGGATGGAATCGATGGAGACTGGAATGACCAAAGCATGGAGCTCGTTAATGACTGTGTGCATGTTCATCCTGCACAGAAATCCCACAGAGAAACCCCAAATCTCACTGCAAGGGCCCCAGTTCACGCAAGTGTTGCCTTCTACTCATTTACAACATCCTACACCCCCTGCAACCTGCACAGCCAACAACAGCAACTTAACCTTCACAAATCATTCATCATAAAATCATTTACTGCCCTTTAAATTCAACCACAACACTCTTCTTGATCACCTGTCAATGATCAACTTCCAACTGCCAAATCCTTCACGCTTCTTGTTCTCTTAGGAGGGCAAGACCCCCGGAGGGATGAGAAGGGAGGCTCTGTGGCTGACACTCACTTTTGGCTTTCTCATTCTTGCGGGAGGGTCTCCAGCGGATGCAGGACCTGTGCTCATCCAGGTAATAGAAGCGGACCAGCCCTTTGGATCCCCCACGGAGCTTGATCATTTGGGTGCCAGCTTGCATGGAGCTCATACATCTTTCCACTGAGGAGAGAAGGAAACGAATAGCTCTAAGTCAGACCTTGCTCCCTTCAAATCTGCCTTTGCAGGAAGGAAACACATCAAGCAGCTGCCAAATGAACAGTTCAAGCCCCAGGATGAGATTTCCTGCACTGTCTGATATAAGAGGCCAGGTATACCATCGAATAGTCAGGAAGATTCTTGGCAACTGTGGACTTACCTGTAAATGAGAAAGTTTTCACTCCCCTACTAATTGGTATGAAACGTCCATATGTTGGAGCCAGCACAAGGTACGTGCCCTTCTCGAGCATCTCGAATGCCTTATCTGAGCTCCTACAACAGGTAAACCTTGTGCTGGACACAGTTGCACCTGGACACTGGAATCCCTGGCCAGCAAGGTCCCATTGCTTCTGTGGATTAAGTCACTGATCCTACAGATTTGCTTCTAGATGCAGTGGCAAGAACCCAACAGATTTTTCTTCTTCCCCTTCACCCAAACCCCCACTGTCCTGGCAGGAGGCCTTTCACCTGTGCTGTCCTTTGGACATCAAACCTTTCCATTCCTGGGCCCTGGGCAGCATTACAGACAGTGCAGTGGCCTTCAAAGACACCAGTGTTGGAGCAGCTCCTCCCAGGGCTCTGCCCTGCCCTGGGGCCCTGCCCTTCCTGGGGAGCTGCTGCAGAGCCGAGGCTGGGGCTCAGCCAAGGCTGAGGCTTTTTTCTGAGCTCCAGCTGCTGCAAGGACTGAGCTCAACTTTGGTGCCAACTGTGAGCGACTGGCTCTGTCCCAGAAGAAATGCAGACTCATATTTTCTGCCAAGTCTCCCATTTATTTCCCATAGTGACAGAGCAGAGCCTGTGACCTGATTTTCCCATGGCTTTTCTGCCTGATCTGTTTAAGTAAAATTAAAACTATTACTGTGTCCAATGTTGGGAGTTTTTTTCAGACCTGGAGATGAGAAGTGTAAATTACTACTGAGATTCTGGATGGAAGAATGAAAACTAATATATGTAATACACATTCTAGTGAGTCCAGATTTATAAATAAAAACACTCATTCCATGTATTCCAAAATGCATCAAAACCAACACAATTCTTTGGTTCAAGTCCACCTCTCAGGCAGAAGCAAAAGCACCCAAGAGAAGCAAGGTAGAGTAAAAAGAAATGGGAAAAAGCACTGACATTGCTGTGCTTTAGAGCTCGTGTTCAGACAAGGTCAATTAATTTACTCTGGAAAAGAAGGTTCAACATTTTGATTTGCAAGCAGGTCACTGTAATAAAAGGAAATTTAAATTTAAAGCCTCAATTCTGTAGAGTATATTGTTCGTGTTAATAAAATATTTATAGAGAGAAGGTGTGGAATTAAGAACAAGATAATCCCTCATGTAACATTTTATTTCTTAAAGCTGATCCCTTGGCTTCAATCAGAGCTGCCCTCAGACAAATCAATGTGGTCAGCAGGAATTAATCATAAAGCCAGTGCTGGGCCAGAAACATCCCTGGTATTCACTGCAACCTCAGCCCCAAACTCAGCCCAACTCTCTCCCAGACACTTCATTGTGTTCAATACCTGCTTTCCTTTCACTTCAGAAGAAGATAAATATTTCTCAAATTTACTGTGATAATAATCATGCAAAGCTTAATTTAATTTCACAAGGTTTATACGGTTTTGGGGGAAAAAAATTGGTCAAAATAGCCAATAAAAGAATTTCTCTTAACACTGATCACACAGACTTCAAAATCACATTAAATGTCCAACTTCTTCTTTGGAAGTTATAGCAGTAAATAATCTTATTTGAAGAAATGAGGGAGAAGTATCAAAGATCACACCTGGTACAAAGCAGAAAATAATAAAGCACCCAAATAGAAGCACACTTCATGTAACATACATTTACTTTGCCTTCACATGAAGTCAGAATATGCTCCGTGCTGTTAAAATTTTAATAAGCGTCCTTGGACTGCTTTTTCCCTGCAGCTGTTCGTTGTGTGGCAGGATCTGCCACCCAAAGCTACCCCGAGCCCCCCGCAGCCCCCAGCTGCCCCGCTGCAGCTCGGCGGCACGGGGCTGAGCTCTGCTGATCCAGGGGGGCAGAGAAGGTGTGGGGACACCCCGAGCTCAGCTCCGCTCCCGGCCCTGCCTCGATGTCACACCTGGCCCCACGCTTCAGTACCTGTTAGGATCTTTTGGGGTTTGCTGACACAGGCAGAGGAAAGCACGAGAGATCTCTTCCTGCCTGTGGCAGAGCAGCAGCTTTTCGGGACCCTCCCGCAGTGGGGAGGGGACCCTCGGAGGGGATGCAGAGGTGTTTGCTGGGGCAGCCAGACGGGGAGCAGGAGGCTGAGGTGGAGCTGGGCCCTCCACACCTCTGCTGTGTGTGGCACTGACACAAGCCCTCCCCTGTCTGCAGGACTCAAAGTTCAGAGCAGAAAATAAAATAAATCCTAGTGGTGCTTATGTCAAACAGAAAATCACCTGGTTTTTTCTGAAATCCTTCCCAGCATGTAAATGAGAAGGGCACGCTGCTGAGAACACAAGCAGAACTGCTTCTCCTTACCATTGTTAAGATTCCTTCTGTAAGGATTCATTTCTACCCTTCAAATAAAAATCCACCAGTCTTGCAATGAATCA
Source organism: Cephalopterus ornatus (assembly GCA_013396775.1). Taxonomy (NCBI): domain Eukaryota; kingdom Metazoa; phylum Chordata; class Aves; order Passeriformes; family Cotingidae; genus Cephalopterus; species Cephalopterus ornatus. The sequence goes on along the minus strand of VZRE01003840.1, from coordinate 387,044 downwards.
TTTTTGGGGGAAGAAATGGCTCCTAACCATCTTTAATTAAGGATGATGTAAGGCTTTTCTGTTTTGCACTTCATTAGTACCTTTTTTTTTTTTCCAGAATTCAGCTTATGTTCAGTTCTCTTCTAATGAGTTGCCTCAATTTGCATCTGGACAAAACAGCCGTGGAGAGAAGATGGATTTCTGTACTTCAGCAAAGAGCACTGTGAGAGCAGAGCAAGGAACAGAAACGTGGAACACCCAGTTCTACACGGGACTGATGGAGCAAGAACATGCACGGGGTCTTTTCATACTTCTTAGTACCAGCTAGAGCTACTACACGAAGTTTTAAAGTAACAATAAATTACAAAACTACGCAAGCCACAAATCCCTACAATTTGTCCTGAAACAAGGGGCGAACAGAGACCAATTCCACGCCTATTGTTAGAAAGATGTTCTGATGTCTGCAAACTAATTATTTATGGTTCAGTGGCAGTATTGTCTTCTAGGAGTTTCTGGGTTTGATGTAAATGTGTGAAGGAGTGGGAGTATTTTAGCATGTGGGGATGGAAATACGTTAGAAGGATTGAGTCATTGGGTATTTTTATACACAGAGCAGCTTTGTCAAAAGAGTCATGTCCCAGGTCCGAGGCAGCCCCAGGTTGTGTGGCACACCTTGGCCCCAGGAACAGCGAGAGGGCAGCACCCGACACCCCTGCTGGGCTCTGCCCAGGAACACACCTGGGGGGACGCACCCTGACCGTGTGCCCCACGGCAACCCCTCTCCCAAACAGTGCAAGCAGAGGAAGTCAGATTGCAGAGACTTCTTCCTCCTCAGGGCCTCCCGAAGCTGCGACAGAGCCCAGAGAACCCCCTCCGGTACTCGAGCACTGCCAGGGCAAGTTGTCCCCTGAAAATATCCCCAAACCAAAACAGCCTTCCCACACACCAACAGAGGACTCCCACACTTGTCACACATTCAGCACTGCAAATCCATTGAGGAGATAATAATTGCCCCATTTTTCAAAAGTCTCACTGGAGCTGTAAGTGGCTCATCGATACGTAAACCCAAGAGCTGGCTGGTCCAGCTATTCCTGCCAGGAATATCAGCCTCACTTTGGGCAGGAGGCATCAAATATTCATAAAAATAAATATATAGATATAAGAATACAAAAGCACATGAAATATGCAATATACATATGTATAATCTATACATATATATAACATATCCAGGACAGCGTTCAGCTGAAAAGTCAGGAAGATGTTTTGCCAAGGCTGCAGGTGACCTGTCTGTGGTGTTCCTGGCCCAGGTACACCAGGCTGACTTGCATCATGACACTGGATCCAGTTAAAAACCAGGCCACATCCAACCTCAGTAATCTTCATTTCTTTCATTTTGCATCCCTCCAGCCTTGTGAGCAGGTCCCTCTCACCTCCTAAACCAACCATCCTATTCCTAGTGTAAGAACCTTCTCGCCCTTGTTGGCTCTCACTGGGTCAAGCCTCACTGAATTCCAGGATTCTCTACTGTTCATTGGCCAAAAAAATCTGGAAGTGCCTTTGGAAAAGAGAACTTCTGTGTAATTGTACCAGCAATGGTTGGGACAGTGTCCACTGTGTACAAGAGATAATGGAAGACTGAATCCACCCCTAAGGTGCACAATCCCTAATAAATGAGATGTTAATGGGAGAAGAGATGCTCTTAATCCTGTGGAAATTAGGCTGCTTAACTGGAGGGCAGGCTGTCAGCTCAGTTCAGACTCCATCAGCCATCTGGGTTCAGCAAAGTGCACAAGCACAGTAGGATGGTTATTTTGCTGAGTTTATCACCTATTTAAACAAAAGGCTGCTATGAGGGGACCCAAACAAGACCCTTCTCACAGAGCCAGAGAGCTTGAGAATTTTGTGTATCAGGATTCAGAAAACAACCTCCCAAGAGTCCACTAGCCTGCTGTGGGAGAAGACAGCAGAGATACTTCTAAACACTCATTTTAAAAACTCTAAACTACAAATACTGCACGAAAAATCAACATGTTAAGAGGCATGCAAACCCTGGTGGAGAACAAACCTAACTCACTGTAGGTAAGGAGAGGGAGATAGATTCCATGCAACAGAAAATTTGCAAAGGCCTGCACCTGTCAGAATGTACAACTTTGCTTTAGCTTTTCCTGAAGAACATGAAGAAATCAGCAATGAAGTTATAAGTGAGGGGTTGTTGAGGACAAAAAGAGTTCCACTACCAGCCATGAAACATAACATTGCACTGGGGCTGTCTCATGTTCTTCCTTCTTTTCCACTCCCCCACTCTGCCGCTGGCCAAAGGTGTCACTAACTCAGATTTAGATGTGAAAGCTTTCAGGGTGTTCTCTGAAGTGCCCGGGGCCCAGCCTGCACCTTACCAAAGTGGCCGATCTTCCACCTCGGGGAAGCCACGATGCTGCCACCGACCCAGAAAAAGTCTTCGGCCAGACGGGCCACCGAGAACTTGTTCCGGAGCAAGGGAGACCTCGAGACATCCATGTCTGAGAACTTATTCCAGAGCAAGGGAGACCTCGAGACATCCATGTCCAAGAACTTATTCCTGAGCAAGGGAGACCTTGAGACATCCATGTCCGAGATGAGCTGACAACAAGCACCAACGGCCTTGGGAGGTATCAAGGTTCTGTAGCACACATTTTCCATGTAAGAGCATCAAAATATTCTCAGGAAAAAAACCAAAATGACAGGTGATTTCCAAAATCCAGTGGTATTTTTCAGGTTGTTACAGAACAGTTTCGCAGTAAATTTAGGCCTCCTTCATGGTCCAGACTTAGAATATTAAAATCTCAACAAAATCCTTTGTATTCCGTGTGACGTACCTCTGCGTCTGCTCTGGAGGACTGGGGGGGTTTCAGTTCAAGAGTTTAAAGAAGACACATGATGGACACGGGCAGGACCGTGAGGCAGTTTGGCATGTAGGTGAATCCATTTCTGGACAGCAAGGCCTCCTGCTGATATTCTTCTTCCTCTGGTACTTTCCCAGCTGCATCCATCAGGGCATTATAGCAAGTTACAGTTGTGGCTTCTCCAGCTGCTTCCTCCTCCCAACAGCAATTCCTACACAGCGATGACCCTTTTCTTTGTTTGATTACCAACAGATCTGCAAGTCCCACCTCCTGAGTGTCTACCTGCTCTTCAAATCCAGCCAACAGCACCCATTGCAGTAAATCCGTGCAAAGTTAATAGCACAAGCCATTCCCCTCTCTGCCTTCCTGAGCCACCCTTGCCTTTCACTGGGAATCCCTGCAGGTGCATAAGCTCTTCAGTCTCTTTCCAGGTCTGGAAATAAAAGAACAATCACATCTTCTTCTCACAGAGCTCTTCAAGGTATCACTGTACCAGTCTTCCTCTTCTCTCTGAAGGTTCTCCTCAGTGTTTCAATGGCCATGTCTGGTAAGGGAGAGGACATTTCTCTCCAGGCAGCAAAAACCAGATACGATGGAAACACAGCAACACATGTTAGCTTCAAATCCTAAATCCATCATACGCACTAATCCTAAAGCCGTGCTCCTGCCCTATCCAGTCAGGGGATTTACATGACACATTACAGCTGGAGGGAAAAAAAAGGCATAAAAAATGCTTCCTTCTTCTTTTTCTCCTTCTCCTCCTTCTCTGCCTTTGTTAGAAGCATCTTTCTGTCTCACAACCTATTTAGGAATGGCTTTGCCAGCTGACACACCCCGTGGAAGACGCTGCTTAGGGCACAGCCAGGCAGCTCCACGGCTCAGAGCAGCTGCTGTAACAGAGCCAGGAGCAGTGAGGGGCTCCAAAACTGACAGATAAAGCAGGTAAGGATTAATTTCTAGAAAGCGCTAAGTCACTACCTCATTCCACTTAAAATGCATCCATTAAACTCCAAATACAGCAATCTGTCATTCAGGTTATCACAACCTCTTAAGCTACATTAAGTTTTAAGCACAAGAGACAATCGCTGTTGCCATCTGGGATCTGCACAAGGAGCCTCACACACTTCTACTCCGATGAGCTGAACACAAATTGCCCGTTTAAAAACACATTCATTAAGTGCTTCCTACTCCTCCTTTCAGAGTCTGAAAAAGCTTTAGAGTAGTTAATTGTAGAGCTGATTCACTCTCAATTAGAAGTTGTTTATTTCACCACCTATGCCCAGAGTTCTTATATTAGGCTGGACCCCGAGTTTAACCACAGATTAATTCCAAATAACACCAGGCTGGGTCTGCACCACGGCTCAGCGGTGCCAGGAATGCCACGGACACTCTTGCCACAGTTTATTCCGACTCTTCAGCCACAGCCTTCCATCCTCCCGAGGCACCTTTCACGAGTAATTTAGTGTGATGACTGCAAACTGTCACTGGGGAAGAGCCTGTTAAACGCTCACAAGCACACATCCATCCCGCAGGAAACTGCTGCCCTGGAGAGGGAACCCAGGAAGCTTCGTTCTAAAGACCCTGGTCCTTTCTTCAGGTGGAGCAGGGCCAGAGTGAGACCTGAGACCTGTGAGCTTCATTGCCTGCTCTATCACATCCTTCTTGGAATTTCCTAAATAAATCCACAGCCATCTTTGTGTAGTGTCCTTGTTATGGAAATAACATCTTAATTGGGGAGAATGACATGGCTGTACCTCACAAGCGAGGAGAGAGAGCTGAACTTTGTGACTCTCAATTATAAGGAGACAGAGTCAAGGCAAACTTTTGCATAAACCAAAATATTGTGGTTGTTTAGATCCTTTTTTTCCCCCTCCTGCAGCACTAATCAGGGTTCCTTGCAGCCTTCCAGGCTGTCCATGCCACAAAATCTCAGTGGCTGGCACGCTGTGTGCTAGGCAGCTACAGCTACACCCTGCAAAATTCAAATATTCACTCTGCCAGGACATCCTAGAGCCTGCATTAACCATTCATGTGTTATCAACCTGGGGACAGGGGGGCAGGGAGAACAAGAGTGAAATGTAATTCCCATTGCAGCATTGCCCAAGATATTAGTTTACAGATTAGAATTAGAATTCTGCACAAGCAGGACTTCAGATGTGGGTTTGGTTTTAGGCCAGTACAGAGAAATGCCAGTGATTTCTAGAACCAGAAAAGAACTATTTTAATACTCAAGTTAAAACTAGAAGGGTTAATTTAAATTCTTTTAGTTGACACTAGCAATCCATCCTTCAGGCCTCCTAAGAAAATGATCATGGAAACAGAGAGAAATAAAATCTTCCAGAAAGTTCCTATGTTAAATTGATTGTGATGGATCCTGGACAACAGTGGGGAAAAGCCACAGGAAACAACAAAGGGTTAAACGGGACACAATCCCTCTCCCAACTCTTAAGCACACTGAGCTGAGGACTTAGGACCTAAGCCTACTGAAATGGGTTTCTATTCTTGCCTCACTTGACATCCTCAGAGAAATCTTGCTCACCTGACACAACATGGAGATTAAAGACTCCTTTCCACAGCGCTTCAGGAACTTATTATTGTCTGAGTGTAACAAAGGCTTTTCATGCCACAAGAAAGGGTTTGAAAACCAGCAATGCCTGAGTCTGCAGGCTGGCCTGTGGCTCAGCTAAAAATGGAACTGGGAACGCTGAACAATGCTGGGATGTCAAAGTCTTGCAAAAGAAGAGCTTCGCCTCAAGAGTGCCAGAGGAGCCAGACTCCAGCCCAGAGGCTGAGCATCTTGCCGGAGACACAGGAGCACAACACACACATGGTTTGGGAGGTGGAGAAAAGGGAGCAAAATGGAGATCCTCCCGAGACAAATGGGGTTCTCATTAATGCAGTCCACCAGGAGGGAGGGATTCCTTTCCAAGAGGCACACTTTACTGCTGAGGGATGGGAGAAAGGCTAACAGTTCTGTCACACAAAGGGAAACACCCATAGCCCTCAAAGTAGAAAAACCAAAACTAAAAATATCAGTATCCTGATTGCCAGAGACATTAAATATTACAGAGCTGATGGTGTATTTGCCCTGTAAATCCACCAGGATTAGACCTGTACCTTCGCAGCCATGCACTCCCTTCACCCTTGCATGGACACACTACAGACCCAGTTCACCAGATTAACAAACTGACCTCGGCACAAGAGGCTGATTCTAAAATACTCCTGGGCAGCTATTAGTGATATACTCATGACCTGTAATACAGCTATCAGTGATGCACACATGACCTGTAATACAGCTATCCCTATTTGCCATCCAGGGATATCTAACTCCTAATGGCTGTAGAAAAAAAAAATAAAATAATTGCCAACCCACAATAGGAGTCATCAAGTACAAGGAGGAAACAGAAGGTTTCGGTGCCATCTGGCACATGGCCATTTGTCTGAACTCTCCCTCTCACTTGCTCTTACCGTGCCCATTGCCAGAGCACCCGCTGGGACACAGCCTCATCCCAACTGCGCATAAGCTGCCTTTTCCCTAATTCTAGCACAGCTCCACTCCTCTGCCCTCTGCCCTGGACACAGACAGAGCTGCAGTCTATTCCCAGCCATCTGGACAGCACCTCTAAGCACAGTAATCCACCCTCGAGATTAGAGCTGCACATCTTGCCCAGAGCAAGTGGAATCCAGGTTATTCCGTGGCTTCTCCATCTCACCCACTGTGCTCCAAAGCTTAATATTTGTGCACTGGCTCAGAATGTGCTCCTTAAGTGGCTTGGTTTGACTGGAATACACCTGTCCTCAGTGTCCATCAGTTTACAAGGCCACTAATTCCACTGGGAGAAGTAGCAATGGCTGTGACACCCATGTCCTGGTGCATCCTTTCCATACCGGAATTCCCAATGGGCAAGGCCTGAGACAGCTGCTTTAGGCAACCACAGCCATGAGAATTCCCAGGCCTTCCCCAAACTGTTTAATAAGTTGCATTATTATAAAATGAACTGCTTGCGAAATCCCTTAAACGACTGCATTCACTGGGAGGAATATTTGTGGAACTGGGATCCATTAGCAGCACCAGTGTAATGACAACAATTACTCTGCCTTCTGCCATGACGGCTTGTTCTCTTGGGCTCATCTGGAAAAAAATGATGCAATTATTTTAATTAAGTGAGAACAGGCCTTGTGCTTTGAGCTGCTGAACTCTTTTCCTTGCAAAGCAGCAATAATGAAATTTTGCCGATTGTGGAAAACGTCAGCATAAACCAAAGATTTTAAGACTATAAATGTTGCTCTAAGGTCACCTTGTCTCCAACCTCTGGCTTGTAAAAGACAATGTCCCTACACACTTAATTGAAATAAGAACCTAAACTCCTTACATTTAAAGATCTTTCAGCACTTGACCATCTGTTCAGTGACAGGGGCCATAAACACAGAGAGGGAGATTAGGGCAGGTTGGGAGGGAACAGATCCATCAGTATGATTGCACACCTTCTAGGAAAACAGCTCTAAGAATTCAAGAATCCGAGGCAAATTGGTACAGGAGAACCAGACAGGTGAAAGATGTTCAGAAAAGACACCTGAGACTGAAAAGCATCACCACAGATTGACTTTAACTCACAAAATTTTTGTCCGTATTTGGGATGAATTTTAATGTATTCTGTCTATAAAAATTCAGGACTTTTCTAGAGCTCCCCTTTGTGCCATGTACATTTTAACACAGGTGACAGACTCTTCTTCAAATATGTTCCAGTTTCATGAAAGATGGAAAGAAAGGAGCTGCTCTGGCTCTAGGACAAGCCAGGCTCTGTCTTCACTCAGTGCTTTTTTCAGCTTCTGTGGCATCCAAGAGACACCCTTATGAGGCTCTACTGTAAATTTTCCCTTCAAAAATATATCACTCTACAGAACCCAGCATCTGTAAACCTTAGAAGCCAACGGCTGGTCCTTTTGTAAGCCTGAAAGACGACCATAACTGTGGTTGCCTTCAGGCAGGAACCACCTGCTGTGACCCCCCCGAGGGGAGATTACCAACAACAGAAGCACAGCGGTGCAGGGAGGGCAGCTGCTGGGCTGAGCCCACAGCCAGGTCAGGCACTGCACTCATGGAGCTTATTGCCCGATTTTATTTAGTCTTGGATTCGGTGTAGTTCAGGTAAACATTCAGGAAGTAAAGTAATTGCTCCTGGGCTCCTCCAGGAAATGTATTTCTATCTTCTGCTGTGGCCTCCAATATCCACCTCAGTTTGAAACAAAGCAGCCTGACAGGTTCATTTCCCCCCAGGGATCAGAGCAGAAGATAAGCAGGCACCTGAAGGCTGATATGAAAGTCAGCTCACTGGCTGGACTGGGAAAATGGGCTCTCCAGAAAATATTCCGCAGAGATCCACATCTAACAGTGGTTCTGGACTTTGTTCAGAGTGGGCTGGTCCATGTTCACTCCATGTCAGGCCAGAAAATTTAGTTTCTCTCTGCCACATAATGTCTTTAGACCTGCAGAGGCCAATACTGATCATCCCTCCTTCTGCAATTCCCTGTAACGGGAAAGCTTTCCCTTTTAGGTGAACTAAATTCACATTCCCCATGCAGATGATTGTCAGGGACAGACGGGATTTGAATCACAAGAACCAGCCCATACGGTATCAGTTAATTTTAAGTTGGCCACTTAGCAATAACGTGACATTTTCTTTGCAATGTTTCTCTCCCTTTTTTTTGAATCCAACTGAAGATGAGGCACCTGGAACCCATCTCTAACTGAGGGCTAGAGCAGCAAACCCAGTGAGTGCATCGTCAGTGACAAGGCCAGATGAGTGGCTGTGATGCTGGGGACGCAGAGAACACCTGTGTGTTGATCTTTCCCAAAGCCTGTTGCAGTTCGGAGGCTGAAATTCCGCAGCTCCAGCTCGTGAGCTGTTCCTCTGGAAGGTGTTTGCCAGCTCTCACATTCCTGAAGGACTTTCCCAGACAAGCTGCTTCACTCAGGGCATGGCCCGTTCTTCTCCCAGTGACACTGACAGTATCCAGTGTCTCTTCAGCGACAGATGAACATTCCAGAACTACTGGGAGCAAGTAATTGTTTGGATCATCATCCATGACTATTCAGCTTCTAGGCAGCCAGAACCCCTTAGAAAAGGAGAGTGGCAAGTCACTAGAACACTGAAGTGTTGAGAGCCAGGGTGCTGGTGCCTCTTACTAGGAATGCTTTAATAGTTTATACATAACGACTTCCAGAGGCTTTCCTGTACTATGGAACAACTGGCTCCAGTTGCATTACCACTGGTTTACACCTAAGTGAGCGGAGAATCCCACTTCCTTTCAATGCTACAGATGACAGCAAGAAGGTGGAACCCTCAGAAAGAACCTCCATTCAACTCCCTGCCTGCAGCTGCAGCTCGTGGAGCCTCCACCCTTGGAAGGTCCCCCCGGGTTTTCCAGGTGCCTCCACTCGCTGGCCCAGAACGACACCATCTGGCAGAGCCCCGGGCTGTTTAGCCGCACACTGAGCCCTTCTCAGCCTTTCTGACTGCAGGCAAGGAACTGAGGAACTGCTCCAGGGATGGTCCTCCTCGAGGACAGCCCCTCTCTCTCCAATCTGTTCCCAGAAGCGGGAAGCTGAACCCAGCAGTGAGAAGCCAAAAGGATTTTGGGTGACACAATTCCTGCTCCACCATACCTGCCCTGAGGACACGGTCTGTTTAAAGTGCAAATGGATCCACACTGGTACATCATGTTTCAGCACATTTGTGTTAGATGAGGAATACTCATCTGAGGAATACTCAGACTGCCTCATCACAACATTTTCAAAACCAAACTATTTTAGTTTTCAGCCCCGAAACACTTCTGTTAGAAAATGCACTCAATAGAAGTGTGTCAATGGATTCAAACTGACACACAGTAGGTTCACATTGGATATATGGAAGAAATTGCTCCCTGTGAGGGTGGGGAGGCCCTGGCACAGGTTGCCCAGAGCAGCTGTGGCTGCCCCATCCCTGGAAGTGTCCAAGGCCAGGTTGGACAGGGCTTGGAGCAACCTGGGCTAGTGGAAGCTGTCCCTGCCCATGGTAGGGGGTAGAACCAGATGAGCTCTAAGGTCCTTTCCAACCCAAACCATCCTGGGATTCCATGTTAAATGTACCATTTTGATTAACTCAGTCCGAACCCTGGGAATTTACAGGTTCTGAAGATTGAAGAAAATCACCCTCTTTCACTGGAACAAGAAAAGTTCTTCCACATAGGAAATAGTTTCTCCCCATTCAATTTAGCATCCAGTTCAATTAAAGCTTCCATGATTCCAAATCTCCAGCCTCTACTCCAGCAATATGGCACAAGTAAATAAACTCTTATGCCAAGTTTTAAAATCTGCTTTTTTGCTATTTAAATAAATATTGAGAATGCCCAAATACATCTCATCATCTCTGCTTCACTCTTAACAAATCTCAGAGGAAAATATTGGTTAACATTTTCCTGTTGTTCTGATGCAGACTGAGACCCTCTGATTACTTACCTGAATTGTTTGCATAGTTCTCAGAATCACTAAATATGTCACAGACTAGAAGTATTATTGGATTTAATATTACTTTTATCAATATATAAAATAATTTCCAACATGGTCATAAAACACAGAAAAAACAGTGGCCATTTCCACGCACAGTTGGAGCTTTTTCTATGTGATGTTTTCATCTAGAAAAGATTCTTAGGGAAGGAAAGAGAACTTTAGTGAATGTGTCCCTCAAAAGACACGGCAAGGGATCCAGGAATGTGGGAGTAAGTATTCTACAGCTGCAAACACAGGGAGTGAGGCTCCGGCTCTGCCTCCCCAGAGACACAGAGGTGTCAGAGCAGGACCCACAGCACACAGAGCGGCTTTTCTGAACACACAGAACCGAACACAGCCCTCTTTACTTGTTGCATAACTCCTGTAAAACCACATGCCTAAGAGGCACAAAATACAAAATGCACAGAGACAAGCTGGGCATTTGAGTCAATTAAAATATATCACAGGGAAGGGCTTCTCTCTCTGGGCTTTTACTAAATAAATCAACGAGGAAATAAAGCTTTTAAGAATAAAAACTGGGCTTCTGAGAATCAGTCCTGGATCCCCAGGATCCCTTAGGCACCATCGGTGCAGGTCTGAGCTCCAAGTTCAGCACGCAGGACGCTGCAGCACAGTGCTCCAGCTCCAGGCATTCCCCGACTTCATCCCTGCCTTAATCCCGCCAGGGACAAGTTCAACCCCGACTGATTCTGTGCTCTCTTGTCGGATGGGTGTAAAGAAACTACGTCTAATGAGCAGCAAATCACCTGCTTTTAAAAATTAAAACAATACATCTGACTCACAACAGTACTGGAGTGTCTTTCCTCTCTTCCCATGTGGGTAGCAGAAGGTCTCTGGTTAAAAATAGAAAGCCTTTCTTCTGGTGACAGCAGCGAGTTAAGGGAGCAGAAAAGGAGCATGAACGTACCTGGTGCGCTCCTTCGCCGCACTTTCCATGCAGGAAGAAGCAGCCATTAGAGATACATTTATTATTTAAGCTTTGTGGTAATAGGAGGCAAAGGTATAGCAAAGGCTCCCTTAAGAAACTGCTCTGTTTGTCTTAAGCATTTAAGTTTGAATAAGAGAAAACAAGTGTCCAAAGAAGCTTTGCAAGCTGTACTTTTCTCTACAGTAAAACTAATTTCCCTCAAAAAGGCTGATTAAAACAAACATTTTCCCCTTACCTTTCTCTGGGCTGAGGCATTTAATTGTGCTTGCATCATCCATATTCCAGTGAGAGATTCAAGTGAAAACACCAGAGGAAGCAGCGCAGACCATATGTACATCCCTGGTATTTCAAAAGACTCTTTGAAAGAATGAGGAGCAGAGCATTGCCCGTTGGTCTCTACTGCAGCATCCCGAGGTTCCTAGGGAGGCTTCCTGCCTCTGGGCTGAGCAGGCTCATCCTTTATTCCCTGTGCAGTCTGGATCAGGAGCTGCTGACAGGTAGAGAGCAGCGCAGGGGCTCAAGGAGCGTTCCCAGCCTTTCACTGCAACTCAAGTGTTCAGCCACCTGGGATAACCGGTTATTAACTCTTTGCTTCCCTGCTCTCAGGCGGGATGCAGGGATGTATTTTGCTTCACTCCTTCAAAAAAAGAACTCAAGGCAAAACTTGTGGATGTCAGGAAATAAAGGATAACTCACTCTTAACTCCTCTGGGGTGTACTGCATTCAGCAGGCAGCAAACACCAGTGGGGTGCTGCTTCATTTAAGAGGGATAAGAAAATAAATTCATTTCTTGTTAATGCCTCCCCTGTGTCCCTCCAGCATGATACACACTCATGGGATCCTCCCAGACTCAATATTAAGTTTAGAAAGCAAGTCTACAGTTGCTGATAAAAACAGGTCAGCTGTTCTCTTTGGGCTTCTCTCTGATTTCTCTTCTTGGCAAAGACCATGTATTTCCCTCCTTTTTAACTTGCAAGGAAATATTAACACAGAATGAATGGGAAATGTCTGGGAAACAATACACATTATTGTACTCTGTGTCCCAAAACACAGCATTCAAGGAGGCAGACACAGACCTTTGAGTGCTGTCTACATTCTGGAGAAGAATTTCGGCATCTTTATATGATGGTGCTGCCTAGAAGTTCCAACCAGGAACAGTTCCTGCCTGTCCCACGTGCCGCTGAAATACACGGGATAAAAGAATTTATGCCTTTGAGGAATTGAAGTCTAAATAAACAGGAATGATAAAGGACTGGAAAAAAATTATTCTCTCCTCTAGGAAAGGAAAACTGATGCCAGGGGCAGGGCAAGCAGGACAGCAGTGCCCTGCTCAACACTCATGGCTTGTGTGCCCTGGACCCTGCAGGCAGCCACCCCACAGGGATCCTGCGGGCACTGCTGGGCTGGATCCTCTCCCACCCTGACTGCAGGGAGGGAATCCATCCCTCTGGGCTGTTTGCTGTTCCCTCTTGCCTTGTAACTGCTCATCTCAGCCTCGACCTGCTCCAGCACATCAGGGGCTGTGGAATGCTCGGTCACCTTCCTCCCACCCCACCCAGCCTCTCCAGACCAGGAATGCTGAGTCTTATTCAGAGTTCCCAGCTGTTACAGCTGGATTGTCCTGCTGTTTGCACTCTGTATCATCAGAATTCCACACAGATCAAGATCTTTGCAAGATCTGACACAACCCCCCTACAGTTTTCATTTAGGCATGAATGCCATGGTCCTTCCCATCTTAGGAATGATTTCAGGATTTGGCTCAGGTCCACTTTCAATAAAACATTATCCCATTTGTTTAGTGGTTTTCAGCACTAGCTCTGTCCCCTGAGATCTCATCTCCTGAGCAACCCATCCAGGAGCACTTATTCCAGGAGCCTCTGGGGCACCATATATTTACACCACATTACATTTGGGCTATTCCACTGCACTTCAGTATCAGCTATTCAGGGCCAAGACTGCAGAGAACGTTCCAGGTTTATCCTAAAAGTAACTCCCTTTCTGTGCCACTGTTCTCATTTCCTGAAGGAAGTGCAGGTTATCACCAAACCACTGTCTCACATCGAAAGGGAGAAGCCAAGCAAGGACTGAGGCCCAGAAAGTGCCTCCAAGACAACATCTCTGGGGAATAGTGTGATAGGAAGCCTTCCCACTGCAGGGTAGATTCAATACACTGCCTGGAGACAAATCTCCAGCACCATCTATTCCTCACAACTTGATCAAGAAACACAGCAGATGCAAAGAAAACAGCTAAGGCTGATCAACTAATTCACTGATTAGCCCCTCAAACTGAGCAAAGCTTGTTGCTTTACCAGGTTATACTTCCCTTAAAAAGAAACTTATATTCACTTGTGAGACTATAAGAGATTCAGAATCAGCATTTGGGTAATGTACGATATCAATTTCATAAAATAAAATGTTTTATTTCTCTGGGAGTTTTCTGCTGTGCAGTTAGAACAGGGTCACAGAACAAGTGTCAGAGAAACATTTGAAGGCATTCACAGCACGTGCAAATTTTCTGAGGTAAGGAGAACACAGACTGTGCTATCACAGAGACCAAAGCAGTTCACAGTAAAAGATTCTCTCACTCCAAGTAACACGCAGTTTAAACCACAGGAGATTTCTCTATGAGAAGCCAATGTGCTGACTCTTGAAATCAATGGCAAACTTTGATCTGCCTTTTGGGGACTCACATTCACACCAGAAGTGCGTAAGTGGCAGGGAAAGGTCACAGCACTCCAGTTTGGAGAGCACAGAACAGACCTCCACCGTTGTCAGATCCATATTATACAGAGCAGAGCATGCCCCAATTCCTTCACTGCCCATTCCCAGCTCTCTGGTTCTACTAACCAGAGCAGAAGAGTGACTTGTGGTGTGGTGCTGTCACATCACAAAGATGTAAGTCCTAAGAAGGGACTAAAAGGGGCCAGGAATTCTCTCAGTTCCTACTTTCCCAGGGAAAGCACAACGTGCTGTTGGAACAGCTGAGCCATGATGTGCCAAAGCTCTGCTCCTGCTGTAGGGATGCTCCTGGAAATCACAGCCAGCTCCATTAGTGTCCCTAACACTCACTGGGATGCAGCTTCATCCCACGGGCAGCTCTAGGTCCCCAATCCACAGAGGATGCAGGTCCCTCCCAGATCAGTGCCACAGCACCATCCCAGGTGGATGGAACAGAGCACTTCCAGAGCGAGAGCACAAACTCCCAAAGCTCCAACTGCTCCCCCGGCTCTGTCTGGTGACTGTGCCACACACTCCAGGGCTGCCTCGTCATTTGACTACACCCTCACCTACACACACATCCTTCATCCCAAGGCTCCAGCTGTCACATCTGATCACACTCGTAGACGTATTTCCTGATAGAAACAGCAGGTCTTGTTGCCCAGCCCAGGGGAGGAGTGGCAGCACCGCTGGGGACAAATGGGAACTGCAGCACAGCCACAGGAAAGACAAAGTGGGGAGTGGGACACCCACAACACCAGGGATATTGTGAACTACTCAGGAAAGCCAAACCCTGAGCCCTCACTGAGAGCCATCAAACTCCATCCAGATAGTTCCCTGTCTCACAATCCGTGGCATCACTTCAAGACCTTCTATAAATCAACTTCAACACATGTGGGTGTCTGTTCTTAAGTTTTTGTTCCCATAGTTACCAATGTACTTTGCCACAGAAGAGAACAGCAGGTGGCAAGACATAGAACAAAATCACCATTCTTTTAACATATGAAGAGTTGGGAAGTTTCAAATTAAGGTTTGATTGCCAAATGTTTACAGACAGTTACCAAGACTAACACAACCAGATTAGAGAAGTACAAGATCCTTCCTTACATTTGATCCTGAGCTGACAGTAAATTCGACAACATCCAGCAGAAGGATGGATTTCCAGTCCTGCATCAGATTATGCCATGGGGATGCACAGTCTAGTGCAGAAATACAGTTTCCTCCTCTTTTTTGCAATTTGAAATTCTCCCCAGGTCCCCATGCTACCTTCACATGTGCTTTCTGCAGAGAACAGGAGAAGCCCAGCACACTGTGTACAAGACAGACTTCTCCAAATAAAATCACCTTTGTGGGATAGAAACAGTAAAACCAACCACCAACAGTCTGTTCCACCAAAACAACAATTTACTTGAAGGCTGCTATCAAAACTCTCACAGCTTGCAAGTAATACCCTCTCCAATCTCAGCTCCAACAGGGGCAAAGCGATGGCACTGGATGTGCTGCACATACCAAGAAGGTGCTTTGCAGAAGCGGGTTCTGTGCCTCTCTGTGTCCTGGGATGCCATGGTGCTGTGTGCTGCCCGTGCCCTCGTGCCCCTCCTGAGGCAGAGGAGCAGAGCTGCTGTCCTTCCCATGCCCAGCACCCCAGGCGCACGTCCTGCCACGTGTGTCCGACAGCAGGGCAGCAATTAAAACCCAGCAGCTCAGTTTTTGCCCCTGCTGTAGAACCTCTCTGCCACCCTGACCAGCTCTCTGCCCTGGGGCTCCCCAGCCCGTTTACAACCATTCCTTTGGCTCGGAGGTCCCTCGAACTTCTGCTGAAGACCAGGAGGCAAGAGAGCACTGGGAAAGTTGTTTGAACCGAGCTGGCTTAACTTGACTTTTTCCCCACAGCATTTCTGAATAAACAACATGCATTCGTTCTTATTTCAGTCTTAGATCTTTTTCTCATTCAGAGATTGGAAGAACTTAGGTATTTTGGTGTCATATTTTCTGCAAAGGCCCCATTCTGGCTGTTCAAGGTTTTCAGGGAACACACATTCTTCCAAGCAAATCTGTGTTACATAAGATGGGAAGATGCTTGTGTCTAGCAGAGAAGGGGGAAGGCAATGAAGAAAGAAGGGAAAGAAGAGTTTCAAATAGATCTTGGGATCTTAGAAAGCCTTTAGAGCTAAAGCTCAACTACCCACACACTGAACTAGTCCTGAGTTCTCAACCACTTCAGTGACAAGAACACTGTGCCACAACCCCAGCCCCAAAGACACCACGAGCCTTTATGCTGCATTTCTATTTTCCTGTGGTGCTTTATAAACAAGTCTCCAACGTGTTTGTAAACTTCCGACTAAGAATCTGAAAATGAGAGAAACATTATTGTCTGGGCCACTTTGTTTGGGCAAAAACACTTCAGTAAGCAGTTTACATTGTGTGCAGGTGATAAAATCTGCAGCTGCTGCAGTGACAGCTGCTGACAGACATATGTTTGCTGCTGGAATTCATGCTACTTCTTTTCAGGTCATTAAAGGGAAAATGTTAAAAAAAAAAAAAGCCTTTGGTTTGCTGCTCCTCTTTGTCCCTTCAAGCTTCTCAAGGGACAGGTGAAAGGCTGTGTTATCCCTTGCTGTACAGCTGCCCTCACTGTTGCACCCTTAAGTGTCTAACAAAGTACAACCAGGCTGGACGCAGCAGCAGAGCCCTCCTGGGGCAGTGACCGTGTGGCTCTGCCGAGGCCTTACCCCGGCCACTGCTGTTCCCAAAACGCAGGAGGTCTGTACAAGCAGAGTTCTCAGGCAAACACCTGCCTGCCCTGGGCAACCAGGCAGATCCAACAGGTATCCCAGCAAGGAGTTGTGATCCTGAGGATCGTTTCCCTTCCCTGTCACCACTGGTCTTACCTCCCAAGACTTCCCTGTCTTTTCCACTCAGTTTTGTCAGCTCCTGCAGTGAGGGGCTAAACCTGCAGTGCCCCGGTTATCACAGAGGCAGCCAAGCAACAGGGCTCTGGGAGATTGATGTTAAATTACCTCAGATCCCTTTATTTCTCCACATAGTCTTTTTTCTCTCTGCCTGAACTATACAAACTGTCCTCAGAACCAGGTAAAAACCTGCTCCATGGGAAGTTGCATCTTCGGTGTGTGCTGGGGATGAGAGACACCCAAAGATGGGAAGGGAGCAGAGAAATGAGTTAATTAATCATTCCATTTTTCAGCAGACAGCAGTCAGAACATCTGACACGTATGACAAAATCTCCCGAGCTAATTCTCTCCCCAACATCAAAACTTGCAATTCATCCAGTCACAACTGTGACACGGATTTCTGAGCACAGACACAGCTCTCAGAGCCGTGAAGAAGGCACAGCGAGGTGGAATCGATTACTAATTAGCAATAGCAGACACATATGGTTGCAGCCACAAGAAGCAGCTGTGTTGCACTCTGCTCCATTGTTCCAAATAAACTGGGAAAGATAAATGCATTGCTCTGTGCAGGCACGAAGGAGATGAGGCATTCATGCTTTGTTAAACTTTCCAGACACTCGAGGGTGTTTGAAATTAGGATGCATGTTAAATTTAAGCAGATTTATTATCCACGTGTTCTGAATGTAATGAACACTTCAGTGCCTCACATTTCCTACTTTAAAAATAGCTGATTTTCTAAACTGAACACACACGTGTATGTTGTGTAGGTCTGGCAGAAAACCTTTAGTCAGAGAGATGCTCTGAAGTAGCAACAAATGCCTAATTTTAAATTTTTTCCTATATATCTCTGCACACACAGCTTCAGGGGCCCACAAGAGCAGTTACAACAAAAGTCTTCCAAAAGTGCCAGGCCCTTGTAAGCCAAAGGAATTTTGGGCGCTTTGCATGGGAAGTTCTTAAATAAGAAGTTCCATCATGAAAATTCCACCAAACACACTCAGATCACTCTACCTGCTGCAAAAACGAGGACAAAACCATAAGGCCTCATATTTAGATAGCTGCAACCCTGACACATTTGCGTTTGGATCGACATTTTCCAAACTTTGCTTTCACACACGAGGTGGAAGCAGAGGGTGAAGGTGCAGCGAAACGAGGAGAGCAGCACAGAGTGTGGGAATTATCGTTCACTGTCTGCACTGATTTGGACTCTGGGCACTTATTCAGGTGCAGTAACACCTTTTTGCACAGTAAAAAGGGATCTCGAATCAGAAGTTGTTCCAGTGTACTTTGCATTTTGTAATTATGACAAACTCCCTAACAGATACTCTGAGAAAGGTGCAATTCCTGTATCATGTTTTTGCCATAGACGATCACCCAAAATGAGATATCCAAGCTCTACTGAAAAATTCTGGCTTGTTCCTTTACTTCCCAGTACTGTTCTTATGCAATGCTTTAATTTAGACTATCCTGAGTACTGGTGCAGAATTAATCAGGTCAGTGGAGGGACTGCCAGCCACGATCACTGCACCTTTAAATACTTCTTTCCACTGTCAGTTCAACTGTTACTCTTCTATTTTTAAACTGGCCCCTAACTCAAGACCCACGGGCAGGGGGCAAGTCCTGCCCCAAAAATGCCACTGACAAGAGGCCATCACCCTCAGCTCTTGAGGTTATTCCCCTTTTTCCTACAGCTTGTTTACTGGATTGTTAAGCATTCTGGCAGCAAATGGAAGGGGGTGGGGAAGAAGACGAGCTGCCACATTTCTAAAATTAGCATCTTCTGTCTCCGAGAAGCCTGTGGAGATTTAAAAAAATTAGGTTTCTCTGCAAGATGCAAAGAGATGTGGAACTGAAACTGCGTTACGCAGCTAAAATCCTGAGCTCTGCTTCATACCTGTGAGGCAGTTCACCTTCCTTTCCCCCTCCTCCCAGCCGGCAGTCAGACACTACCACAAAAAATACCAAGTCTATTTATTATAAAAAGTAATTGCATTCTTTGTCCTGTCATCCACAGGCAGCTCCATGGCATGTTCCACAGGAGCCTGGGGAGGCCCAGACCCATCCCCTTCCCAGGTCACTCCCGCTGCGCTCCCACACAGGCCCTGGGAGGGCTGCACTTCCATGGGCAGCGTTTTTCTCCCCTCAGCTGTGTTTTTTTGGGGTGCCAGGCAATGCCCTGCTCAGCCAAGGTGTTGTGTCCTTCAGACTGTAAGAGATACCAGAGCCTGCTGCAGGGAACTGCTGTGCCACATGTGGACGTGTGGATACAGCCAGGGCTCAGCTAATTCCAGAGCAGAACTGCAGTGACACGTTGTTGTGGTCACGCACCACCCTGAGAACACAACCAAAAGGGACGTGCTGATCTTTTCTATTCACTAATAAAACGCAGCAGTAAAAGGGCTGGTTGTGCCTCAGTCCCTTCAGTGCCACCAGTGAAGTGTTCTGCACAAAACTCTCAGCAGTGGGACCAGAGCTGTGCTGCAAAACCTGTGCTCACAACTCCGGTCCCTCACAGATGGGCCTCCAGTTAGACACAGGAGAGACCAGGGACCAGAACTCCAGCTCCTTTCCAAGGAGCAGCAACTGTGCCAAAGCCTTCCTTTGCTTTCCCTCCTCAAGGAACCCGAGACTCAGCGTGACAAACGCAGCCTAGCGCAGGCGGGACTAAAGCATCTGGGATTGCAATTGGTCCAAAATTCCCTGTCTTTCTTGCAGTGATTATATTTATTCTACTCCTGTTACAAGTCTCAGTTTGTGTCTTGTAAGAACTATATTTGCTTAGATTTCTTTCAGGTGTCAGAAACATCAGTGGATGGCTTTGCAGCAGAGAATAGTGAAAAGAATGGGAAAGGTTTTCTTTCAGGATTTCTACAAAGGGAACTCCCCAAAATAAGACACGTATTTTGGATCAAAATGTTTTGTTTCATCAAAACAGTTACTGACTTAAAAGGCACATGAGCTAGTGTATAGTATATAGTATATATTTCCTATATATACACTAGAGATGACATGCAGCGAGTAGCATGGAGTACAGGTTACTGACACACGTAACCTTAAATGAGATGAGGTGTTTCAAAACAACCAAAAAATCTGCACATTTTGCTCCCAAACAGAAGAAACGGGTTTTTGTGAACATCCAGGGAAATATTTTTTTTTTAATCTGACATGAAAAACAAACCCCAAAAAATTCAATTTTACAAGACATTTTACATTTGGTGCAATACCACAGATCCAAAGTACGGGATTTCATTCTAGTTTGAGCCATCTCTAGTTTAGGTGTTTACTATAAAGTTCTTCTGGACCTGCTTTGAGCCTTGCAGTTAAAGATGGGCTTTTCAAGTACTTCCTGCCTGGAGACAGAAGAATCACATAAACCTGAACCAAAATCCAAGTGAGCTAAAAGGAGGGCTCAGCAGACACGAGTTTAGGCCTCGTCACATCCCAAGCATCAGGGTTGTCCCACAAATAGCAGAGCTGATGAAGCTTGTGCTCAGCACAGGAACTTGCTGCAAGTCAAGTCCCTGCACATATCTCTGCTCATCACTGCCAAATTCCAACTGCTGCCACCCCTTCAGCCACTTCCTGCTGATGAAATGAGAGCAGAATTCAGTCGATGTGATTAGGCAGTGTGAGCACCAAGCCCATAACCTGCAAGCAGCAGCTCCACTGTTCTCAGTGATACCCAGACCCACCTTGTGTTTGCCCTCTCATGTTTGGCCTCTCAGGCCCAGCCCTCAGGAATTCCCGGGATCCAAATCCTTACCAAAAGCCGAGCTTAGAGGTGACCAAAGCCCTGGTCCTGCTCTCTCTTTAAGGGAAGCCCCTGCCCCCAACACCCAGTGAATTTAGCTCAGTCCTCACTGTCCACAGTTTGTTCCTTCTTGGTGATGAATTATGGATGCCCCCCAAACGCATCTGGTACTCAAATCACCACTTAATAATGGATGAATAAATGAAGAGACTGCGCTGGGAGGAGAGAACTGTGGGGGACTCAACTTTGAATCCTGTGCTCCAGCAGCAAGCATCAAAGCTGTGCTGCCAGGCTTGACCTCAGCTGGGGTTTATTTTTAAAAGGGTTAGAACTAACCTCTTAGGAACATGAATGGCCAAACAGCAGGGACATGGCATGAAAGCTGGCCCAGAAATGCAGGGCAAGAATGAAACCCCAGATGAAAAACTTGCTAGAAGAACATGGGTACCAAAAGTCTTCACTACCTTGTGCCAGGCTGAACTGAAGGTCACAAGTGCATTGATCATTTTCACCAGAAATACACCCTTAATTCCTACTAACAGAGTTCTGGTTCACAGGAACTGATGCAGCTTGAAAATACAGAGCCTGCAAATATGAAAAAAAGATGAAGGGCTGCTGAAGGGAGCTTTTAAGTTTACGAGCAGCTTGTGATCACATGCTCCAGAGCAGGAATATGCCCTCAAACGCTGCTGGATCTCGAGCTGGAAACATCCCGTGTGCTGGGGAGCCAGAGCTGGGAGCAGTGTGGCCCCAGCAGTGGTGCTGAGGAGGGGACAGGGCCAGCGGCACCGCGTTATCCCCCGCTGCCACCGGGATGCGCTGCGGGCGCACGGCGGGGCAAAGCTCGGTGCGTGACTGCATCGTCCCGTCCCGAAATTACCTACTCCTGCACCTTCCACGGGACTTTCACAGCTCGCTCACACTCAGAAGGGATTGTTATGTCACGCCTCGTTGTGCCCCGGGAGGGAGCCGTGCCCAGCCGGGACGGTACCCGGCCGGTTCCCGAGCAGTGCCACGGCCACTCTCCTGAGACCCCGCGGGCAGGAGAGCGGCTGCGGCACAGCCAGCACACAGCCCGGCACAGAACTGCCCGCGACAGGCACTGCCAAAGTCACTGCGACACCACAACTTCATTGTGGGACGTCATGAGAACCCAGACTTTATCCCTATCCAGCCTGTAAGAAGCTTGAATCTAATATCTGCTATTGCACTATTAAAAAAGCTCTTCCAGAGGAGGATTAATCATCTCAGTAGGACTGTGCAAATGCATGTGAGATGAGTGGGGAAGGTTATATAAAGCCCACAGAGAGAAGAAAAATGCAAGAATAGAACTGCAGACCTGCTTGCACAGCACCTGAGTGCCTGCAGGTGCTTCTACCAGGGAGATGCACTGCCTGTGCTGGCTGTAATTTAGTTGTCAGTCATTTGCCTGATTAATTATCTCCTCAGAACGGCTCATCACACAGGAGAGCTGAAGTGTTACAACCCTCTCTGGGGATGTGAGCCTCCGACAGACACAGACACAGACACGAGAACAACCCCTCTGCACAAACATGAGCTGACAAATACAGAGCCACAGAAACACACACCCCACTGCAGAATAATCTGAGATCTACACGTGTTAATGGCCTTAATGAGCTGTGCACCACAGGCAGAGACAAGAGTGAGTGCACAGTCAGATCAGCAGAGCTCCTGCAATCACAGAGAGCACAGGTACCTCAGCCCCAGGTGTGTGCTCCAGGCAGCAGTGACCGACGGCATCAGGGAGCGATGGGAGAGTCCAGCACAGTGCACTCTGCTGTAGTCTCTTATGAAAAGCCATCCTTCCTTTCCTCCATCAGTAAACCCTGCCAGGCACACTCACATGCAATGTCTTTAGCTGTGAGTAAACAACTGGGAATTGCTGTGTCTTCAGCATTCCCGTTCCTCTGGAGCAGTGCGTGTTTGTCTGCTGTAAGCGGGATGGATTTTCATTTACTTAACAGCCTTCATATTCATCTAGATACTATGGCCATAATTAATAAAACATGCCTTCCTAAAGATAAAAGGGGTTTTGGAATGACAGTGTGCTGATAAGAACTAGAAAATATTATCCTCTTACAAACAGGGTCAAACAGCTAAATATCTCTGAGCAAGTGAGAAAAAAGGAAGGGTGATGTGATGTTATCAGAGTACTACTAAACAACAGCTGAGCCCACAAGCATGAGTGCAATTTATCCTCTAGCTAAAATTCCAGTGTATGCAATAAAAAGAGTAAATCCACCTACTGTGCTTCTGTGATGGGCTTCCTAAATCCATCGGCTTGGAGAAATAAGAGTATTTTTCTCAATTGCCTATGTTAGAATGTAAAAATACTCTGCATTTTCCCTCCGTCTTGCTCCCTCTTCTGCAAGTCCCTCTTTGTGTTCGTGTGAGAAGGCAGTTTAAGTTTGATCCCATTTATTAGCTCAGTCACTGAGGAGTCACTGTCAGTGCTGTGATGGTACCAGCTCCTTCACTGTACACAACACCGCAGCAGCGGGGGAGAGAAGAGGTAGGATTTGATATAAACTACTTTTTGCTGGAACAATTAACTCTTCCCTGACTGGCATCTCCTTCCTGGGATCTCTCGTGCCAGTTGACACTGAAATGTGTCAACAGGGAATTCTTTATGACAGCTGTTTAATGCTCCTGTTCCTCTTTTTAAGGTTTTCTCTGCTTTTCTCTTCCAGTGCTTAACTGGGAACTACAGTCAGACACTGCCACAGCCATGATTTCCTACAACCACACCAGGTGCCCCTTTCAAATATGCCAAAGTGACTCTGGATCACAAATCTTGTGAGCATTTTAAGTTTACTGTGTGGCCAAGTCACTGACAGCGTCTAAAACTTACAGAGATTTATTCTACACCAACTAATGCTCAATTCTTTTTAAAACCTCTGACCCTGAACATCCCAAACTGCACAAAATTATCTGCAAAGAACACAAATGCGCTGCTGCTAGAAAGATGAAATGTGGGTGCACCTGTTCACACCACCTTACCCCCCAGACACATTGATCTTCAAGGCAGCAGCAGAGAATCCTGGTCATTGCTCTGACGTGAATTCACAGTCAGGTAAAAATGGACCATCCTGCTGCACCTCCTCAATCCCCTGCTCTAATAAAGCAGCACAGCTGAGTAACACCCCCCCAGAGCCAGCTCCAGAATCAACCAGGGCTGCAAAGCTTTCCACAGGTTTAGTGTTTTCCTGGGAGAACTACCATATGTATATATAAACACTGTAGATATTTGCATCTCTTAAGAGTTTTAACTTTTTAATCCCTGCCCACAGTAAAACTTCTCTGATGCAAATTTTTACTTAGAGCTCCATGAGAAAAACGAATCAAATGAACTAAATTTTCCTCATTAACCATTTTCCTCTGGAGGACACCATGCTGGATTAAGCACAGATGTTTCCCCCCCGCCTTCAAACAGTACTTTGTTGTCCATCTATTCCTTATTTCTGCTCATAAATGAGAACAAAACCTGTTCTGCAATAGTGGATCTGCATGCCAGGGCTTCTAACATATTTCTATTTATATTTTCATATTTCATTCAAGCAAATGAGCATTTTGAACTTTCATTAAGCTTCATTTCTTGATTTTTAAGCATTATCTTGACAGCAACCCAGCTCCTACATCTGCCACTCTGTTACAAAGATTTGCCTGGTGCTGGAGGACACTTTCTTGGAACACTTTTCCTCTGACTTTCACTAATGGTCTCACACATTCCAAGTACCTGCATATGTAAACACACAGTTCATTCACTGTGACACAACCCTCCAGTTTCCTCTTCCTTAGATCCAATCACAAATCCTGCTGGCCTAGTGGGAATAGACACCCCCCCTTTCGGTTCAGTAGGAGATACAGCAGTTTTAAGGGGATTAGAATAGTCTCTAAACAGATTTAAAATCTTTTGTCTTCTACTCTGAGCCAATTGCCTGGAACTTCAGCATTTCAGGAGGGAAAAGATTATTGCTTCAGGGAAATATCATAGTTCTGATATTGCCAAAAATATTCACTCTTTTCTAAACTCTTCACAACTCTTCTGTTTTGTGCAGAGCTTTTTCAGCACAGAAGGTCCATAATAGAACAGCTTCTCTTCACAGGTTGACCTCATGGTTTGTAGCTCTGAGGTCAGGAGTTACGAGCATTCTCATTTCTTCCCCTTAGAGCCAGTGAAGAATCCTGGGTTTGCCTGGAAGAAGGCAGCAGCCACCCATCAGGCAGTTCCTCATAGTTTGATAACTGTACAAAACCACTGTGATTTGCTTCAAAAGACAACTGTAGTTATTTGTTCTCTGGAGAAACAAAGCATTCCTCTCCCTGATGAAGCCTTTAACCTCAGATAGAACTGACAGATAAGATTCTGATGTGGAGATAAATACAAAACTGCTTGGAGATGAAGGGCATTGAAGTGCTTTGGGAGCTGAGCAGCACTGGAAGGCAGGCAGGTTTCACAGTATCACAGTCAGGGATGGTTTGCGTTTTAAAACACTCTGTGCCCAACTCCCAGTGCAAATCAAAGCCAGCCTGTAATAGTCCAGGCTGTAGGACACACAGGCTAAGGGTCACCTGTATTTGCATTCAGTGACTTTCGGGGTGTTAATTTTAGCAGAACTATCAGCAGATACAAATAATTTACTTGTGAGAAAGAGGGAGAGACTGAGCTTTGTTTAGGGTGCCTCCCAGAAGAGCATCTCTGCGCAGCTCTGACTGACAGGCTCATTCACAGCTAATGGCAGTGTCTCCAGAGCTTCCCACAGATAATGCCGGTATAGCTGTACTCTGATAGAGACGACTGGAATTTCTCCCCTCCCGTCTCTGACAACACACAGGCTGAGAGCCCACCTGAATGAATGAAAGGAACATACTTTCCCCCTCGCAGCATTATAAAGGCTTTATTTTAAATTGTTCCAGAACTGGCTCAGTCAAACCAGAACTTAGTTAACCACCTCCAAACACACCGTACTTATTCCAACCACCTGAGTGAGCATTCCTTTTACGTATTTTCACTGGTTTCAAAGAATCAAACCATAAAGAAATGTAACTTCCCTGCTGCCAGATCCGTCTATGAAGAACTTTTATTCTGCCTTGCAGCTCGCAGCGGTTTGGAGGGAACACAGGAGCTGTTAGTCTGGGTAAACCCCCCGGGCGCTGCCAGGAACAGCGGGTGCGAGGCAGAGGACCCGCTCCATGCCCGCGCTTGGGCGGGTCGGGGCCGGGACACACAGACAGACAGACAGACAGACACACACAGAGACACACACACGGTCCCCCGGCAGATGGCAACAGCGGCACAGCCCAGGGACGAGCGACAGCCGCACGGGCACCGGCTGTGCCACCGGGGTGCGTGTGCGGCGGCGTTTGCCCCATTTCCCACGACACCTTCCACAGTCTTTACAGGCTGCAACAGATACATGAGAGAGAGAGCAGCAACACTTGAGCGGGGAGATTTTGCTGGAGGTGGAAGAAGGAACGGAAGCTAACAGGTGATCTAGTTTCTAATCCAGAAAAAACACTGATTCTGCAACCTAGTCCAGTCGGTGCCTGTTATCTCCTTTTCATAGTTAACTTTTACCGAAGCAGCAGAGCTGCCTTATAAACTGACTATCCAGGTAACACTCCCCTTTTTATTACAGTCTCATGATTGACCAGAGAGCAAAGAAAGGTGAGGCCCAACTGCAGCATTCCCACTGCCAGTGGAGCACGACCAAAGCAGAGCTCTGTCTCAAGGACAGATTCACAGATTCACAACACATTTATCCCAACGAAGATAAAGACAGGTGGCTGTTAGTATTTCATGATTCTAAATCAAAATCCCTCTCCAGGGTCAGAGGCTGTGTGAACTGCAGACAAAGTGGGTACATCTCTGCTCCACTACAGGTGTCAACTCATCAGCAGGCTCCTGCCTTCCAACAGATTGCACTGGGAATGTCTATGCCCCAGTAGGAGTTAGGAGACTAAACACCTCTAGGCATCTTGGCACAGAGCCTCCAAAAACTACCGTACAATACATTTGAGTAAAACCAGGCAAACAAAAACCCCAAGCAAACAAAACTCAGAAAGAAATTCATCTAGAAAGCCCTATAGATTTTCATTGCTTGTTGAGTCTATTTGGGCTAAATGGCAAAGCTTAAAAAGCTCATTTGATTCAAACTAATCTCGTTAAGGAAAAAAATACGCATTCCTCAGTGCCAGGAAACAGGAATATATGAGTCACATCAGCTGAAAGACTAGACACCAAAGCTCAGCACAGTCAAAATGGAATTCCAGATCCCGAGCTCCAGTGTTTCAATCTGGACCCATAAGCCTGAGCCTCCTGCTCAGCCCCGTGCTGGGAGCAGGGACCTGCTGAGCCACGCTGGTACCCTCTGCCCCACAGGACTGCCAGTCCTCGGGTGCAGGGATGGCTGTGTGCAGCACATGTGTGCGGCACGTGTTTGCAGCACGTGTGTGCACACTGCAGTGTGTCTGACCGAGCTCCAGCAGCGTCACCTCGGACTGCAAAGGGGCCTCTTGTCACCAGGTGATTCAAGATCCCCCCTCCTCCTTTCCAACACACCCGACATTACACAGAGGCACAATTTCTTCAATTTTGTCCTCTCTTCATGGGGCATAAACCAGCTCCAAGACTGAATGCTTACAGACATTTTCCTTCTGAGATAGTATTGAAGAATATGAGCGTGGATGTCAGAAAACAGCCTTTTGCACGAATTGAGAATGGACTCAGATTCACTGTTCCAGAAGCCCTCAGATCTACTCCAGACCACCACCACCTGAGATTAAAAACCTCCAGGGTTCAGCCTCTTTTGGGGTCTTTTGGGTTGTATGTTGCAGGACAGTTCCCAAGCAGTTTGTATCAGTACCCACAATTGTCACTGTCTAGATCTTACCATAGTTATTTCAGTTTTGAATGGCTGAGGGTGAACATTATTATTATTTGTATTTCAGAATAGGTAATAAAGATCCAAACATGACTGGGAAGTGTCTGTTGTGCAGGAATAGCAGTTCCCATTTATAATCAGTATAAGAGACAACAGAAGGGTGAAGTTACAAAAGCAGCCAAACCAGAAGTCAGTGACAGAATCAGAAGTAGAATGTGGGTCTGCTGAGGATTGTATCCTTAGACTTATATCTTTATTACAGCAGTCTGTGGGCTCATTAACATCAGTTAGTATAAGCTGACATTGCCAACACGGGAAACAATCGTGCATTCTGCAAACCTCACTTGTGCATTTCTGCCTCTGAAGCAAAAAGGAGGACAAGCAGCCAGCAGTGTTTGTTCCACTACAGCCTTACCCTCCATCCAGGCAGCAAAAAACGTGTGGAGAACACAACTAAGTTGAGACTGTGCAAAAACTTCAGGACTTGGTGTCACAGTTTTGTAGCACCCACTGTGCTGTGCCCAGTCGAGGGGAGTTCCATGTTCAAACACCAAAGGGATAGACAGCCTGTTCAGGTTGGATTCCAACTGCACCAACAAAACCCAAACCCAGACCAGGTGCTGCTCTTCACTCACTCACTTGTACAAGCAGAACTGGTAGAACCACAGTATCAGGTCACACTTTAACTGATGGGCAGTTTCACAGAAATCTAGCTTAAATTCAAGTGACTTTCAGACAGCTGGTGCCAATTCAGTGACATCACCTGTGTGTCTGGTTCTCAGCTCAGGCTGTACCACAGAGAGGTTTGGGCTGGAGGGACCTCTGAAGGTCCCCAGTCCAAGCCCTGCCATGGCAGCAGCTCCCACAGGTGGGCAGATGCTCCAGCCCCAGCTGAGGGCCAGCTCAAGTCCTTCTCCAGGCTAATCTGGTACCACATATCTAAGCAAACAGGATTTTGCATGTCTGTGCACAGCACTCTTTCATCAGATTACAAGGGAAGAGTGAGTCTAGACATGTCAGAGCATACTTGAAAAATAGAGGATTACCGAATCTGCCATATATACCTCCTTGATTCTGGACTCTCCCAATGCTGCTGTAATAATGTTTAATGACATTATATATAATCAAATTATGTAAAAGTTAATTGCATTCCACTCAGATTTCCTTTTTATATAGCAATCTTCTGCTTCATCCATATGCAACCTACACAGGCAAGAGAGGTTTTTACTCCAAAAAAAAGCAAATAGTTTTGAAAAGTGTCTCAACTGATAAAACATTTCAAAGCTGCACTAGAGTGCCAAGAGTTCCAAGCCATCTAAGAGGAGTAGGTACAGAAGTAGATTGCAGGTAGCTACCAAACTCTGGGGCCAAATGATCAATTGAGGAGCTTTTATTTAGCTCATTGGATTTACTCCAACCAGGGATTTTACTCTCCAGCTCCATCCTTTCCTAAGTTTTCTTGCAGATAAACTCATCCACAGGAGCAAAGGAAGGCCCCACGTGTGGGAGGCTGGGCCTGAACTGTTACTTCTGAAGGCCCAGCTGTCCCAGCAGCAGCTCAGCAGTGTCAGGGTCAGTCTGCTCAGTGTTCCTTACAGTGCAAAGGGAGGTAAATCAGAGCTGTCCCTGCACTCAGACGAGCCCTGGAAAGAGTTAAGGAGAGGGGGAGGCCAGGCTCGAGTGGGTGTTCTGACCCAGCCTGCAAAGGGATTCCTGAGCCCACACCAGCTTTTGTTTAGGTCCAGACCCACTGGCACTGGAATGCTGGAAGTGCTGCCCGTGCACAATGCAGACTTTCTCTCCCTCCAGCTACCCCTGCCATTTCCTTGCACTTTGTCCTGGGTTTGCACACTGGCAGAGCTTTATGTGCAGAAGTATGTAATGCACAATTCAGGAGTCAACAAGCTACAATAAAAAAGGAGTTCCCTAAAACTCAGCCTGTGTGATATAGCAATAACTGGGACATATCCCCTTACCTCTGCAGTGCCAGAGCACACAGCTGATGTAATGCACCTATTGCACCTCTGATTTTCTGCACTTCTCGTTTTCAAACCCCTGGCAAATCGATTTATGGAAAGAAGCACATTTAGACAATGATAAAACATGATGGCTACCTCCACCAGGACAAAAACTAATATTACTAATGTATAAGAAAGAACTAGTGTAATGACAGTTAATCATGGATTGTATTTCATTGACAGGCTATTTTTAATACA
This sequence comes from Cephalopterus ornatus, assembly GCA_013396775.1. Classification (NCBI taxonomy): domain Eukaryota; kingdom Metazoa; phylum Chordata; class Aves; order Passeriformes; family Cotingidae; genus Cephalopterus; species Cephalopterus ornatus. Next base: position 357,204 of record VZRE01003840.1, on the reverse strand, counting down.
CTTACAATACAGATATATTCAGCTAGTAAAAAAATACTTATCAGCCCAAACTGTAAGCCAGCAGAAAACTAAATTGATCCACAATTCCACAATTGCTGGAAATTTAACCAAGATTATGAAGTTAGTTCCTGTGAGAACCCAGCCAAAACTTTTAGTGTTGTCTGCTTCATGACTGTAGGCAGTAAATGAAATGCATTTCAAGCAAATGAGTCCTGTGTTGAATAAATGGAGTTTTGATTTAAATATTGAGCTAAATCATCTTTTTTTATTGTAAATGCAAAAAAACAGCTCCTCCTCCCTCAGATCTCTCCCATAGCACAGATTCATCTGCCACAGACATCAGTTACACAATTCCCTCCCTCCTACCCATCTCCAGTCTGCACTTGATGTGCACAATCACATCTGTAATCTCCAGAGCTTCCTAAGAGAAGAGCTCATTTTCCTCTGCCGAGCTGTCAACACTGAAAAAAGAGCAACAGCCAACAATAGTTATTCTTTGAGCTCTGCCTATCTCAGCTCAGTTCAGACCTCGTGGCACGGAGCCACAACCCGAGGCATTGTAAATCCCAGTCTCATCAACTTCAAGAAAGATTTTCCAGAAGCACTTGAAGGAATCAAGGAAAAAAGTTGCAATCTCTTGACAGTCTCATCCTACACTAATTTACACTTTTTTACAAATTTTAGGAATTCTACAGATGAAGGTCCCTTCACGTGACTGAAACCTCACAGAGTGCACAAGCAAGGACAGGAGAAAGGTTGATTCCAGGATATCCTTGGTGTGCAGGGCAGTGGTTGTCCTTTTAATACACTTCTCACAAACTTCAGTCACCACACAGAAAAAAGGGACCGAGGAACATACAAGCACAATTCCCTCCAATGTAAAGAAAACTGGAGGTCCCAGATGAAATCTCAATACCACAAAAGCCAATTTGCAGAAGAAAAAAAGAATGTCATGTCAGTACCTAACTCTTAGATGAGGGAACAGTAACCTTCCACTTACCTCCTGTGAGGCTGTTTGCAGAGAGGAAGTGGAAGCAGTTTCCATTGTGGAGCATGGATTCTTCTCTCTGCGTCAAATCCCCTGCTGCAGATTTTGGAGAAGTCAGAGCCATCTCCAGCTTTCAGAGCAGCACAGCAACGAGCCTGCTCCACGGCAGACAGAGTAACTCAGGGCAGATACCTGCAGAGAGTGTCACTCGAGAAATAAAAACATCCCAGGAAAAGCAACAATTTCAGGATGTTGCAGGCTTGCTTTGGAAGGGACAGTGAGTGCCTTCCCTGGAATTCCACATTCAGGAGACTGTCCTGCTTTAATCCTGCTGCCACATATTCCATGCATTGAACAGAATTTATAGTATCAGTGTGGAGGAAGAACCACCGAGCTCAGCCTTGAGAGGAGGGATGTGATGGCCTCTCCCAGGAGCACAGGAGTCACCAGCATTCCAGGTATCTTCCCAGCACCTCCTGCACGTTGCTAACCTGGGGAAGACAATTTTTGTAAATAGTGGAAGTTACTTTGCTTATTTATTGTACAGTAGTCACTACAGGAACGCAGCTGGATGACTTACACTGGACTGACCCCAGCAGACACAACTCTTCTTTCCCTCCCTCCAGTATTTTCTGTAGTCTCAGAAACCTCTGCTTTTCCAGCAGCAGCTTCTCCAGAAGCCAAACTACTCGTGCTGGGGTTAATTATTTTATACACACACACATATGTATAACATTTACACATACACCTGACCCAGTCATTAATGTCTCAGCTGTGTTCCCAAAGGACAGCTCTGAGGGCTCTGTGTGATGTTGGCTTCTTCAGTCACCTCTACCCCTAAGGCTCCTCTCTCCTCTTACCTGCTGTCTTCACACTATATCCTCTGTCATTGCCTGGCATTCTCTTTCCCTTTTCTCACCTCTCTTCTGCCCACTGGATACAGGAGACTCAGCTTTCCCAGACTTTCAGTGGATACCTTCCTCAGACAAAGAAGGTCAAAGAAGGCTCACTCCAAAACACCAGACAGAAACCTGGGATCCGACCTAGTGCTGCTAACTGTTTGAATCTCTGGGAGTCTCCTTCAGTTTGTAATTACAAGCTGAGCTCTGAAACATTGCCCTAACATGTTGTGTTGTGAAAGCACAGATCCAGTTTGACATTATTTTAAAGAGAGAGGGCCATGAGGCTCACTATTAATTTACAGTGAGTAGAAATAGAGGAGGGGGTTTGAGACATTTGTAGCAAAACCTGAGCAAGAGATGTCCCTGGCAGAGCACCTGCCTGTTTGAAGCTGTACCTCTCCTCTTGCCTTTGGTCCCTCATTCAGCTTCTCTGGGAAGTCACCTCCTTCCTGACATTATCTTCCCACCAAGCCCCACCTTCTCCATTCTCTGTGTTGTCCAAATCTCCTCTGTTGAAAGGGAACATGTCTATCAGTGAAGTGACACCCACATGTGGAGCCAAATGCACAGCAACTTCACCTTGGGACAGCAGTGCTGAGCAGGATTAGTCCTGGAGGAATTCAGTATCAGTAAAACCACTTGTTTCCACATTTAAATGGCAAATAGCTCAGGGGGCATCCTGTGGCTCGGAAGGAGTTTGGAGCATATCAGAGGATGACATTAATTTGGTGAGGAATGTGTTTATTCTGGAGTCACCAAAACCGAAATTATAAACTTAGGGCAGATTTCACAAACTGACTGGATTGAGAGAGGAGGGAGGTAGTAGATTATCAAAGATACCCTTGTATGTGCTGTCATCTGTAGTTGTACCCCTTCATCATTCTCTGGCACCTACATAATTAGTTAAAAGAATACAGAGCAAACATGCTGCTTTAGGCTGAGCAAAAGCAATTCAAGCATTTCCATGTATTCATTTAGCACATCCCCAAATAAATGTTTGTGAGTTTTTTCCCTTTAAACTAATCCTTGAATCAACACCAAAAATACATTTACACACACAGAGCTGACTTGCTTGTTTAAAACAGAATCCAAGCTGGATATTAGATGGCATCTCAGAATTTAAATCAGCTGTGTCCACTGGAAAAGCCCAAACTGCATTCAACAGCACTTCTGGAGCTGCTCCACTGCAGTTCTGGGCAGTTCTGTCCACCCCACAGCCCGTGAGTGAGCGTCTGCTCTGCTCATCTGGGCAGCTCCCAGCCACAGTTCCATGGCCACAAAGTGCCACTTCTGGCACATGTGCCCTGGATGTTTAACCCCGAGGTTAGTGCAGGAAGCCACAGCTCCCAGGACAGATAAAACTGCTTCAGTACAAGACAAGATCAGTCCGTGTCCTTCTCAGGGAGTTGAGCTGGTGGGTAGTTACTCTGTCAGACTCTCACCTCTTTGCTTCAGGGGTTTTTTGGAAGGTCATTTCCTTTGTTGCAGGTTCAATCACTGTGACTCATTATACACCAAAGAACATATCCATGAGGGTGAGGAAGAGTGAATGGGCACGGATGTTCCTGCTGGCATGGACTGGCATCATTTCAGTGAAAGCAGATGAGCTGCAGTGCTTTATGGTTCTGTGGCTCATTAAATATTTTACTGCCTTGAGTTACATCAAATTCATGTTCTTTACTCTTTTTTTTTCTGGTCTGAAAGTGAAGCTGCTTCAGGCAGCTGATCTCTGAACATCTGTTTTCATACAAAAGATGTTCTTTCTTCACTCAGTCCCACCTTTTACAGCTTATTACAGGTCCTCAGAGTTCCCCTCTTCCCCTCCCTCTCTGTTCAGAATACCTGTATTGTTACAAAAAACCCAGCAAACTGAATGTCCCCATAACTCCTGGGCAGCCAACGGAAAAGCACACAATTAATCCTTAAAAATACAAACTGGTATCTCAGAACAAGATTCAGGGGCCAGACTTCCCATTAAAGTAAATGAAAGAAGCTCAGTTGGCTTCCCTGGAAAATTTCTTGTGAAGATTGTATAATGGAAAATATCAGTTACATTCTCTGAAAATATCTGATCTTTGTTACACTGGGAAGCACTCTGGCTCTGAGAACAGCACTGCTCATTGACAGCAGACATCAAATAGCCAAAAGAGAGCAACTCTATCTGTTCAGACCACACCAACATGATTTAAAGTGACTGCTCAGGCTGAGCCCTACCTGAGTATTATTGTGTGAGGTTCTGTATTCCCTTGGAAAAAAGGGACTTAAGCCCTAGAGGCAGGATACATATCGCTTACAGACAAAAGAAGCTGTGTACACCATAACAATCCTCTAGCCATTTTTGTATCACAGCAGTATTAAAGCTTAACCCCACAAGACCTGCTTTTGTTCGGGGAGGTTTTGTGTGGCATCCACCAGAACTCAGGCAAGCTCTGATGTCCTTCCAGAGCAGACACTCTGATAGCAGGGATGAAACACACACAGACTAAGGCATCACTTCCACCTGAGCAGTGTGATCAGGAAGCAGATCAATGGATAAAAGATCAAAGTGTTACCAAATGGGAGAGGGAAAAAAAACCCCTACTTTAGAGCATTTAAATGTGAGAGCCAGGATTTGCTTTTAAGCTGCACTGCGGTTCCCTCTGCCACGCTGCTCGTTTTGAGGAATGCGGCTCCATTCCCGGGCAATTCCATCCCAGATAACCTGCACGCCCAGGCATGTCACTGCACAGCCAGGGAGCAGCCGAAGGAAAGGAGTCTGCTGCAGTCCTGTGGAACAGGGGGTGAGCCCACACCTCAGGGTGTCAGCCAGCATTCCCTTTCCCAAGGGACAGAGCACACACACAGCACCCTGGCATGCCACCGAGTCCTCTGGCAACCGACTCGGCCAAAAATGGAAGGGGAAAGCGGGGAAAAGGCAGTCAGGAAAAGGGGACTTGGGAATACCTCGCTGGCAGCCTGATGGGTTCACCTTCACCCAGAACAGAGTCATCCCACTTGAAAGGAACACTCAACATTTGTCAGCTTTTCCTCACCCGCCCCTTGCAGCCTGAGCTGGAGCTGCACATGCAGGAGAGCCCTGCATTTTTGTTGAATGATGTAACTGAATATTCCTTATGCAAGGAAGGAGACATTGTTAAACCCGAATTCTTGATTTCAGGTTTATAGGGACTGTGCCATATGACTTTATGAAACAAAGCATGGCATTTGCAATAGTTTCTATGTATAGGGGACAGACTTGTTTCCTAATCCCCTTCTCTATTTATCCCGAATCGCCAAAACCTCTCTCGGTTTCACCAGGATTATTTATCACTAACCAGCTCCCAGACTGTCTGAAGTGACACTGGAAACAGCACACAACACCCTCTTGCTTCTGAGGAACATTTACATTTCATATTAGCAAGGGAAAACTGGAAATTTCTACTAGAAGAGCAAAGGGAACTCATTAAGCAAAGCTCTAAATCTCACCCAATAGCTTGAGTCAAAAGTACTTTGAAAATACAAGGTCTGTACCATAGACCACAAAAAACAAACAGCCTCAGAGGAGAAATGGGGAGAGGAAGATCTCCTTGTTTGGAGACAGATGGGAAATGATACTCTGGAAATGGCTCTGCTCACTTGGGAATTTGTGAGTCATACTGAGGAGGAGATAGACTATGGCTCCAATGCCACTTGTAATCAAGTGATCTATAATTCTAATAATGTTCCTGCTGTCAATTATGCTTCCAGTCTTGGTCACTGTCCAGAAGACTAATTTTTTTATTATTATTATTATTTTTTTCTTTTCTTCAAACTCATCTAAAGGAACAGGAATTTCTTTTAAGAATAATGCCTGAGAGCTTTAACCAAACTTCTCTAGTTCTGTACAGGAGTTTATTGCTGCACCGATATTGAGAAATAACTTATGCTGGGGGACTTAGAAAGGAGATGGCAACTTGTGTCCCCTTTCCCAAGTCAGTGGCAAACAATCAGCTTTCTGAGGATGCCTGGTAGGGCCAGACCCCAACCCTGCAGACAAGAAAAACACGCTCACAGTTGGCAACCTCAAGAAGCGGCTGCATTTTTTAAATGTTTGTTTGTTTTTTGTTTTTTTTTTTGCCAAACATCCAAAATGATTTCTTTAATTTATGAATCTCCTTTTTCATTAGCAGGAAGGGGTCTGGGAACCACTCAATCCATTCTCATTTTGCCAAAGAGAGGCGTGCACAAATGGGAACTACAAGGTAGCAGGTCTCTAGGGCCTGATCCAATAAATGTCAAAGTCCAGCTCTGCTTTGCTCACCACCTTATCACGGACTTCAGTACCTCGTTAGTCAATAAATAACATTACTTCAGTAACCTCATCTCCCTCAGAACCTGCGTAAGCCCACAGAAGTAGGATAAGTCACTCCATACTGTAGGAGACAAAAAGCCTATGAAGGTATTTAACAGATGATCCAAACCCACAGACTGCAGTCTCACTGCCCCAGGCACACAGCTCCAAATCCTCTTGGTGGTTCTGAGGTGCACACAGAACACCCAGAGCCCAGATGCCCACACCAGAGGGCAGCTCTAAGCGGGCATTACAACAGTTCGGAAACCTCATCTTTAGCCAAGGCTCACTCCCGAGCCAAGGCAGTTCACGAGTCTTCCTGGCACTTTCAGCCACCTGAGAGCCCCTCTCCCTCCCTTCACAGCCACCTGCCTCCTACAACCCAGTGTGGTCACATCCTTGACACACCACACCAACTAGAAAACATCTCACTTTGTTCCTGCAGCAATCCCACTAAACAACATCATAACACATCCCAAAGTTGTGTTTTTGAGGTTCTCCTCTGCAGGCAATAAAAGCTTCTTCCAGGCACCTCAACTGCAGCTGCCATTGTTTCCTCGGGCTCCATTCCTCGCTCTGCTCTTGTTTAATTAAACAGAACATGAATTACATGTTTTCAGTCAAAGGCAGAGAAAACTTCCAGAAAGTACATTCCAGCATCTAAAGGCACTGGGAAATCTGGAATAACAAGCTGTAGAGGGGAGTCACATTGAAGGGGAGAAGGGGCAAGGAGGAGCTTCTTTTAAGTTGCCTTATGGTAAGTAGTCCTGCAGGGAGAGCTGGCAAGAGACATCTCTGAACACCAGATTCAACACAAAAAGCTGTGTTTCAAGTTTGTGCATAACGGCCTGTGGCAAACACAGCCGAGGGGATGGGAACTGCTCAGGCTCTGCAGCACTTCAGTGTCTCCCAGGAATGTAACATGGAAAGCTCCTTCACCTTCCCACCCAATTTCCCTTGCAATTTCTGAGGCAATCCAGAGCTCCCTGACAACTGTGAAGATGTCAGCAGAGTCTCCAGGAGCCATTCCCTAATTAAATGGAAACAAGTGAGGCTGTGATAAACAATAAAAACTGTGGGGCCAGCTCAGAACCAGGTACCCAACAATCAATCTCTCATCTTTCGTGCTGTGTTTCTGAGGCAGATGGACCTGCAGACCTCGCCCAGGTCATGCCTGCCCTGCTGTCTGCACCCAGAACCTCCCTCAGACAGCCTGACAGACAGTGAGGCACGGACAAACGGGAGGCAGGAAACTCGGAACTCTGCCTAAGCTTGTGTAAAGATCTGTCACAGCCTGCACCGCACAGGTACCTGTGCAATGACTCTGCTGTGCACCGACTGCGCTGAGGGGAAGTGCTCCACCCCCACGGAACGAGGGCAAATTAAACAATGAAGAAAAGGTTTGGAATTTCCCTGCAGATCTAGAGCCTGTGGAGACCAGGATTTCATAATGACTTGCAGCAGACACTGGGCTGAGGTGTTCTCCAGAGCGGTCCCTAACAGCTGTCCCTTCGGCACAGGCCTTGGCTCTTGCCACACAGGCCTTGGCTCTTGCCACACAGGCCTTGGCTCGTGCCACACAGGCCCTTCCTCTGCCCCAGCTGGCCCTGAAGGCCTGGCCTGTGCCTGCTGCTCCTTCCACAGCTGCCCTTAGCAATTCCCTCAGGGAAGTACCTCAGGGTTTGCCACGTCCAGCGACCCGGGGGGCATCAGTGGGAGCAGAGCTGAACTCCCAGATAAGGTCAGGGCAGTGGAAGTAAGGGAAAGAAGAGTCTTTCTTCGTTCAGAATCTATTTCAATCATAAGATCAGATTAATTTAAGCTTATCATAGGAAGAAGTGGGTCATTTTAGAGATAACCAATGCAGAACTGAGATATGGAAATTGTGTTGCAGGAAGTTCAGCTGATCCTCAGTAACTGAGAGACTATCTTTACCAAAAAAATCTCTTCAGCCTCATCCTATTACTCAATCAAGTTCATTTATACAGCCATTTTCTCAGCTCTGGACAAATTAACAAGTTCCAGTGATATTCACAAACAATTTGGCCCCTTCGAACTATATTTAGGAACTGAGGGCTCCCTGCAATTTATTTCAAAACCAAAGTGAGACTGTGGTGTTCCAAAATTGTGAGTACAGGACCTTAGAAGAACCCTACACTCTGTATTTTGTATTGCTTTATTGTTCCTGCACCATTCACTAAGATGCTCTCAGACACTTTAGGGTGAGTATGGAGCAGCTTTTAATTCAGCTAAATTACAGAAATGATGAATGCCACATAAGAAGAAAACAAAAGCCTTTTCAGATAATGTAGAAGGAGCCTGGCTGTAAACTAGAACATTATCATCATTTTTCACAAGGCCAGAACAAAAAGCAACCAGAAGCAAGGTATGACTAAAAGTTTTGCAGTGGTCTCCAGGGCATGAATTTAATAGTTTTCACCAAAATTTGCAGGCAAGACATTCCCTTGAAAAGTCTTTTTTACTTACCAATAACAAGGCATGAGTTAACAAAAAATCCATGTATCTGTGGCCCTAGAAGACTTGTGGCTCTATAAGATGAGAATCTCCATGAGCTGGGAAGACAAAAAAAAAAAACTTTCCGAGACTAACATAAAGATTAGACAAACTAATCATCAGAATGAGCTGAGAATGATCAAAATACGATGCCTTGGTTAGAGGCAGGAGCATAACCTGGCCTGCATTCAGATAACCCGCATTTCCTCGGCCCTCCCCGACCTTCCCTCTCCAGCCCTGTCCTTCATTTGCACTAAACTGTTCCCCACAGCTAATCTTACTGGGCAAAAGACAGTTCTCCCCAGCTGAAACACTTTCCCCCTCAGTAAGGACAGAAAAAGCTCTCTTAATAGACAACACTTTGACCACATTGTTTTGAACAATAAAGAAGCAAGTTAACTTTGAGCTACATTCTGAACATGGCTTCAATTTACTATCTTAAACTAGCCACAGTCAGTAGTGAATCATGCTCTACTTCTGGTTTATTTTTTAGCAGTTAACCCACCTCTACCATGAAACAAAACATGACTCTAGAAATTACCACCCTGAGGATTCGGGGTATGTTTCAGACCTACATCTAAACTCTGGAGCCCGAGGCGTTTGAAGCAGGCACAGCACTGGCAATCCATCCACCCTTACTGTTTGTCATATCTCTGCAATTGTAACCCAGAATTTTCTGTTCTTTCCTGGCATAAAAATGTTTCTCCATAGCCCAGAAGAATGACAAAAAACAAGAGAAAAAGAAAAGCATACTCTTTCAAAGTGTTGTGCATATCTTTCCTTCCAACTTAAGACTCCAACTCAGTCACAGAATCGGCCACATTATATTGCTTGGCCAGTATTTTATTTAAATACCTGAAGTTTATTTTACATCCAGCCTCTCCTACCCAAGTCAGTTTTCGTTCTGGCTCAGTACACCTGTGAAAGCTCAAGGCTCAGGTTATCACTTCAGAATGAATGCACTGATCTCTCACACCAGAAAAAAGCAGTTCTCCAGTTAGAAAAGACTAAACTTAAATCACAAATGAAGTTTGCTTCATCCCTACAAGCTCAGAGAGTCTAAAAACTTAGGACTAACAGAGTTCCGAGGACCAAAATAAAACAAGCTTTAGACATGATGCTCTTTCCATTTTTTTTTTTTTTTTTTTTTAAGGAAGAAAAAGACAAAAGCAAAACTAGTAGCAAACTCTTGCAAACCCAAGGCCGGACAATTCCTGCGGTAGCCTCTTAGAACTTTTGTTTCTAAGGCCCAAAGAGCGAGGAAAAGTGTTAAAAGCACAGCAAAATGCTTGCTGGAAGAGAAGGTAGGCAAGCAAACCCCAAGCACACACCTCTGTCTCTCCCGGGCGGGCAGCGCGGACGGGCTGTCCCGGCTCCTGTGCGCGGAACATCAGCACCTTCATCCCCGGGACACAAACGGGAGGAGGGACCTGCGGAGAGCGAGAGAGATCCCGCCCCGGCTTTACATGCTGAGGGCTCTCGGCTCTCTGATCACAAAGCGGCTTTACAGCCCCTGTTCAAACAGTTCAGCTCCAGGGTAACAAGTTCAAAGTGGGAGGAGGCAAAAGGAACCGGCGGGTGGTAACAATCCTGCACAGACGTTTCGATCCCACCCCATCCGCAGAACCTGTTCTTCAGGTTGGGAGCTGAAACATCTGCCTGCTGCCCTGCTTGAAAGCTGCGCTCCGAACCTCTTCTCTCCTAACAGGTCTGCGGAGGTAAAATCGTATTTTATAATGCACAGACAAGCAGCCTGTGGGAGGAAAAGTTAATCATTGCTGTGCACCGAGTTTGTTTTACATTTTGGACTTCCTTGTGGTAACGTCGGTGGAGCAACTCACTCCCCTGTCGGGTCTGTTAGAAGGAAAAGCAGAGGAGCATCCCATGGAAATAAAGTCTGCACAGAAACTACACTTTGACTCCGCTGTTAAAAATAACTAGCTCCACTAACAAGAAATAGAGTGTCATTTACCACACAATCCTCCCTCAAACAACAAATTTTTAAGGAGTGAAAATTTGACCTTCAGATGCCTGAACTTATCTTCAGCTTCATAAGTGGTTTCCAATCTAATAGTTGAGTGCTCATTAGCCAGGATTTCAGCTCTGGGAAAGAAACTCTCAAGCTCTTCTTTGGTTTCTTGACCTATGTAATGAGAACACAGTATTTCACCCACCTCAATAAAACAGCAATAAATATGCACCCTGCCCACTTTATAAAACACCTCTCTGGTACAGAGAACAAATGAGAAATTAAACCTAGCACAAGGGTCAGCTCCTCTAACAAGTGTTCACAACCCAGATCGAGCCCTAAGCCAAGTCAGCAGCAAGGTGAAACTATGGCCAGGATGCACTTGTTGTTCCGCCTGTCGAAATAGCAACCAGCATTTCTGTGGCGAGAAAAGTTATGGAATGCTCTCATTTCACTCACTCTTCCCATCTTTGGTGTTTTTTCTCAACAAGTTGAGCTGTTGGACACGTGAGAGACACCGTGGAAGCCACAAGCACCAAACCACCCGGGAGCGAACTGGAATGCCCGACGGAATGATTCGAAGATTGGTCAGTTCGTTTTAATTTTGTATATTTTTATTTTTTAAATGTTGTCATTTAGGGCGGCAGCTTCAGGTCTCTTTATTTTGGGGCACGGCAGATGCTCAAAACTTAAATGTGAAAACGTCCCGTTCCCGAGCCCCTTTCCCGTGGGGTTTTTTTTCCTTGTGCAGGTGCGCCCCCCGCTGTTGCACCGCACAAAACGCCCCGGTGTTCTCCCTTAATTTCGTCGCTCCCGCAGCCGCAGAGGGACCATCCCCAGCGCCGTTTGCGCCATTCCCGCTCCCAGCGGAGGGCCGGAGTGTTTGTGCAGGACTGCGGCGTCCTGCGCCCGCCCGGGGTTCCCGGTAGCCGAGGGTCCCTGGGGAGCTGTGCTCTGAGGCACCCGGCACCTCACACTCCTCTTACGCCGTTCTTAGGTGGGCCCGGTGCCGCCTCCCGCCCCTTTTCCCTTTCCACTTTCCCCTTTTCCCCTCCTTTTCCCTTTTTTCCCCTCGCCTTTTCCCCTCCCGTTTCCCTTTTCCCGCCCTTTTCCCGCCCCCTCACGGCGCCGCAGTGACGGGATATCCCTGCGCGCCGCGCGGGCGCTCCGCCCGTGCCGGGTGGGGGG
>VZRE01003840.1:263973-334207 GCA_013396775.1 Cephalopterus ornatus | reverse complement strand
CAGCCGAGCTCAGCCGAACGGAGCCGAACAGAGCCGAGCCTGACCCGATCCCAGCCGAGCTCAGCCGAACGGAGCCGAGCCCGACCCGAGCGGGGCCGGGCAGAGCCGCCTCACGAAATGAGGCCAAAAGGTGTTTTAAAGGATATTAAAGCTCTGAGTATTTCACTGTGTTATTCCATGAACACGTGAACGCTTAGGAATGAAAATCAGTAGGAGAAGATGAGGAATAGTCGTTAGAGAGAGAGGAGACACGAAGGTCCCCACACGCGCTGTGGTGGGTTTGTCCCGGTGCGACAGAAACACTGACAACGGGGGGGGGCTGGAATTTATCACAATTTATTCTGATTTATCTCCCCTTCGCTGCTCACGGGCTGGTCTGTACGGGTCTGTACCTCCGTTGGCCACCACTGGGCGTCTCCCCAGCACCTCTTTTGGGGCCGAATCGGTAAATTCTTCAGGCTCAGTGGCTGCTCTGGCGCGGCAGCACTTGGGACTGAAGTTTACGCTCAATATGTGCTCAAAAGTGACAACAAAAAATCCTGACACTCCTGAATATTGATATAGTATTTATGTTATGCAAATATATGTATACACTTATTTATTTTGTACATACATTAATTTATATATAATATATAACTATAAATAAATAATATACTACTATATATACTAATAAAATATACAAAATATATCCATAGGTATATATAATAAAACATATTTATTTACCCATATATATTTACACATATAAGTATATATATGTTATAATATATGACTGAAAAGACACCCCCTTGACGCAAAGGATCCCTCAGCACGTGCTGCTTTCAAATTATATGGCATAACATGAAACAATAAAAACATATAAATATTTTTTTTCCAGGCAAAATAATAGGCTAAAGTTCCTTTTTAACCTGCTTAGATTTATGTATTTATTTACTTACTTACTTACTTATTATTTGACCTGTTCCCATAGATTTATGGAAGAGCTAACCAGCCTTCTGGGGAGGACCTAGGACAAGCCTGTGAGCTGCACCTTGCAGGTGAGTGGTCCAGCCATGGGTTTCTGTAATTTTAACTTCTCCTCTCTTAATTGTTCGTTGGGGGTTTTTTTTTGCCTTTACTGAAATAGCACCTCGGCCATCCTGAAGTCATCTGCGGGAACAAAGAGAACGTGGGCAAATATTTCGAGCCCCAGGTTATCCCAGCATTACTTCTGCGGGGTATAGAGCAGACTGAATCATGCTCAGCAATTCCACATTGTAGTCTGGGAACCTTCAGAGGTTCAGGTTGATGAAAAGTCCAGTAAACAAGCAATAATTACAACTGTCAACAGAGGAGTCCCAATAATAACAAACAACTCTGATTTATCTCCTGCTTAACCATAAAGCTGAGTTCACATTGGGCGAAAATGTTATGAAGAGGTGCAAGATACAAACTATAGCTGAACAGTAGGAGACATGAAACAACACAAAGTGCCTGAAAGCTGCTTTTAAAAATAAATGAATGAACAAACCCCAGTGACCTGTGGTGGCCTGTCTGGTTCTCCTGCATTTATTTGTTATGTGCACACATTTGAGAATGAAAGGGAACAATGACACGTGAATGAGGTTTGCAGAGGTTAATGAAGTAAAACACTCGTTTCTGCCATGAAAGGCTTTCCTCTCTGTGATGTCTCCTCACCTCCCAGGAAGCAGATGCCATGTCCCCCTCTGTCAGTTCTGCTGCAAATCATTTAAATTTCTGGAATCTCAGTTACTCTGAATTATGCTGCATGCGAGTGGATAATAGGAAATTTGAAGATATAATAAGTCTTGATCATTATTATACTTGCAATATAATGATGTATGATATAAAATTATAAATAATGCAGTTGCTGATATAAAAACCTTGAATGAATCTCCCCACTAGTAAGTGTTGAGCTCTATTTTAATTGCTTGTGGAGGGGACCACTAAATTCTGTTTAGTAAGAGACTACCCCAAGTACAGCTGCATGTGAATTTCTGTAGTTAATTTACTACTGTTCAGTTGTTTTCTTAGAAGTAGTTGTTTCAGATGAATAAATTCGTAACATCTCAGGTTTTTCAAACACAAAGTGATTCATGCCAACCTGCTTTCATAGGCTGCTGCAGAAATGAATTAATATGATAACGTGACCCTGTGAAATTACTACTGTTCATGTACTGAATGTTCTTATTTATTGCCTACAACATTTAATTGTAGTTTAAATAAATGCCATATAAGCACATTTACTGCAGAGTTTAGAAACAATCCACAATTACACTGTGCATTTACAGGAACAAATTCTCCATCCCTGATTCCTAGGAGAGGAGGATTTCTGGGGTTGACGCTGAGCTGATGATAAACAGCTTTGCCTTCGTCAGTTCCTGTCTGTCATGAACTCTTCATGGAATCCGAAAGGGTTTGGGTGGGAAGGGACCTTAAACTCATCCCGTGCCACCCGCTGCCATGGGCAGGGACACCTTCCACTAGCCCAGGTTGTTCTAAGCCCCGTCCAACCTGGCCATGGACACTCCCAGGGATGGGACATCCCGTTCTGGTTTGGTCTCTCTCAGTATCTTGCAGTGGCTCTGTGTCTATGGCAGAAATTACAGGACCTTGCTAAAACACGAGGATTTTGGCGCATTTAAATCAGAATTTCCAGTTCTCGTTGAAAATCAAGCCCAAACACAAACAAAACCCCCCCCAGCATAACTCAGCCCGTCACTGGGAGCTCGGGGGCTCTCCCTTTTGCCCTGTTCCCGCTCCCTCTGGGCACCGGTGGCTCTTTTCCTGGAGGCCCCGGTGTTGCTGCGGGTGTTCACGCCTTTGTCTCTCTGCAGAAATGTGTGATGGAGAGATAGTGCTTGTGTGGACGTCAGCATTTCCAACCCTTGCATGTGTTGCATTGCTAAGCAACTTTTAGCAACACTTCTCTCGCGTCCTTATGCCATCTGGAAAAGAGGATTAGACAAGGAAATGTGCCAGGGAGAGACAAAGGCACATGTAAGAAAGAGGTGGCTTAATTACTTGGGAGGATGAGTGACATTAATAGTAGGCAATCAGCAGAAGTGATTGAAAGCAGGCACAGTGCTTCCCAGGTAGTGAGGAGGAACCTCTGGGAAAGGTGGCGTCTTTTATCCCCCGTGGCCTTTCCCCTCCCTGCAGGGAGCTGGACCCCAGTGATGATGCACAGTGAAGGGCCCTGTGATTTCATGTATAATTAAGAGCTCCAGTGACAGTGAGTCTCTTCTGGACCTTCTTGCAGTTGTTTTTTACACCCTGTATAACCGGCTGGCTGCTGCTTGAAGGTCCCTGCTGCTGAGGTAGAGGAGGTTGTGGAACGCCAGTGGAGTGTGGAGCTTGTGCACATTCCCAACAGTCCTGCTCTCCTGGGATGGCTGCTGGGGATGGTTTGAGGGGACGAAGGATGCGGTGTCTGAAGGGTGTTTCTGAAGAACTGCCTTGTCTTTGGTGTCATCTTCCAGCACACCTGTAACTGCTAAAGGTGTAAACAGAACTTTGACTAAATCCATCTGGAGCTTCACCTGGGTTCACACACATTAGAGAATTATAGAATGTTATATATTTTTTGGTACCTCTCCTGTTACCCCACAAAAAGCCAAATATCCAACTTAGTAGAAGAATGACCACTTTAGATTTGAAATATTCCCGTTCTCTGGTTCCTTATGCACTCTAGCATTGGAAGAATGTTGCCTGGCAGCTGAGCAGGATTTAGTACCACATAAAACCAGAGAGGTTTGTTACTGAATTGTTTTACTTCCCCTACCTGGACTTTTGACTGCACTTTGCCCACTGTCTGATTATTTCCCTGTCAGTTGTGACTCTGAACTCTCCCAACAATAAGGAACAATCCACACTAAGGTTCAGTGCCAGCTCTGTGCTTCAGGGTGGTTTTTGCACATCCTTTGGAACAGAGCTGTGGACCACAACGCGCAATCTTACACTTGCTCCTCCCAGCTGGAACTGAAACCTGTGCTCCTGCCGTGCCCTGTCCTATCTGACCCTGCTGTCAGTCCATGCCAGTGGAATGGTGGCAGTGAACTCATCACCTGAAGATCATGCTGGGTGGGAAAGGGGGCCCTGGAGGCACCGCACCTTCCTCATGACGTAACATTGGGTTGCAGTTACGTGGGCAAGGTTAATGTTGCTGGAGACTTTAATTGGCTCATTCCTAAGATTCCCTGGTATTTGGCTCTGCTGCCTTAGGAGTCTTTAAACTTTTCTGCAAAAGGAATACCTTGGGTGAAATGCAGACTGGATTTAAATAACCAAAGCTTTTTTTGAATTGAATTTGGTACACTATTTCACTTTTCACAATCTTTAAAAAGCAAAATAACGTGTGATTCTGTATGTGACAAAGCAGTTATTCATTCTTGCCATGTAATTTAATGCGATGTTCTATATGAACTGAAGGGCTTCACATAATAGTATCCCACAGTAACAAACCTTGGGCAAGAAATGTTTGATTCTCCTCCCTTTCCCCTTTAGAGGAGTGCCACATAATCCTTGGTTGTTGTGTGGTCTCCTATTCAACTTTTCACACAAATGTTGGAAGGGTATTTATAAAAAGCCTTGAGGACCACCCACTTTGCTATTGAAAATTGGCTGAAATAATCCCTTCTTTATAATTTAGCTGTGGTGTTGTCGAAATTTAAGTTCCATGTGGATTTCTGTTTAAAGGGGCAGTGGGGAAATGACGTCCTGGATGGACAGGGAGCCGTGGCCAATTGTTGTGGTGACACCTGTGATGGGCTGTGCCTCAATGGCTGGCTCAGACCTTCATTGTGCTCTCCAGCTATTAACAGGACTTGGACATAATGCCTTGGTTGTCCCTCTGGTGATGAATATGATCTGACTGTAGTGTTCAGCACCCCCTGAGTCCTCAGCTCTCCCGGAACAGAACGTGGTTCTCTGGAGCAGGAGGGACAGAGAACTTTCCTGGAGCGAGGGAGCTGCTCATTCAGAGGAAATGCAGAGCTGCAGTGAGGTGCCCAGGGTTCTTGTAATGGATTTTTATTCTTGTGAGGAGAGAGTGGTTTTTTGGATTTAATAACATGGATTTTTAATGTTAAACAAAGTATTTTGGAATTAAAAAGTTGGAAGGATAGGAAAAGAACAAGCTGTGAGTGTGCGAGCACAGCCTGTGTGTGTAGGAGAGAGTAATCCCAGTTAGTGTAAATTATGTCAGTGCACACAGTAAAGAATTGCTCAGCAGGTTCTGGTTTGGTAAGGACAAGAGCAGTAATGAATCCCATCCCACTGCAGAGCCATGGACTCCTGGGCTGCATGGAAAGCTTGTCTAATCCAATTGCCTCCTGTGAGAGGGGACTGCTGGCACAGCACACACGGTTCCAACCCGAGCACAGCTGGTCAAGAGGTGCTCACAAGTACATCTTTGGATTGCCTCGCTCAGATATGAATGCATCACCTCACAGGAAATGATCCAAAAAACTTGAAATCCAGCATGTGTGCATGTACTCTCGGTGTCAGGCAGCAAAACATATGGAATGGAACTCAGAAGAACAGATCTGTGCAGCAGCACAGCCCACCTAAAGAATATTTGCATGTCAGAGTCTCTACTGTGGGATGTTTGTTAACACTCCCAAAATTAAATATTTAATAACAAAAATCAGGGGAATATAATGCACCTGATAGATTTATTTCTACCTTTAATACTAGACATGCTTGTAATTCCAGGTCACATTTTCTGAACCCAGAATAAAAGCATTCGGTTTTAGAAGCATCTCCTGCAAAGGAATAACTTTTTGTACATTTCAGAAGTCTCACAGTAAAGTGCTTCTTTAATCCAGCCAAAGTTGATAGTAATCAAAATTCATAGCAATGTTCAAACTCTCTGGAATGTGGGGATGGTCTGTTCCATGATTAGTTAGCAGATGTTAACTTTAACAGGCCCTTTTTTCTGTCACTGTAAGCTGAACAATAAGGAATTGAATAGGTCTTGAAGAAATCGCTACACAATCATGGGAGTATTCTCTTCAGATTACTACTAGGATATATTTGAAGAGAGGAAATTTGTTCCTCTCCTGTTCATTGGGTACTTAGAAGACTTAATTTTCCCTTTTCTCGGCAGTGCAATCATTTACATTCTGCATTAAGAAAGCATGATATTCCTGTTTATTGCAAAAACTCAATTGTTTTTTAAATCTTTTTAAAATGCCTTTTTGAGGTTATTCACAGGACTTCAGTTTAAACATCTAGCCAAGCATTGCAGGCAGAACGATGGCTTGGCTTTGGGAGAGAAAGTGCCTTCATTAAAGGGAAGGAATTTACCTTCCTCCCATCCTTCTGGGCAGACAGGTTTGCTTTGCCACCACATGGGAGTGAGGAGAGGGGGACAGGAGTGCAAGAAACAATCTCATGGAGGGCCCCACACCGGGGCAGGGGCATGTTCCTGGGGGAACTGCAGCCCATGGAAGGCCCCGGCAGGAGCAGGTTCTCCACGCGTGGAAAGGACCTTTGCTGGGGAAGGGGAACACGTGAGGAGGGAGGAGCCGCAGGGAGGGGATGTCATGGGCCCACCACAACCCCATAAAAATCATCCTTCTAAATACTGATTTGTAATCCTCAGTTAGTAATTGGTGTCTGAAGTACTGAAGTCTCTGGGAGCTGCTGTGTTAGTACTTCTAAGAAGCCAAGAACCTTTAAATCTCACTGAAACTCGTTTCAAAAATCTCACCCAGCATTTGGTTTCTCTCTATATTTTTATAGCAACATTGTTCTTTTTTTCCTTGTCAAGGATAATAGCTGATGTCAGAATTGTAAATACTCCACAATAATTATTTGAAGTGCAGAACCAGATGAAATAGACCCTACAGTGAAATATTTCTTTGAAGCTGTGAAACTTGATTCCTTGTTTATTAGGAAAGTCACTGCTTTAACTTTGTACAGCATTTCAAAAGACTTGGAAAACACAAGGAGTAATTTAAATGAATTCTAAACCCCCATTTGTCAACTCCATCTCCAGTCTGACACAATCTAATAGACTTAAGTTGTTGGAGAGGTAGTTTTCAACATGATGCTTAATGTATGTTTTCTGCTGGATTCCCAGCTGTAAATTCAATATACTGAGCACCTAATGGGGTCATGGTGATTGTTTCCTTACATTTGGACTTAATTAAGATTTAAAACCTATCAGCACAAACAAACAAAATTGTCAGAATGCTTCTCTCTCACTGGCTCTGGGTGTATAATCTGTCTTTTGACATGTGTTGCATCTGGAACCCGGGAACCGAAATCTCCTGTTTCCGTCATTAGCAATTCTGGATGTGCAGTGGCTGATTTGCCATTCCCGGAGGGAGACAGAGCCAGGATCTGGATCTGACACCCAATGTAGAGCAGGAGATGCTTGGAGCAGCCAGCATGCGGAGTAAAGATAATGGATTAGTTGACTGCTCAGCTTTTTAGTTAACTGAGAAATGAAAAATATCTTTGCACAGCAGTAAAATAACTCAAGAGTATAAGAAACAACCTTTGTAATACAAACAGGCAGTTCTTAGTGATTTTTTTTTTCTTTAAGCAAAGTGCTGAATTTCTCGTAACAAATACAAACAAAATAATTTTAGGACATTGATTCTATTTTGTAAGAGAAATCTTTCCTTCCTGGGGTTTCCTTTCAGTTATTTCCATCAAGCAAAGCATAGTGGTGTGCAGTAAGATCAAAAGGGTTCAAGTTAATAATTTCTACAGTCTTAATTCTTTTACCAAGAATGAAATAGGGACTAAAATTTGAATCTGGAGCCCAGGCTTTACACCCTTCACTGATGTTCAGAAACGCTGCTGGTACTTCACAAACTTCCAGTAACAACTTTGACATGTGAAACTGGTCCCAGAAATACAGCAGCTCCAGGATCTCAAACTGTGGGAGTCCTGGTTTCAGGGAAATTTGGGAATATTCATGCACATAGGCTTTTATGTCCACACAAAGCCATTTCCACATTTTGCAAAGGATTCAAGCCCATGATGGAGGCAGAAATGTTTCATTTTTTCCTGATTTACTGTTCTGTCTGATTTGTAATTGGTGGTAGTTGAGCAGCTGCTTTGACCTGGGAAGTCCTTTGGTGCTGGAGTAACGAGTTCCAGCACTGCCACCCTGAGCAGGGAGGAGCTGAGTGTCAAACCCCCATTTTTCCTCTGGAAACCCCTAATTTGCCTTGTTCTATTAAAATTCTAAAGGTGTTTGGTTTGGCTTCTGTTCACTTTTATTGTGAGATTCGGAACACAGGAACTCACAAAGTCTCTGTGTCCATAACACACTTTCTCTTGGTGCCCTGACTGCAGCAAGAGGTTTAAGAAAAAACCCCCAAAATACTCCTGGCCGTGTAATAAAATCAGAAGAGTTGGTGACTTGGATGTGAAGTTTCAAATTTGATGCTTCTGAGGAAGCTTTTGGTGGCTGGGGCTGCAGAGGTGACTGTCCCCCCTGTGTTACTGCGGGAAATCAGGGAAAAACAAGCCATTGCTTTTGCAATCCCTGTGCAAATCCTGTCTGTGACTCATGAATTTAATCAATTAGAAGCAAAATATCTTGTGACTCTCTGGATGGGGCACCATATGTTGCAACAGAAAAAGAGCACTTTAGGAGGAGGCATTTTGGTGTTTTTGGAAAGATGACATGGCAGAGAAAATGTAGAAAATGTGGTTTGCTTTAAATATTAGGACTTCAAAACAAAACCCAGTAGTTGTTTTACATAGTTCACTGAGCTAAAGATAGTTTTGGGGATTTGAGTCATCCTGCTGTTATTGGGCAGTCGACCATTTCTAGTCTTGGGCGTTGGATTTTGTCCTTTCTGGGTGTTCATGGCAGACAAATGTTGGGGCTTTTCAGAGTTAACTGGTCACTGGTTTCAGTTTGCTCAGGGACATTGGGAAGCAGGGAAGGTGCCTGGGGGACTTGAAGAGAAGGAGGGGAGAAGAACACTTGGAGAGTTACTGAAAGATTCCTTTCTCTGGGCATTGCTCTGCTGATTTCTTCTCTGATTCTTCTCATACCTGCTTTTGGAGACAAATGTCGGCAAACTCTCCCAGTACCTTGGGAGTGAGTTCTGCTGATGGGTACATGGTGAGATCCTGGAGGCTTTTGTGCAGCCCTGGGATGGATGGAATGCTGCAGCGATGGGGAACCAGCCAGTGTTCATCCAGGGCTGATGAACTTCAGGGAGGGAGCTTCAAGAGGTGTTGCTGTTTAGCAATAACATCCACGTAGCTCTTGTTTAATCATGGATGGAGTTCCATAGTGCAAACAGGCAGTGAGAGCCACACCCACGGAAGATGAATTTGATGTCATTTGACTGGAAAACCTCTTTTGTCACTACTTAGTGACACATATCTTAATGCTTACAAATTAATTTCTGGTAGTTTCATGGTGTTGGCCAAGCAAGTAAGTTCAGTGCCAATGCAGCAGTTTTAGTTTTTAAATTTTTTCCCCTTTTTTTCTTACTACCAGTGCTGTATTTTTACGTTTTTTGTTAAGGTATTCATTATTCTCCAAGACTTTTTAGAAAAGGTAATAATGACTGCCTAAAGTAGGATTAGATGCATTGCTAAGTGGCCTCAGAGCAGCAATTTCCCCTCGATTGTTTCAGTTTGCCCCTCTGATGGAAGCAGTGCGTGCCTGGTGGGGAATGTTCTCCTCCATATTCCTGATGTTATTACAAGATATCCCAGTGTAATAAAGAAAACAATTCCTAGGCACTGATAGCAGTGACATAATGTTGCTGCTGGTCCAGATCTCTGTAATCCCTCTGGTTTACATTTGCTCCATATCATCACATTTCTGCTGCATCAGCTGAAATATTTTTCATATTTCTGGACTGAGGAACATTATTGTCCAACAGCTCTTAAATTGACGGGAATTTACAGGACTCAGGAACAAGCTTTCAATTGAAACCAGGGCTGGGAGCGCATGGAGCTGGGGGATGAGGCCAACTCAAACATCTCTCTGGGTCCTTGTGCAGAAGGCTGGACTGTAAAAGGTTCAGATTTTGGCTCCTCCTGTTTTTAGGTCCAAGTGCTTGGCCGTAAGTGTTCCACCATCTCATTCCAAATGATCACTGTCTGATACTTTTTCATCCTTCACCCGCTAACTCCACGAAGTTTCACTAAAAGTTCATCTCACTGAGGTCCTTCTTCGAGGGCTCATTCCGAGTGAATGCATTCCCTCCTTTTACAGTTGTGAGCATCCCAATATCAGTTATGTGCTGTAGTATCAGTGTTTATGACTGATGACACTGGACCTGAGTGGGGAACCAGACCCACTCAGGGGATGCAGCAACTGCTCCTTTGAGTTGGTCATTGAAGCAGAAGGATCAGTAGCTCAGACAGCATTAAAATCACTGGCTAAGCAGGACACAAGACACACCAGGCTGCATTTCCCACAGTGGAGCTCATGGAATTGAAGGCAGTCTGTTTGGCAAAAAAGGGAATAAAAAAGGGATGTTCTTCACATCGTCATGTCATAGCTCTGAGCCAACAAAAAGTTGACTGGATGCATAAATTTAATCACATAATCAGTGTTTTAATAGATTAAAACCGTGTGCCTGGCAAAAATGTCCTGTTTTCTCCCCGCTGTTTCTTCATCTAAGAAGCCCTTTTTAGACAATTTGACAAATTCAGGAACAGCATCAGATGACACACAGGCTGTCATATGTTAGTCAAAAAAAAAGAAAAATAGTTACCATAACAACTGACTCACCACTTGTATTTCCAAGAGGGAGAACATCTTAAAGGAGAATGCCATAGGTCAGTCCCGTGTGTGTTTGTGCTCTCAGGGAACGAGCAGGAACATTGTGGTCATGGGTGCCAAGAATGATGGGGGGGTTCTTACTCAAAGAAGGATTTGGTATCAGAAATAAGATTGTGCTTCGTAGATGGTCATGTCCATAACTGGAAGCAACAGCAAATAAGTATGTTTAAAAGCAAAATGAAAAGTCCTGAGTACTGGATTTCCAATCATATTGGGAACCACTCTTTTTTGTCTGTTAGAATTACTGCTTTTACTTTTCTTTGGCTCATTGTCGAGGACCTGAACCTGCTTGTGTCTGAAGGCAACAGGAGTTTTACCTTTGACATCTGTGTTTGCCTGATCAAGCCTTAACATGCTATATTTTGTATTTTGTGTTAGCCCCTCTGAGCCGACTTCAAAGCCACTTCCCCAGATGTGTTTCCTGCATCTCCACTAAAGCCCTTGGTGCTAAAACTCTTGACATCATCACTAGAAGTAGCCTGAGGATCATCAGAGTCTTCTTTGAAGACTTGGTAGTAATTTCCACTACAGACAAATATTCTGCCGAAAAAAAGGTTTTGCCTCTGCCCCCTCTGTCCTGCGGGCAGTGATAAATAAAGAATTGCTGCAAAATTAGATTACTTTTAATCTGACATTTCATACGTTCTCCTTGGTGAGGGCAAAGGGAATCACAGAGTCACTGAGGTTGAAAAAGACCTCAGTGGAGTGATTAACCCTCTGTCTGTGCAGAGAATTTATTCTCTCTTCTCCCTGGACTTCTGAAATCCTAAATAATGCTGATCCTGTAACTGAGAGGTCGGTGCCCCACACGTGTGTGTGAACATGGGTATTTGTGCTGGGCCTGTTCAGTGTCCTGTGAAACACCCGAGTTACTCCTGGATGTACACTCCAGGTGGGATCCTGCCTCTCAGACACCTGTTACACACCGGGAGCCCCTCGGAACTGTAAAGAGCAGTAACTCTGACAAGCACCTGCAGCCCGGTGTTGCAACAGTGCCTACATAATTTGTCACATTATTAGAGTACAGCAGAGTACAAGAACTTCTGGCTGATTTTGACCACGCTAAATATGTCCCTCTGTGAATCATGCAATAAAATAATGTGAGATTTTGAGTCTGCCAATATAACAGGACCATTGTGAGCCCTGATAGGTGTGGGGTTCCTTTTGGTGCTAAGCTTAAGAAAATTTTAAAGAAAAAGAAGTATAGAATGCTTTCTTTTGGGTCTTTGGGTTGTTTTGTTTCAAACTTTCAGATTGGCTGCTTAGCATTTTGCTCAAAGAAAAGCCCAGCTCACACACATGGAAGATTGCCAGGGACTCTAATCCCTATTTTGGTTAAATTACAGTACCCAGATTGCGGTAACAAAGCACATTGATTTTATATTCAAAAAGATTTTTATATTTAGTCTGTTAACCTTTTGTAATTCCCACCCACAGCTCTGCTCTGGGAACATTTTGATGCTAATTGTTGTCAGTGGGGAATCTGCCCCGGCCCCTTGGGAATGTCAGTGCAGTGAATGCAGTGCAGGTGCTGTAATTGCAGCTCTGGGATTGTCTCTGGGCAGCATGGATGGCTCACACAGTTCCTTTCAAACTGCACTGGAGAACACTTAAAACCACAAATCTGCTAACCAAAAATAACCTTACATCAGATTTGAAATAAAGAAAAGAGGGGGGAGAATTCTGCCCCTCATTTCCAAGAGGGTTTTCCAGACTCGCGGTTTAAATCACTCCTCGCGGGGCAGATTCTGATTCAAGAGTTACTGGGCAGTTTTTAAAAGTCCCTTTGGGTTTGGGTGTTTGTGGGAATTCTTGTCTGATAGTTCCTGGAGCCGCTTGGTGGAACATCTCAATCCAGTGGATATGGCACGGGAATGGAGGGGAAAGGAGGGTTTGAGCTCAGAGCCCAGGTGCTGTGAGTGACACTGGACACACGGCTTCCTTCCAGCCCTTCGCTCAGGGGGAGAGAACAGCTCTGCTTGTGCTTCAGACACCTCCAACAAACTGTCCTGTCACCTTAGTGGGTGTGTTTGCTATCCACAGGAAAACTTCACGTTCTTCACTTCACTGGAATCTTCGTTATACTCTTTGTAAGATCTACGTGGGGCAGAGTTCATGAGTATGCACCAGCACTTTGTTTGGAATACACAATATGCTAAAGTGCTGCCTGGGAAAATATTTTAAATACAGAGCAGTCATTACATTTATTAAATTATTATAATTTTAGTGAGTTTGATGAACCCTCCCCCTGAGTGAAGTCTTTGTTTCCAAAAGTGCTTTAATATGGATGAGAGTCATTCTCACAAGAAAAATCTTTGGTGAACTGAAGTTACTATACAGAGAAAAAAGGGAAATTTAAGGTCAAAAATAGAAGATTGTTATAATCTTCACCGTAAGATAATATTTTTTTCTAATTAAAACCACTTGAATTCAATTTTAATTTCCAAGGATTGATTAAAACTGTTCTAACAGTTTAAACACAGTGGCCAATGGTAGTGAAAAGTCATAAAATCACAAAATCATTAAGGTTGAAAAAGACCACTGAGTGCAGCCCCCAGCCCAGCACCACCACGGTGTTCAGCACCACACCACGCCCTCAAGTGCCACTTGCACATGTTTTTGGAGGTGCTGACCCCCTCACCTCCCTGGGCAGCCCCGGGACATTTTTCTAACCCCCCCGGCCCACCAGGAGGCCGTTTCCTCTCGTCCTGTCCCTTGTGTCCTGGAGGAAGGGCCTGACACTCACCTCCCCTCTTCCCTTTGCCAAAGCTCTGAAGGAAATAGAGTCACGTTTGGGGTTTGTTTGCATACACCCTCTTGCACTTTTCCTGATGTGTTTATTTGTGCTCTCAGAAGTTTGGCCTCCGCAGCAATGCTAATGGGATCATAAATTAAAGCATGTCTGCTGCTATACCACTCTTCTGCTGAGTGCATTATTGGGATATATCACACTTGATAATTTTCTTTGGCATCAGTCCAGTGGTGAAATAGTCCTCAGTAACTTGAGTTAGTACTAGTTCATTTAACAAAAGTTAAATATATTTTTTTTTCTGCTGAATAGATCATGTTTTATCTCCTTCTCCCCCCCCTTAATGAACAAAGCTCTTTGGTGAATTGACTCCAACATTAAAGACTAATGCAGTGTGTCTGGTCACCTTTAAATGAAATGCCTATTACCCCGTAGGACCAATAACTCCATATTTTTAAAAAACTTCAGTTAAACGAGGATGATCTTGCAGCATTTCCCTGCTACAGCCAGATAAGAACTCTCTGTGTGATGTTAACAAACATTCCCCTACATCTGTGGGGTCACTGCCCCACCAGCCTTACTGAGGGCTCTCCCCTGCCAATGCCTTCTCCTTCCTTCCCCCACCCACCCCCAGCTCCAGGCTCGATGTCCTACACAAGTGATTCGTGTGCTGTAATTGAATTGGCTGTAAAAAGATAATTAATTGATATTTCACTCCCAGAGAGGTCAAGCTGCCCTATCCTGAAGGGTTGTTATGGAGGGAGTCATTCTGCTGGCACTCAGCCCTCAGAGGTGGCACGTGAGCTCTGTCTTGCTGGTAGTAGTAATTGTTGTAATTAAAATTAACATGAAGGGGGGATTAAGGAGTGATTCCCTGATTTAGATGCTTTAGCTTCACTTGAGAGCTTGTGAAACTGGAATTTATTTTAATGCCTGGCAGAAGACCGTGCCATTTGCTGCCTAACCCTCGCTGTGCCACGGTACCAGCAATGTGAGACCACAGATATACCACTAGAGGTGTGCAGATTTGAGATGGCCGATGTGAAATCCTGTCAGGCACCTTGAAACCATTGATTTTAAACACCTCTCTTTGAACAGCTGCTTATTTTGAGATTATTTCAGCTGAAGATTGGCATGAAGAATTCTTTTAGTAAATGGATTATCCAAATGTAGGACTTGAGCAATGTTTAAGAGGCTCTTAAACGTTTCCTTTGAAATTGTGTGGCACAAGAGCTATCAATTAACAATATAACAATATTAAACCCACATTAAATTTAGTGACACAGGAACCTTTCTGAAACTGTTGGTGCATTAAGAGCCGGGAGTTATTCTGGAAGGAGTGTGGTTCTCACTCATTGCCCAGAGAATAAATACTGCTACTACAGCAAAAGCTAATGGAGAGAAAGATGTTATTTAATGTCCTTGCAGAGGCAAAGACTTAACTTTTATCACACCCTATAATGATAAAGTTACAGCACTGTGGAGGGAACTGCAGCATTCCCAGCTGGAAAGTCCTTATTTAAGGTCTTCTGGGCAGGAGAAAGCATTGCAGGGGGAACATAACCCTTCTCGTCACACTTCACCCCACACGTTCCGGGACAAACAGTCCCATTAATGACTGACACTAAACAACAGCCTTCCAACACGAAATATTCCTGCCAGGGTGGGAGGTGACCAACCACCCTCCTGGCTCCTGAGCACAGCAGCCCCTGTGCAGGTGTCAGAGGGAGCAGAAGATACCAGTGGTGACATCGGGGGGTTGGTATCGAATCATCAGGAGGGAGCCCCGTGTTATGGGTTTGTTCCCTGGGTTGGTTGTGCAAAGCCCACACAAGGGGGAATCAGTTCTGTTGCACCGGAGAGGAAAGAGGGAAAAAAACCCCAGTTTTGTGTAATGTTGGCAACAGAATTCCTCAGCCTTTGCAGTACTGTAGGATCCTGAAGAATTCTCAGGAAAGGAAGGAAAGTAAAAGCTATTAAATTTCTATCTATGCCAGCCTTAATGTAGCTTAATGTAAAGCCGTATTTGCATGGACACAATACACTAAAATGAGGAAAACAATGGTGTAGGCATTTAATTCCAGCAAATAGTCCAGAAAATAACCTGTTCTACAAACTGCAGCTGTAATGGGAAAATTCTGGGGAAAAGCCTAGATCCTATTGTTTGAACTGAGAAAGTAGGATGTGCCCATTCCCAAAGTTCAGGTATAGATAACTATTTACTATTTATAGAGAACTATTTGCTTCACTCCCAGTAAGAATGTTTCAAAAGGGAAGAGCAGATGAGAGTTTCAGATCAGACAATTTGTTCCAGCTTCTGGTTTCAAATTCTTTTGACTGTTGAGTTGTACATTCTGCCTTTTGTCTTTCCACTGCAGGGGATGCTGATAGTTTAGTGACCAGGATCCAATTTTGCTTACAGAAATAAATAATAGGAAATCACGAGAGAATCTTAATATATGTAAATCAAACCCCAGCACAGTCAAGTGCTGATGATTTTGCATTTGTTCTTAAGTTACAAATGCAAAGGAAAACACTAGCACATCATAAATTACACCAGTTTTGGCACTTTCCCGAAGCACTACAGAAATACTTTTTTTTTTTCCTTTTCCCTGCAGAAAGGAGGCAAAAAGCCAAGTGGCAGGAGATCTGCTGAGAAAGCTGAGAGGATGACAGTCTCGCAGGGGAAGATGGAAGGCAGCAGGTACGTGTGAACCAGGACTCTGCTGCTCAGCTGGAGGCTGCTCCTGCCCAGAGCAGGTTTTAGCCCTGCAATCCACCACTCCTGGCTGAGGCTGCCCTCCTGGACAGGGGGCCCAGCTTTCTGGTTACCTGATCCCTGTTTTATCACACTGCCCTTCACATTTTATGCCAATACACCTTTTATTTCCTTATCACTTTGGCTTGTGCTTGCAAGAACGTTTTGCAGTCTTTAACTTTGGAGAGTGTTTGTTGTTGGGGGTTTTTGGAGTTAGATAGCTTTTTTTAGTGCTTTTCTTGTATTATTAGATCTTTCTAATTAAATAGGTGTGTGGGGGGGTTCACTACACCTTTACAACTGCCATCAAATCTACTTTGCCTGGTTTATCAGGGAGGAAAACTTTTCCAGCCAAGTTTTGCAGTCTGCTCTGATGACACTTAACTACAGCTAACCCTGCCATTACATCCAGCTTTGCCACTTGGAAACTGGTGTGTTTAAACAAACCTCCATAACTGCATTCATAGGATGTATATAGTTGAAAAGAAAATAATTACCTAGAGAGGAAAGACTTCTCTGCTTACCGTGTTAGTCAAGTTCTGAAATGGTGGGTTGGGCTATGGCAATGCAATAATTATTGTTTATGCAAGCACAGAAAATCCCTGCTCTCTGCAAAAATAAAGCAACACCACCAAAAAACACCAATCTGAATTTACTGAAAGTCTGGGGTGGAATTAGGTGTTGAAAGTACATTCTGACCCTTTGGGGTGTTAATGGAGGAGAAGTTCCCCCCAGCTGTAGATTTTCAGTGCGTCACTGATGTTCTTTCACTGTTTGAAAACAACACCAGCGTTACATTTTTTTCTGTTTGATAGGGAAGAATTAACTAACTGGATAAACTAACAAGAGTAAACTGTCATTTCAAGTGGAGTGAATAAACCTTCCTTCTTGTAAGTGCCATCTGAGAGCACAGTAAATAAAGCCTCTGGTTTTCAGTAACTGTTTAATCGATGCGCAGCTCTGAGAGCAATCCTGGCTCCTTCCCTGCCCCAGCCACAGATGTGCTCCCAGCAGGGCTGGGGTGGGACGTGGCAGTCAATGAAACTGCAGCTACAGCAGCAAGTATGAGGGGGAAAAGGAAACTCCTGACTCAGAGGAGCAGGGCAATGGCAGAAAGACTCCTCATTATAGATCTCTTCATGTGGAAAAGAATGACTAGTAAATGAGGTTTGTGTGGCACAAAGAGGATGGAAATACAGTTGGACTCAGGCAGAAGCTGTGCTCACTGTACAAAACAAAGAGCAGAGTAGGGCAGGGCTCTTTTGCATTTCTTAGCTGACACAGGGAGCAGGGAGATGGATGGAGATCCTCTGTCATGGGTGGGAGATGCAGCAGTTCAGAGGAAAGTGTTGTTTAACTTTCCCACTATTTGGGTTGTGATGAAAGTGACTTTTACTACAGCCTGTTATTACTGGGAACTTTTCAGTGTTTGCTTTAATTTCTTCGCTGTACAATAGTTACAAGCTCTTAAAAAGCTGCCTCGAGCAGGTCTGCCTTGGTGACTGCTTGTCACCTTTGTCCCTCGTTCAGCAAAGCACCAAATGGTGCCGGTGGGCCTTGCTGCCCTGAGCGGACAGGGTGATCCCAGTGTCCGATCACGTTGGCCCCGCTGAGGTGCAGTAGTCTCTCTGGAGCAGACAGGATGTTGTCTCACCTTTAACCAGTATGAAAAGTCATGTCCAGGCCACAGTAGCCAGGACAGTGTGCACTGGCTGCCCACAGAAATCAGAGGTGTGGAACCTGGGCTAGTGGGAGATATCCCTGCCCACGGCATGGGGGTGAACTGGATGGTCTTTAAGAGCCTTCCAACCCAAACCAGTCTGTGATTTATTAACTATTTAAAGCGCATCAAAAGAAGCTTCATTTACCACATGCAGCACCTGTGTCCCTCACTCTTACAGTGTGACCAATTCAGAGTAGACTGAGGGGGTTTTAACTTGAATGGCCTCACGTGGCTGCATTCCAACCCCTTAGTCTGAACCTGGTTTGCCTTATCTAATAACTGGCCTAAGGAGTTGCAAATTCTCAGATTTATGGATCTAGAATAGCTGGAGATGCCTTCATATAAGACACCATCTTCTGTGGTCTGTCTTTGGGCGTAAGATATTTTAATGTTTGTTTTAGTACTTGAAGAAATACAAAGAAGTCCAAAGTGTGATCTTCATCAAGATCCTAATCTTTAGGTGGACTCCCATACTGTGATGTGAAGGGTATGTCCTTGTGTGCTGAGGAGGGGATCTACCTGTTCAGGGACCCAAGAGGCACTAGAAGTACTTGACTTTTAAGTATTTTCTCCAGTTAAAGACCAGGAATAACCGAAATGATCGATGTGTGCAGGAAAAGGACAGTGCTGAGCTGCAGACAGGTGATTGCAGGTGTCTCACCCCTGGATCTCGCCTCCTTCTGCTGATCCCTTCCAGCCCACAGCAAGTCACACACCGGGTTATTAATCAGCTTCACCCCGAATCAGTCCCTGCCTGCAGTGGCTCCATTATCACAGTGTGTATTTCAAACAATAGAAATGATTGAAACAGGAACTCCTACATTTCTGAGAAGATTAAGAATGGCACACCACCCTGTAATTTAGGTAGTTGTGCAAGTTTTCATTTGCATTAGCAGAGTAGTGCAGATTGTGTTGAATTATTCCATAAAAATATCTTCAGGTTTTGAAAGATTTACTGTGCCATCTGTATGTTGTTTATTTTGGCGTGTTCTGGTGTGGTGGTGATGGATTCTGTGGCTGTTTTAAATGTGTGTGTCTTCAAATGGAGATGAAACTGAGCTCCATTAATTCCCCAGAAGCCCAGAGAGTGGCACATTTGAGTCTCAGTGCTGGTTTTCAGCCTTGAGAGCCACCTTAAAACTCTGAGTGACATTTATAGAATAGCTGAATTTAATTTTAAATCTATCACTCAATTCCATTTCCTTTATTAGTAAAATGAACTTCTTTCATATGTGACACTGACAGTTACTGCAAGCAGAAATTTGTTGTCACATATTTTTGTTTTCTTCTGTTATGTGGTAGGTAGGGTCAAGATTGTGTTATGATTAATTCAGAATAGTTGAAATTTGTATTTACTTGAAATCTGGATGAAGCTGGTTGATGTAGATTTATTTTTCTGTGACTTTAACTGGTTTAGCCAGAGTAGAACTTAATAAGGCCAAAAGGGTCAAATGGACATTACAGAGCCGTGTAATGACTTGAGATTCTTTCCATCTTTTTTGTGCCTTTAGCTTCTCCCTGCATATTCTGAGCCCTGTTCTCAGTCAGCTGGCTACTTGTTAAAGCAGGATAACACAGGAGGATGTTAATTTTCAGCGTCACTGCAGAGATTGTCCTTACCAGGATTGTTGCTGAGAATAATTCTGGTTAGGAAAAACAGCAATTGAAGACACTTAGTCAGTACTGAAGGGTGGTTCAGTTATTTTAGAAGGACTGGAACTTACCTGGCCCCTAATTGTGCAACTGCAGCTCACCCCAGTGCTGCAGATTTGAATTCAGGGACTTGAAGGACAGTGAAGTTGTAGAACTGGACATTTGTTGATATGTAACACGGCTGTATCAACTTCTTTTCCCCCATTATAGCATTTGGGTTTAGTTTTATAGAAAGCCTTGTTTTATACATGGTAGTGTGCTGTCACCTGGGATATGCAAAGCTGTTGCAGCCAATGCCATGCAGACTTGCTGAGGCTGCAAATAAGGATTTCTACAATTTCAGGACAGCGCTCAGCAAACAAAACATTTCGTGTTACACTTTGTACGTTGGACTTCAATATTCTGTATGCAATGTTTCATCACAAAGTGTAGCTGCTGTGGCTGAGTTACAGGCCAGTGGAAAGTTGGTTCCTCTAACCCCAAGACACACTTTTTATTCCATTGCACATTTTAATACATTGTTTTAAATAGCTGTGTCTCAGCTGTTGAGGTGGAAGCAGCTTGTTGTTTTTCCATAGCAGAGGTCACTATGCATCAGGGTCGTCAGGTGGCTGGCAAATAAGACTTAAAATAAGTGTCCCACTGCCACCCTGCTTTACTTGAAAAGGATTCTTTTAATTGCCTGGTCATTTTATTCATGCAGGAAAAATTCCTGGCATATTCTGGAATTTCAGTGTGAGATCCCTGTCAATCCACGAAGGACATGGAAGCCGTGCGTGGATCTGGGTTGGAAGAGGAAATGTCAGCTCCCGGTGTTATTTGTGCTGAGCAATATTAATTACCTGCCTGTGATTGGGAAGGAGCAGAGCCCAGCCAAGCCTGCTCCAATCAGTGGGATGTGAGCAGAAAGTTTACAGGATGACCTTGTGAGTAATTACTCATCTGCTGGCTGTTAGTAACAGGCACAAATGGAATGTGACATACATTAGAACACATTAATGATTGCCTTCCTCCCTCCATCCTCTTCTGTACAGAGAAATGATTTTAATTAAGACTTCCGTGATTAGTCATTTAATCAGTCATTAGGCCAATACAGATGGAGTCAATTAATTTTTTTACACTTGAATAGAGACTTGATGCTACTGCAAAACGTACAAGCTATTTTTTTTAACATTGTATCATGGGCAATTGCCTTGGTGTCTGTCTGGTGAGCGGGCATTACTCCTCCCAAAACTGGAGAGAGTCACAGCACGTGGGTATTATGGCAGAGAGAGGTATATTCCGTTACAGGCTGTCCAAATTTCAGTGGATCCCTTTGGGTTTGAATTCAGACTGACAGCTGTTGTGGAGTATCCTTGATTTTTTAAAGAGCAATGCGGCAGAGTTGCCTTTTAAAGCAAGTGTATTCAGCATCTCCTGGTGTATTTTATTACAGATGATAACACTTTGTGTTTCAGTGCTAAATTTCATGCAAGAATTCCAATTGTTTGATGAACTTAAGGGCCTGTTTTGATTTGGTGCGGGAAGACTTTCTGTTTGGCTGACGCAAAAGATGAGGTGAATGAATTGCAAACAAGATACGAGTTTGCTCCATGAAACAATAACCTGCTGTGCCAGGGGTGGGAGAGGAAGCACTTGGGGAAGTGTTTGTGCAGGAAGTACAAGGAAGTCTGCAAAGTTAAGTGCAGTTAATTAGAAAGTTCCTAATGTAAGACTGGCCTGTGGCACGAGAGAGGGGTGCAAAAGGAACAACTTCTGGGTCCTGTCTGGAAAAATGACTCCATAAAACAGGACAATGAAATGCTCGGGCACTGTGATCTCCTGACAGGCAACAGGAAAGCAATTCAGGGAGCAAACAGGCTCCCTGGCATGGAAGCTGGAAGTGAGTACAAGTGGGGAACCTGCTGCTTAAAGCATTGCATGAAGGATTCACCACCACCCAAACCTCTCCATCTCCAATGCAAGGGAAGACAAGGCAGCTGAAATCTGTGGGAGTGAGTGGGGTTCAGAGGCTGTGCTAACACAGGGTTTTGTAGCTGATGGTGTTCCTGCTCCACTGGGGATGTTGTCCCCGTGGGAGACGAGAGGGAGCTGTCCAGCCTCGGGTGTGAGTGGCTCCTGTGGGTCAGGTCCTCGCCGTGTCGGGGCTTTGCTTTAATGTTCTCTTGCAGAGGCACAAGGGGAAGGAATGGATTGATTTGTGTCTTTCCTAAGAAAGCTTGTAAAGACTGAAAAATGAGCCCTGTCTTGTCTAGCCCAGGAATAATAAATAAAAGCAGGTGTGAGGTGTTGGAATTGAAAACAGCTGGATATGACGGATGTGATCCGACTGCTCTAGAGCTTCAGTCTTTAATCCCTGTGGCTCAGTGTGAATATTTCCCTCCTGATGCAATGCAGAAATAATAAATAGAACACAGCATATGGAAGGGTTCCTAGACCGAGGGAGGAGGAGGGAACAAGCCCTCTCCATGCTCCCTTTGCCCTGTCCATGTGTACTCAGGAACCCTTCTCAAGGCATTCTGCTCATCCTCATCCACCAGTTCTTGGGGTGTGCAGCAAGGAATGTCATGCTCAGATGACAAAACTAGACGCCTTTGGAAATTTGTGATGCTACTGGAATCTACCTTAATTCCAGGCAGTATTTTTGGAGATGTCTGACGGCCCCCTCCCCGTGTTTGGTGTAGCTTCTGCACATAAACACTTCTTCCCAATTAAACACTGAACTATCACTGTGAACTGCAGTGAAAGGTCTCCTGTACCATTAAAATGATCTGATATTCAATTAAAATAGAGTCATCCAGCCTTATTCTGTCAAATTCTGACCCTTGAAGTCTGCCAGAGGGTGGGTTTGTCCACTGGAAAATGTAATTCAGAGAGTTCCATACAAGGAATGGATGGGAAGAGCAATTCCGTTGATTAGAGCTAACGTGGTAATTGAGGTGACATCAACTGATTCATTACATTTGCCTGAGACAGCAGGATTCAAAAATAGCCACAGTGCAATTCTGCCCTACCCAGTAATGGTTTTCTGTTTAACCTGGGCTTAAAATACTCTCAATGTTGGGATGAATCCCGGGGCGTGGACGTGCAGGAGGTGTAAAAGAAACAGCACTTGGGTGACTGGTACATGGGCTCTTTGCTTCGTGTTTCTTCCATTCCCAGAGCTTGCTGAGCTCCACCAGCGTCTGTCTTGCAGAGCAGATGATGCTGTGGCCCCCGTGGTTCCGTAGCCCCCGTGCAGGTTGTGCCGAAAGGGAACGGTAGGAACTGCTGTCGTGGAGCACAAAATCTTGGATTCCTAACGGGGAGCCAGTGGTGAGGATTCATTATACAGTCACACCTGCAGATAAAGAGCATCTAAAATTGGAAGTTTTATTCCACTCATCTTTGATCCCGATATTATTAGATTAGATTTGCATCATCCCACACAAGGCGCTGGAGTGGGAGCAGATGAATTCCAGCCAGTGGATTCTCCACCTAAGTCACTCTTTGTGCACACAACTGTGCCCTGTGTTCAGAGCACTTCTGGGTGCTAAGGCTCTTGCTCTGTGGTCTCAGGCTCCTGGGAATAATTTACCTTTCATAAACTAAGAATTTAAAAATCACTCAGCTCAAATCACTCCGCTCTCCTGAACAGAAACTTTTTCATACTTCTAAAGTATTTGGAGGGTTTATAGCAAAATAAAGATCTGCCACCTGAAAGTTTTAATCTGTACCCAGGGGAAGGCTAAAACAGGAATGCAGATTTTTGTCTATTGTTGTAAGGGAACTGATAGTTTACTCAGAGGAATTAAGGCAATATTATCTAAAGTTTTATAGGCAGACACTGTACCAACATTGAGAAGCCAATTAAATATCCAATAGCAATCCAATTAAGTTATTTTTATGAGTAGATAATAAGTTACTGGTAGTTTATTTGTAGGCAGCAATTTAAGCAGACTTGAAAGGTTACATATTGCACAAAAGAATCTGAAGAATCTGAAGATCTTTGTTATAAATAATCATTTAGTCTGGACATTTTTTACCATATAGACTCTGCATTCAGCTAAGAAATAAGCAGCACATTGATTTTTCCTGATTTTAATTGATAGGGGAAATGGAGTATGAGTTAATTATCCAGAATTAATGCCACTTCATATAAAATGTCTCCCTCCACAATAACGTGGAGATTTACTTGTGTAGTCAGAATGAGTTTGTGGTTTTCACCCTGAAAACTCAGAAAAATGAAACCCCTCTCTGTTGAATTACATGTTTTTCAAGTAGAGTATAAAATACAGAAGAGCAGGAGCATGGTTTGTGCATCTGTAGAGTGTGGAGGTGCCCCTGAATTTCTGAGAGGACCCGATAGGAAATCATTCATGTGGTTTATAAAAAGAAGGCAGTTCTCTGAGGAGGATCAGCCTGTCCAAGCCTGGAACTAAAGACACGCTTTATGAAATGTAACTTTGGATTTGTACAAAGAGAAAACAATGTTAAAAATAGGATTTCATAGGTCCACAGATTAAATTACTTGGCCTCAAAATTCTGTTCACCAACAAGGAATGCTCCTGGAATGCTCAGAGCAGCATTTCATCCCCAGAGTCCCGGACACATTGATCATTTTATCTGCTCGTGCAACACCTTCTGGTGGACTGAGATTTGCTTTTTCCATGTACATTCAGTGACTGGCAAGATTCAGTCATTTCTGCAGCACATTCTTGGGCAGTATTTGCCGGGTTCTTTCTCAGCAGTTGGTCACTAGGAGAGGTGGATGTTTAGCCACGGTTAACTCACTGGAATCGTGCAGGGAGCGTGTGGAACACTTTGCTGCTTTGCTCCACGTAAAGCGGGAGTGACCCAGTGGCCAAGTCCACCAGGATGCAAAGCTCTCCCTGTGAGACCTTTCCCAGGCAGCAGTGAGTTGGAGGTGCCTTCACACAGGAGGAATAAACCTGTTTTCTTTCCCATCTCAAGTGCTCATTTGTACAATTTTGAGTGATTAACTCTGAAGACTTTTAAATCAAACGAGTGGCAGGTTCTGAGCCCCTCCCCTGCTGTATTTGATCCGTGGCTGCTGAAGTTCTAACAAAGAAAAGAGAAAATGATACTCCATTTCTAATTAAAGAAGTAATTTTCCTTTGCAAATAGACTTTTTATCTCAGCTGCAGTGTTAAGGATCAATGGGTTGTCACATGTATGTCTTTTTAATAAATGCCAGCTGAGATGACATTAAAGTGATAGACTGATCACTGTAATCAATGCAATTCAAAATTGCTTTATGTCTTAAATGAACGTGGTTCCTTTCCCTGCTCCTCCTCCAGTTAACATTGTCTGAGCAGTGAAGTACAAGGTTACACCCTGGTTTGAAGTAAAACGTGGTGATGATGACATGGGATTAAGATTTTTACATGCAGGTTTCGCAGTTTAACTCCTGGGTTTATGCCATTCAAAGGACCTCGCTGGAGATTCTTCTTGCAGAAAAAAAAAAAAAAAGGCAGTGAGAGAAGAAAACATTAAAGTAAAAGGAAATAACGTGAAGCTTCCCCTTCCATCCCCTGCACTGCCCCTCCCATGAAGGAGGGAGTGGCCAAGGCTTGCTAAGATCTTTGTTCTCTTAGCTGTCTTGTTAACCCCCAATAACTGACGCTCCAAACCCCAGAACTGACTCGAAGACCCTCAGAGTTGGGGGTTGAGCTTGAACATGTGTTTGTTTCACTGTGAGACAAGAACTGAGGACCTGTTCTGTGCTTTTACAGCCAGAATGAAATGGTGCTGCTGTGCTCTGGGCTGCTGTAAAGTGCCTCATCCCCAGCTCCTGGCAGGAGAAATCCAGCCCTGGAGATGGTGCAGGTGGGGATGAGAGAGGAGAGCAAGCACCAGGCACAGCCTGAGCTAAAGGAACCTTTCCCTGCCATTATTCTCACAGTGTCTTTAAAATATGTTTATGCAGAATACTTCAGAACTCTTGTCTTGATCTGGATTTATTTTTTCAAACCCCCAGAGGTTCTGTAAAAACTCTCAGGATCCTTGTAAACCTTTTTATTTCTCTTAAAGCTGGCAGACTGACAGGCTTTAGTTATGCTTAGTGCTAAATTATTTATCTTCCTTTTCCCTCCTAGCCCTGACTTCTGAATCTTTAACTTGACTCTTGGGATGTGTAGGGTGGGTTTTTTGGTGGGTTGGTTTTTTTTCCTCCTGCTTTAAAGCGAAGCCATTTTTATCTTTTGCCTGCCGTGTTTTACCATAAAAAATGTACATGTAAAATTTGAATGTTGAAGTATGTTTAGGATGTGATATTTGATGTTTTGTAATTGTAATTCAAAGTGAAACAAGATAACTAGGACATATAAACATATAAACACATGTTTGCTTGGGTATGATTCTTACCACCTGCATTCAGTAGTGGATCTCAAATTGATTTATTATTTTTTTAAATGCCATTTTATACTATCTCATATCATTTGTTATAGAACAGTCTTGAAGCTTTCCCCTCTAGGATCAAAATCTATTAATTGCCAATACTTTTTCAACAATAAAACAATGAACACAAGTTGAATTTTAAATACACAGAGTGTTCAAAATGCTTCTTATTCATCTTGGATATTTTAGTCTTGTCTTTCTTCATTCCAGGTTGTTGACACAGTAGATTTCCTGACCTTGCTCCATTAGACTCTTCAAATTCCATGGATGGTACTTGCTCTAATGCTTCTGTTTCATTTTTACTCACATTAGTATTAAACAGTAACTTTCTGTTCCATTTTTGAAGTTGGTGACCTCTGAAGGATTTGGAACTCTGAAAGTTTCATAGGTGGAAAAATATCTGATATCATATTCTGGAAAGTCTATGGCTCATTAACTTATGTCTATTAATGGCTGCAAAATTCATAAACCTTTACATAATGATTTTCTTTAACTGTAGTACTATTAATTTTTATGGTAATTTTACTGTTATTTATGGTCGTCAAAAGAGTTGGTTGGAGAAGGAGATAATCACACGGGGCTCCCAATTTGTAGGTCCTCTCTGCATTGGAGTAATTGTTGCAGGCTCTATTAAAGATTAAGGAGGTTTCAAGCTTTGACTTTATAAGGTGAAAGTAATTCTTTGAAGGAAAAGTTATATTATTAATAGTGATTGGAATTGATTACTCAAAGAGCTGGAGTAATTTGTTCGTGAATTCCATTCAGTTTTACCTCTTCAAGGGCTTAAAATGTTTTTATCTGATCTGGGGGATCCTAATTTCTTTTTGTCTGCCTGCTTAGCAGTTACAGGAGCTTTTCCACTCTTACAATAAATAAATGAACAAACACACAGGCAAACAAAAGAATCGACAACCCTGCAATTAGAAACTGTTCAGATTAAGAAGTGAAATGACTGTTCTCTGTAAAAGTCCTGGAGAGCAAACACCCTGCACTCCTGGTTGTCCCTCCAGAATACACAGAACACGTGGTGGGCCAAGTCCCGCTCTGTCCGTGGAGAACAGATATTTAAAAGCCTTGCATGTGGCTGAGGAGCCCCGGCACCGGAGCAGCTGGCAGGTACTTCCCACCAGGGCACAGTAAATCCCCTGTGTTCTGCTCCTTTCTACATGCCCAGAGCCGAGCAAAGGAACACGTAACACAGGCAGGAAAAGCTGAGTTTCAGGAGATGTTGGATTGTTTTCCTTGGCATCCTGCAGGTTCACAGGTTCCATAAGGAATGCCTTTTCTGCTCACAATTCAGAAGAGCACCAGGAGCTGCAGCCCAAGTGTCCTTGAGGGTTTTTATGTGAGGAGCCCCCCTGCTCGGGGACAGGTCGAGCTGTGCAGGGGGTTTGTTTTCCAGTGCCAATGAAATAGAGGCAGTACCTTAAAAACATTTCCCTTCAGGGCTGCTGCACCATTCCTTGTGTCCTACCACAGGGGGAAGGAATGCACAGGAGTTGCAGCTGCCCAGGGAAGCTGTGGCTGCCCCAGCCCTGGGGGTGTCCCAGGCTGGACGGGGCTTGGAGCAACCTGGGCTAGTGGAAGGTGTGGCTGCCCATGGCAGGGGGTGGGATGGGATGGGCTTTAAGGTCCCTTCCAACCCAAACCATCCTGGGATTCTGTGATTTAGAATGAGGTTTATGGACCTCTCTCAATATTGAGCTGGGGAATGAAGGGAAGGATTGGGAAACGTTACAACTGTGATACTGGTATTTTGAGAAGTGCAGTGAAAGCTTCATCTGTAACACCTCAAATATTGCCATTGTTAATGTATTCTGAAGGAGACAGAAAAGCTCCTTGGGTGTACAGCAGGAGAAATTCTGTGTGTCTCTGCTTTCCCTCCTTTGCAGACAGGATGAGCAGTTGCTAAAGCATTTGCTTTAAGAAAATAAGTTAACAGTCAGCCTATCTGGAATATATTTTTCAAAAGTTTGGACTTTTTCCATTAGTATGTAAGTACCAAGAAATATATCATAAAAGCCAGTTGGCCTCACAAACTTTGAATCTAAAACCAGTTAATTGTATCAAGTTGCAGTTGTTTTAATGTTTTCTATGTAAGGGGTCAGAGTTCCAGCAAACATGTTTCTGGAGTTGTTGGCAGCTGAAAGAGAAAGGCTGCTTTATTGCTTAACTGCTCTGATTTCCATAGCCAAGAAAGCACCATTAGGGTTTTTATTATTTTTAATTTTAAAAATGCGTTAGAAAATATATTACACAAGGACACCTGCAGGAGCAGAGGAGTTCTGAAATTCTGGAAACCAATTCTGCTTTGGAAGGAGACGTTTTCTTTTATGTGCTGAAGAAAACCCAAAATTTCAAGCCCTTTATTCATGGCTTTGTGGCAGTGCTAAACCTGACGTAATGAGCATCTTTCTGCTCAACATCATCTGGTCACATCTTCACTGGGCTTTTAAACCGAGACCAACCTTTGCTTTCATTGCATCCTCATTCCCACTTATGGCTTTTAAGAAGTATTATTAACATGAATTTGATACACACCCTCATTTCCTAACGCTCATCTGGTGTTTTTCCCTTAAATCTTTGGTCTGTTCCATGGGCAGAGTCAATAATTTTTTAAAAGAAACTGCAGATGTAACTGTCAACTCCTCTGGTCCCATATCGGGGTGGAATTACGTAATCACAGACATCAGAGGTGGAAAAAACCTATGAGGTCATCCTGTCCGTGTGCTCTGCCAGCCCCAACTGCCTCCAGCGAGCTGCTGAGCTCAGTTCTGGACAGTTCCTTTGCAAGGACTGCAAAGCCTTTCCCAGGATTCCTCTCCCGAAGACCTTACCGCTCTCACTCTGTCCATGCCCTTGGAGGTCCCTCTGGAGCTGTCAGGGACTGTCCTGTAAGGACCTGCGGAAGAAATTGCGTGGGGGTTGTGAGGAAATATTCTATACATTTTCTATATAAAATTCTACATAAAAATTCCTATAAAGCTTGAATTCTGATTTATTTGTGCGTTTACCTAATAGTGCAAATCAGGAGGGCTACAAAGAACTGCTGGGGTTGAATGGAGCTGTGATTGCTGCAGGAGGGGGAAGAACAGCCCGGGGTGAGAGTGTGAGAGCTGCATCCCAGCCCAGAGAGGGGACAGGGCCCTGCTGTGCTCCCTGCCCAGGGTGGGGTCACCTCGCATGCCTCTCTCTCTTC
Organism: Cephalopterus ornatus; assembly: GCA_013396775.1. Taxonomy (NCBI): domain Eukaryota; kingdom Metazoa; phylum Chordata; class Aves; order Passeriformes; family Cotingidae; genus Cephalopterus; species Cephalopterus ornatus. The sequence goes on along the minus strand of VZRE01003840.1, from coordinate 304,949 downwards.
CACTTTCCTTTCCTCTTGAAATTGCTTTCACTTAACATCTGGAACATTTTTCCTAATCAACAGCATTTCCTCAGCTAGAGCTGAGCATTTTCGTGATTGGGGAATTCCTCCGGCTGAGATCAGCCAGAAAAAAGTCAGAGAGGTTTTGGCTCCCCTTCCCTTCTCTCTCTTTTTTTCTAACAAGTGAAGAAGTGTGTCTGAAATGTGTGTAATGCCTTGTCTAACTGCACTGGAAAAATTAAAATTCCTTAAAAGGAATACAGCAAGTTGGAGGTTTTACTGGGAACCTTTGTTTACCTTTGGGACTCTCAGAGCTGTTCCACCACAGTCTCAGGGACACAGGGAGAGAGTTCAGTGTCTGTGGCAATTCAGAGCTGAAAGCACAAAGTGTGTTGTGAACTCCACTTAGGAGTTCCAATTACTCTAGGGAAGCGTAAGAGAGGTATGCAGGGATCACGCACCTCTGAAAGGGGAGGCAAAGCTTTTTAACTTCAAACACAAATGTTTAAAAACAAGTGAAGAGTCTGTAGGCTTTGGAATTTCCATGGGAATGTAGGAAGTGGAATATGTTTGTTGTATTTGGAATTGAATACCGAGCTAGAAACCCAAACTTTTCACGCTGTTCTTTAATAACACCGAGTGGTAATGAATTTTGTGTTTCGTTGCACCCAGAAGGAAGCCTTTCCTAACCCAAGGTCCTGTGAGTACGACATTCCCCAGCCAGGGAGAGGTTTGGAGCTGCAGCAGAGATGTGCCAAACCAGACAGGGAGTCTGGGAGCGTCAGGCATTCCATTTTGGTGACTTTTACACAAACCACCTCATGTCTCTGTGCTGTCTGTGCTCAACACCACCACGGCACCCCTGCGAGCACCAGTGCACTTGTTGTTTCTGAGTGACCTGGGCTGTTACACAGTCTAAGTCTCACCTAAAAAAAAATACCTGCTCGCTTCCAAAAGGAATTCAAATTCCTCTTGCTTCCATGATCTGTTTCCTAAGAGTGGGATGATCTTAACATTTCTTTCGAAATGCTTTTTAGACTCTGTTCCTCCTTGGCTCTCCTTGGTTGTGAAAAGCTGTTTTTGGTTTCTCAGCCTGATTTTTCACTCACATAGTTAATCTTCCTCTGGCTTCTGATAAGCTGCCAAATGTTTAAAATCTGCTTTGGTATTCCCGTGTAAAAGAGGTTGGATCTAGCAGAGTTCATCGCTGTAAACTATTTTTCAATGTTCAGTGTTTATTTTGCTGTAAGATGTCTCTAGTAAAAGAAGGAACAAACAAACCCCTGTTCTGCTGGTTCCTCATTGTCAGGAACAAGAACTGTCACTGCTCTTTAATGGATCCCATCCTTTCCTCTACACAAACACGGCTCTCCTCGTTTGTGATGATGTTTTCCAGACCCAGTGGGGCTCCTGTCTCGGAGCTGTTGCAGCTATTGACAGTGCTTGCAGCCCTTCAGATGTTGTCAGACAGGCCACAGGCTTCGTGTAGATCCTCCTGGAAATGCTTCATCTCACCCGGCCTCCACCTCACCCAGCAAACTCTGCTCCTGACTTCGGACTAACCTCCAGGACTTCTTCGCTGGAAGGGGTGGTTCTGCCTCTTCCCCTGGGCTGTCACAGTGCTCAGACACCGCAGACAGACACAGTTTGCCCTCTGTACATTACTTAGTACCTGCCAAATGTGGCTCTGAAACTCCAGTTTACAGATCTGTACCTACAGGACCCGTATCATCTGGTCTGACTTCCTGCAGAGCCCAGGCTGGAGGTTTACACCAAGCTCAGAAGCAATTAGGAAGATGTTTGATGAATAGGAATCTGGGCCAGAAGTAGATCCTTTCCTCGGATTTCATTGTAGGGCTGGTCATTTGTCACTCGTTCTTGTGCAGTTCTGATTTAAAGGTGCAAAATTCCAATGTTGGGCTGATGGGTTTTTGGGTGGCCTTTGTGAAGGGTAAGACTTCTCTGAAGCACATCATCAGTGTGCCCGGGGGATACACAGTATGTGGGCAAGACAGACAGCATCTCTGTGGGGAACAAGGGAGCTCCTAAGGGCTTCATCCAAACTCTGGATTTCAGATTTTAAATTTTCCTGGCTTCATCTTAAAGCCATTGCTTCTTCCTAGAATCAAGAGTCAGCTGATGTCTAATATTTCCATCTTGCATGATCCATTTAAGTCACTTGTCAATCATCTTCTTGAGATATTAAATAACTTTCTTAGACTAATAATTATCTTAGTAAAGCAAATTTCTCCAGACCTCCACTAATTTCACCCTGTGTTACTTCTTTGTGTTGTATCTAACTTCCTGGATTTTTTTTTTCAGAAAACACTCATTGTCCACAAAACACTTAGGATTAAACTTACTAAGTCTCAGTTGCCTTTGCTTCTCCATGCATTCATTTCTTTAGAACACTGAAATGGCTTCGCTGAACGTGCTGGTGGAACTGACCTGCAAATGGATCATCCAGAGGCTCTGGAATTGTCTTCAGTCTCTGTAATGCAAAAATTAATCAGAAGTGATATGTAGAAACCAAATCTGCCTTCTAATTCTGCTGATTGCAGCAAAAATGGAGTATATACAGTGACAGAAACCATGTAGTCATGAGTTTGTTATGATAATATTGCATGCTAAGGGAAGCCCAGATTTAATAACGATGGAAAGCATCACTCCCTGTAATACATACGTGTGTCTGCTTGTGTTCCAAGTGTCCCTGGGTGGGGCCATCAGGAAAACCAAGAGCAGCTGTGCTGGTGAAACAGGGCAAATAAAAGTCTGAGTTATTGTTAACACATGGGCAGTGTAACAAGCCCAGCTTGGTCCCCGGCAGAACAGAGCCTGCTGCCGAACAAACCCCCTCTGGATATGTTTGTGCTCCAAACGATGTCATAAGGAAAGAGTAACAGTTTTGGAAAGGGATCTTTTCCTTGGGATGAAGATTTCATTTCCTTGCCTGGTACTCCTGGAAACCCTCCAGGAAGCTGAAAGCACAATAAAACAATCATAGGATGGTGTGTTACAACCTGACCAGTGTCTTGTTCAACCAGCCCAGCAATCAGGGCCAGAGGAGCTGACTGCAAGCAAGGCTGGGCTCTTGGGAAGGCCACTTCTGCTCTGTGCGTGAGCCTGAAAGGCTTAGGAGTCATTGCACTTTGGGAAGTTTGTGGTTTGGGGAAAAAAAAACAAACCTCACTCTTCCAAGAACGTTTTCTCCTCTGCTATAAGTAAAAGGGTCAGTTTTCTCAAATTAAGGAGATTTGTTTCTTTTATATGGGATTGAAAGAATTTCACTTTCACATCTCCCTCCTGCCCTTTTATTGCAAATAAAATGTTTTGGTCTTTCTGGCTTCACCTCTCAGTAACATCCCACTGCCCAAATCCCACTGTGCGAGTCGTGGAGGCAAGTCTGCATCCACTGACAACTGAATAATTTCAGGAGGTGAATAAACGAGACCAGCTCGTGTCAGTGGGAGTGCAGGGGTTCTTATACCAACTGAAAATCGTGTTCAGTCAGTTTGTCGGGGGATATTTGCACCTCCACTATGGCCCTTTACTGAGCCACCCTGCCCTGCAGTTCTTCACTTACCCATCAGGTGAGCAGCTCCTCAGTCCCTCATTCTTGGGGTGCTTGTGAAGAGCCAAGAGGAGTTACTGTTGTGCATTCTGTGGAATGAGCTGTGGCCAGAGGAATAAAACACAAAGTTCATTATTGCCTCACAGTCCAGGTGAGTGCAGTGACACCTGAGTGAAGGTCCTGTACGTGAATACCACGAAAAACATTTTTTCCTGTATAAACCCTACATTCCTAAAGCAGGGGGTCTTCTCTAGGAATCCAAGCAGCAGTGAAATTCAATGCTCTTCCTTGGAGTGTTTCTTTCTTTTTATATTCTGTGATCCATTTCCATGTATACTCACCCCCCTCCTCTATCCATCAAAATTGTGAGCTATTTATCCTCTCCCTACACATTTTCCTTCAGGGTACTGTGCATTTTGAGTCTACTCTGCAACACTGACCTCTCTGAAGGGGCTGTGGGTGTTTTCCTGGGATTCCTTGAATCCAAACCTCGTGAGACAAGGAAGAGACAGTGAGCAGCAGCTTTCCGGTGTCTCCCAGCTGCCTTCCTATCAGAGTCAAGATCTCATTTCATTCCTGAAAGGTCGCATTGTTTCCAGTGAGGGCTGTGAAACAGCTCCTTGTGGAGTGACAGTGGCTGGGAGGGCAGCTGGGCAGGCAGGGACGGCTCTCCCCGAACAGCTCCCAGCTGTGCACGGCGGGGGCAGATGTGGGGATTTGTCCCTGCTCCCCCGGGACAGACCCTGGGAAGCTGCTGTCCTCAGCCTGGATGGGCCTGTGCATGGCAAGTACCTCTGCAGGTCTGAATAACCTCCACTTCCTCCAGGAGACACTCAGGTGCTCTTTCACATCATTCCCAAAAGGAATGCCAGGTTTTTGATCCAGGTTATTGTCGTAACAAGAGGACTTTGACGTCTCAGGGCCAGGACAACGCAGACAGCGTGGCTGGGGAGGGGTGCATAACGCAGGGGGTTGACAAGCAAAGGGCTGGCGGCTCGTGGAACTTCTGCTTGGCTTTTTGGGACTGCAGGAACCGCACTTGGCCAGTCCAGCCTGTGTTTATGAAAGTATCGTCTGCACACCACTGTCCCACTCCTAGCATTCCGTAGTTTGTCCATACCTGTGGCAGCTCTTTGTCCTTTCCAAGGGGTGACTATTCCACCCGCTTCAAATACGTTATTCCCAGTACTCATACTGAGATTTCCTATTGCTTTATTTCATTTCACTGCTCCTAAATTTATCCTGTTGTGTTTTCACTGAGCAATACCACACCTTTGTCTTTAAGACATCACAGCCATAGCAAGTTTGTGTCTTACTTTTTGTTTTCACATTCTCACATTATTTATTGGTTGGCTGAATAGTGAGCCAAAATTTAAAGTTTGGGGCTTTCTGAGATTTGGACTAATTAGTGGGAGGGTATTAATCCACAAAGTAAAAGAGCTTCAAGTATCACTCAAAACTCCTGCAACAAATAAGGAATACATTTTAAGGGAACAGTTTAAAGTTCCAGGGTCTCAAAATTTAGAGACAGACAAGACAGGAATAGAAGAGAGACCAAAATTTATTTCACATCTGTTATGGAAATGAGCGAAGTGGTAGACAGCTGAGGGCTTCCTAAAGTCGCACTTCATATTTTTCTGGAGCTGGAGTTTGTGGGAAACCAAGAGTTAGAAGTTGAGCAGCTGCTAATGCTGACGAAGGGCCTTTTGTCAGGATCATTACTTTACACTCTGGTGAGGGGTCTCTGGTTGGAAAAAGGAGGAGTGGGACAGCACTCTCCTTCTCTGCCATTTCCAGCCCAGGCATGCACTGGAGGCAGCACCCTGGGGACACCAGTAGTGCCCTTCTGTAACTCCCTTGAGTTCAGGTGTCTCAAAGTAGGAAGCAGGATGTTGCATGAGCCTCTCTCCCTCCATAGTAAATCCTTTCCCCATCTGACAGGTGAGAAAATTTTGATGACCAAAGATAAATTTGGTTTTGTGTTCTCCAGCCCCTGGGCAGCAGCCACAACAGAAACTACTAATTCCCTGTGCTTTCCTGCTGCCCTCTGTGCTCTGTGAGCAACAGAACTCCTCTGAGTTCTGCGGCAGAGCCGTTTTCCAGTGAACTTTCTCAGCTTAAACTGGTAAAAAGAAAAATAGTGCTGGTACAAAAGAATAGGTGATTATAGCAATAAGTTAAACTGTGGTGCTCACAGTGGGAAGATCATCAAATCCTTCTTTCCTCTAACAACCTGTTCTTATGCTTCAGCGAGGGGACATTTGAGAAATGGGCTAAGGCAAAAACCTCCAGCTGCTCCCGCCCAGACAGCGGAAGGCTCCCGAAATACAGGCCGTGGGTGGCCCAGAGTCTGTCACCCGAGGTGCTGATGTCCCCTCTGCACCCACTGCAGTGCCTCAGGGGCCGAGGGACAGGGAGCCACCACGAATGGCAGAGAGCAGCCTGGACACCCCGGGGGGAGCAGCACAAGCTGTCATTGGGCTGGCAGTGGGAACAATGGCCTTGTCCAAAGGCTGCTCTTAGTTTTATAGGGTGGGAGTTCCTGTTGGGAATAAATGCCATTTGCATGGTGCTTTCAACAGCCCATGGTTATTTGAAGGCTATAAATAAAATAGGACAAAAGCAACTACCTGCATGAAGTCTGGAAGTGCTTTCAGGAAGGAGAGGAATTTGTCCTCTAAGCAGACAGACCTAATTTCATTACCCCATCCCTGTTCCCAAATCCCTGGAGTTGAATCATCCCAAGAGCTCTTGAAATCAGGGGAGTTTGATGTAGAGAGTCTGGGATCCCATCGGGGCAGACCTGATTCTTCCCTTGAAGCCAGTTCTGAAGCGCTGCCAGCAGTTTGAGATCCCCTCCCTGGGCCTGGGCCTCAAGGACATCAACTGCTCTGGCCCAAGGAGCTGATCAGCTCAATGGCAGAACTCAAAGATCAGGTGCAGAATCCATTAAAATGCACAAACCCAGTCCTACATGTGCACATACATGTCCACTCCACACATACATGTCCACTCTCCAAAAAACTTCTCTCCCTGAAACTACATGCAGTCACAATCCTAATTTTCCCCCCTAATAAAAACAAGTAGATACCTGTAAATAAACATACACCAGCACAGAGCATTCCATGGACACATACCTGAGCCCAGGCTCACAGTCCTCGTCCTCCTTTGCTTCCTCCAAAGCCACCTCCAGCACACCAGTCTCAAGCTGATTCTCAAACACGTGCGCTCATATCAACAAAAAATACTTCCACAAATAAACTCTCTGGGCACATCCATATATTGCAGTAAAAATGCTCCCCAGCATATTTACACACACACAGTCTCACTGCTGTGGAGAACAAAACCCCACACAGGCAGCACATCCACACACACAAGACAGGAATCACTCAGCAGCTCCAGTGTTTTTGCTGGCAGGAGAACGTCAGTCACTGAGCAGCCTCCAAACAGATGTTTGATTGTTTTTGGGTTGTGGTTTAATTGTTGGATACTGTTCCAGCACTCAGAGGGGATCGAAAATACTCCAGGTCTGCAGCTGCAGCAAATGCCAGCCTTGAAACAAGGCGGATTCTGAAATCATTGCTCGGGGGGAAACTGCTTGCACAGGAAACCTCGGCCAAACTCTGCATTAATACCACTTTGAAGTCAGAAAATTAATCTCTGCCATTTAAAAAAGTTCTGTTTTTTCAGAGCCTTTTGTAAGTTTATCTAAGACAAGCCAATTCCTTCTGGGCAACTGTGACAGTTTATTGACTTGCCCAGGCTTAGAGACTTTTACTGGGCCTCTCTTCGTTTTCCAGAAAATCTTTCCTGGATTCTGTCCTGCACTTCAAGGCTCCTGGTGGAAGTGAGAAGCAACTTATTAGCCGGTCTCTTGGTTGCCAGTCAGGTTTTACTTCAATGAAAGACTTACTCAAAATAATTGACCTTTGTGAGGAAGGATGGCCACTGCAGGATGCATCTCTGCTTCTCCAGCCCCACGAGGTAGCAGGATGCAGTTCCTGGATATGGACTTTGGGGTTGGTGGCAGATGAAGGAGGGTGTGGGAGAGGTGCTCCACATTGAGCTTAGGTTTGTGGAAAGGACCAAACAGAAGGGAGTGGGAAACTCTTTTCTTGAGGACTAGAAATGAGAGACGTTGAGAGATATTCAGAGATTGCCCCAAAGAAAACTTTTCTGAGGACAATCAACATAAAATGTTGTGTAAGGTCTTTGTTATCTACGGTGCAAATGTAGAGCAGGTAACTGTGGGTTCCTTTGGGACAAGACACCAAAAACTTGCAAGATCTTGTGACTATTGTGAATATGAATGAATCCTTTCTCTATTCTTTTGAAATCAAGAAGGATACTTCCTGCAAGGAAAGGTGTAGCCCCAAGCCCTGAAACCAGCTTTCCTACTTTCGCCTGGCGTTAAACAGCACAGACAGAGAGTAGATCATTCCTTTGGTTCTCTAAACCAATCCTAAAATGTGCACAGAAGGAAATATCCTGAAAAGACAGGCAAGAAAAGAACAAATTGCTTCTGGGCAGGGTCTGTGTCATTGCTCCGCATGCACATGGATTCTGTTGTGTCCCATGCAGTGCTGCCCTGACAACCCCAAACTCCGGTGCTGGAGATTTAATAGGTGTCAGGAGCAAGGGCTGGAGCAACAGACTAATGGAATGACCTCATGGAAGTCCCTTGGTCAGCCCCAGGTTAGGTAAGGCTCAGCACAGCTGTCTCAACTACATTCTCCATTGCAGACTTCCTCAGCTCTGAAGTTTGGGCCCTGCATGGGGTTTTTTCACTGACATTTTTCCATTTCCATTGCTCTCCTTTCCTTGGAAAAAAAAGAACAACTATAATTCCAATATTTGTTCCAGCTTCTGTAAACTACCACTGCTGCTACACTGACCTGTCCAGATGGTGTTCCTTTCAGCTCACACAGACTAGTCAGGGAAGTAAAGAGGATGAAGCGTAAACTCTTTAAAAATCCATCCTGTCCAGTCTGGGGGACAGAGGAGAGCAGTGGGATCTGCCTCAGAGCCAGGGTATTTCCCTGCTGGATTTCTGTAATAGCTTGTTTTGTCTTCCTGTGGTCTGAGATTAGATGATAGTTCTTTAATCTTCTCTGAAGCAAACCCCATTTCCTTGTCATATGCATGCACACCATCTCACTGTGGTATATTCACTTCCAGACCCCATTAGAATATAAAATAAACATTTTTTAAATCGCTTTCCACTTCATCCATCATTCTTTCCAGGTCTTGTGACTCCCAAATTTAATTCTTGACCTCTGTGTTAAATCCTTGTCCTCTTTCTCCTCTAACAGCTTTTCAGCTACGTTGCTACATGTCCTCTGATTAACATCCCTTTGTTTCCTGACATCAGGATTTTCAGCAGAATGCTGAGGGCTCCTTGCTGGTTTCCTTCTCCTCAAACTGTTTTCCATGTTATGTTAATTCTTCTCTGCCTTTCTGAAACTCATCAGCCTTACTGAAAAACTCACAGAGTGCAGAGAGGGAAAGGCAGAGGAAAGACAATCAGTGTCCAGGTAAAGTTAGTTATCTACAAGGACAACAGATACTCCTGAGCTTCATCAAAAATCAAAGAGCTTTCCTGAATCCCAAACCTTTCCTGTTCTGCAGGAAAGCCCCAAGCTGCAATCCAGGGAGCCAGATTCTCAATTACTTTTAAATTTATCCTTAACAGTTTAATAGTGCCAAAACCCAGCAACAGATAAAACTCAAAATGGAAAATTCCTGGCGTAGGAAGAATAATTTATCATCTACTTTGTACATTTTCTGAAAGAAGATTTCAAAACAAAAAAGAGCAGCGGGGGAAAGGCTAATCCTATGGCATTGTCCCTCCTTGTGGGAAGAATGGAATGATTCCCTCATCCAGGACTCCAGCAGAGCAGGAGTCAAGCGGGTCTCAGCCCTGTTACCACTGTATTTTGTCATCTAGAAAAATATTATCACTTCTTCCATGACTTTTCAGCCAGGCAATGCCCAAATGCCAAATAAAAGCCAAATTTCAAGGCAGGTTGAACGGTAGGTTAAGGCTGAATGGTCCACTGAGGTGGAGCTTCCCTTCTTCTCCTGTTCTTATAGGTGGAACCAGGTGGAAGAACCTGGGAATGCTCAGCCTGATCCGTGCTCAGAAGTTTCCCAAGGTTTTCAGTCTGTCACTTGTAGCAAACTTCCAAAGCCTGACTACTTAGGAAAAAAGTTGAAGGAGTTGGCTCAGTTGACCTAATTCACCTAATTCAGTTTTATGCCACCTCTTGAACTGAGCAAAAGCTGCTCAACCATGATCCCAATGCTGTTCAAGTGTTGGCTTCTGTTTAGTTAGACAAGTTCAGTTGAGCTGTAGTTCTTGAAAGAAACACCTTTTTCCTGGTCTAGACAAAACCAAAGGGCTTTAAAACCCAAGTAGAAGGGACCGGGTTAAGATAGGCCCAAGCTGAGGCAAGACAGAACTACTGTGCTTCCAGCTGCCTTCCTCAGAGCATATCTTAGGAGTACCAATGAAAAAAGCCAATCAAATCTGTGAGAATTCTGCTCTGTGCTGTGTCACGTGGCTGATTGGTTTGTTAAGCCAATCTCTGAAATTAAATCAAAAATAGAACATTGTTTTTTCCTGTACCAACTCTTCAGGTCCTGTGAGCATATATATTTTTAAACAATTACTGCTAATCCCAGACTTGTTTTATGCTCTGAGAAGCCATTTCAGACATGATTCCTCATAGAACCAGGATGTTTTCCCCCTCCCACTTTCTCCCTCCTCTGCCTACTCCAGCCGTGCAGCGAAAGTTCCTGCAAAGTTTTCTGGAGGGAGGATCCTCCTCATGGCAAGTGATGGAGCGTTACTGGACCTGCTGCTGCCGCCAAAGGCTCATCCAGAGGGAGGTGCTGTGCATGTGCTGGCTGCAGCAGAGTTCAGGGAGGGGAAGAGCTGAATAATTTATGCCCTATCCGAGGCCCTTTTAATTCTTTCCTGTTTGTTTTTCTCCCTCCTGTGGCAGCATTTAGTCATCTCCTCACAGTGTGTCTTCGAGAAGGGAAGGGATGGGAAGGGAAATGGAATGTTTTCCTGGAAGACATATCATTCTTCCCAAAGTGGGTTATACAAATTAGAGTTTAAGCAGCTCAAACCCATAGGGCCGGGCTACTGAGAATGTTCCATACAGCAAATGCTGCCATAAGGGAAGGGAGAACGTCAGAGCTCATCTCCCAGACGGCTCTGAGAAAGCACAGTGTCAGCACATCTAATTCTTTACTCCTCTGAGACATTTTTGACTCATTTCGTTGGAAATTGGCTTGAGACAAAGAAGTAATGCGGAGAAATCTGGAGAACTGGGTGTAAACTGCAAAGAAAGGAGGAGGCATGAAGTAAACTTGGAAGGGACAAGCAATTAATCCAAGCATTAATCCTGTCTTTACAACTGCACCACCACCCAGGAAGGGGATTTGTGCAGTTCTTTCTGGTGGTGGCTTCTATCAGTAACATCAGGTCACGTTCCTCCTGTGATGGAGGGTCTGATCCTGCTTCCACTGATACAGAGATTGATGTTTTAGTGTCGGTGAGCCGAGGATTCATCCAGACCTGGGGAGAACATGGATACGGATCATGCTGTGATTCAGTTTCCATCACTTCTCTCCAACTCTTCCCATGCCATCCATGCCAGAACACCCAGTGTACCCATGATGGTCCAGACTTGCCTTAAAGCCACACAAGTAAAACACAGTCTTTAGGGGAGACTAGTAAAACATTTTAAAAAAAAATAAACAAGAAAGGTTCTCACAGATCTAAGATATAATTAACTGTGTTTGCATTGATACAAACATTCTGTCAGATTTGAATGAGTATAAATGGTTGTTCAAAAATAAAGGATTCTTTTTTTTTAAAAAAGAGCATAGTCTGCTCTAATGGGATCTAATAACTCTTAATAGTCTTCTATAAAAGTAATAGTGCACTTAAATCTCCACTTGGCAAGAATCCGGGGCAGAAAAAAGTGCATTTTAAAAATGGGAACAGCTCAAGGCTGCATGTTCCCAGCCAGCAACGACAAGCTGAAACAATACAAGGAATCCAGATAATGAAGCACATATGTCTTTCCAGGACCACGGAGGGAACAGCTTCCTCATTTACGCAATCCAGAGGGGAAAATGGTCCCCCCTAATCCAGCACCTGAGGTGAAGGGCTGAGGCCTGAAAGCGAGATGAGCCCTCGCATCAGGGTTCACTCACATTTACAGAAGTGCACTCTCGTTGTGCTTTGATTTCTTGTCTCTCTCTCCTTCCCTTTCTTCCCGGTACATACATTTTCGAGCGCAGGGACTCTGGGAAAGCAGATTAAAGCCAGCCCTGGAGGTTCCTATAAACTACATGAGGCACATGGCAGGAGGCCTGGCATGGAACGTCGGGCCCGACCCGTGAAGGAGCTCAGAAGCACGTGTTTAAAGTTTAAAATGGATGGGTCTCTTGGCCACAGCTTGTGGCAGAGCTCCTCAACAGCGTGAATGAGAAGGAACCTGTGTCAGTGGCTCTTTCAATACTTGGAGGTAACTCCCTCCAGGTATCTGTATGGATGGTGCTCTGGGCTCTGCCCAGGCCATGGGAGGGGCATTCCCTGCAGGCCTGCTCTGTGCCCCGCTACAAATTCCTGTAAACCTGCATTTGCACTTTCTAGCTGTAGAATACCCAGGGTTAAACCCACCTTTTTAACCCTGGATATAGAGGGGAGAGGTAAACAGAGAAAATGCTGAGCAAAATCCAGGAGGTGTTTCATTTCAGGATGTACTTGAATGAAAAGCAACATATTGTTCATTCCAAGTTTTAAAGGCATCTTTCATTCGTAATCAACACAAAACACTCCCCAATCTACTACTCTAAAACAAAAGAGAGACAACTTGTGGTTGTATATTTAGGAAAATGAATTCCACTTGAATTCAGAGAGGGGTTTTCTCTTTCATAATGGGAGTAAGAAATCCCCACAGAGCGACGAAGAGCAGATCCCATTAACTGCAAAGGCCAAAGGGGGAATTGACAACTGAGTGATTTGGCCACGGAATGAGGTGAACTAATTTGCAGAGGAATGAGTATTTCTGAGCATCTGGTGGCTGGGCTGCCTGTGGCAGCACTGCTGAACTGCACACAGACACGAGGATTTGGCTCCATGGACAGTAAACAGCAACAGCTCCAGAGCTCTCCAGTGACTTGGAGTTTACAGAAATTCTCTGCATTACCAAAGATTTTCTTTTTCATTAAACTAAGCTCTTCTTTCCTACCCAAATGTGTTCATAGCTCTGTTCAAAGTAGCAGTGAACAAAGACTATCCAGGCACACGGCCACAGATGTTTCCCCTGTTTGTGTGATCTACGAGAAGCAGATATTATTCCATGCCATGTTATCTCAGAGATTAATGACGGACAAGTTTCAAAAGGTTTGAAATTTCCAAATAGTTGATTTGGAGGAACTCCCACAACAACGAAGCTTCTTTGGGTCTTATCAAAGCTCTCTGTACATGGTGGGTGTGTGTGAGCAGCCAAAGGTGACTGAACAGCAAAGGGAGCCCTCAGCCCCTGCCAGGGCAGGAGGGTACGAGTCAGGCAGCACACAGAGAAAAAGAAATCACTTCTGCCACTTCTGTGGAAGGAAACAGTTCCAGAGAATTATGTTCCCTAGGAACATGTGCTCATTTTCCAGAGTCATTTTGATTCTGATTTAGTGGGGGGAAAAAAATAGCAATTTAATCTTTTAAATATTGTCATTTTATTACCTGAAGTAGACTTGGATGAGGAGTCTTTTAGAGGTGTCCCTTGATTTAACAAGGATGAGGACACAGAGCGTGCTAATTAGTTACACTGAAATGTTCTTCCAACATATTTTTGTTTTTGGAAAAGCAATGGAGTGGAATTATGAAATGTGTATTCTTGCTTGCTAGAATCAGCTGCCTTCTTTCTGAAAGCATTTTGTGAGAGAAGGGCTGAGGAACAGGAGAAATAACAGGCTTTACTCCGGGAGTGTTAATTGCCATTTCTCATTTGTTGCTATTCTCCTGCTACATCAGCTTGCATACATAAAATCATAAAATCCACAATTTCTAAAGTTGTTGCCATTAACTTCTTGTTTTGTGGAGGTGGCTAAACGGCAAAGGATTGAGTTCTGAGAGAGCTGCTAAAAGAGAGAAGTGAGGTCTCTAAGGAGAACTAGCTTTCAGCTCTCTAGTTCCTGACTATCTTTAGTCAGGATTACAGTCAGAGCCAGCAGCCAAGTGATTTGGTACAAGAGGACAGAGAACTGATTTGAATTTGCATCAAATGGAAAACAAAGAGAGCCAGAGCAACTTCTCCAAGTGATGTAAAGCTGGAATAAATCTTGTGAGGCCAAGGAAGGAACAACAAAATGGAGACAAGAACGAAGACCATGGGATGTTTTATTTCACCCAGTTTTGTTCATTATTCTGTACTTTTGTCTCTTCTTTCCGTTCAACCGAGTGCTCCAAGGTGGTTTTTCCCCTTCTCATTCCCAGCTGCGTTGCAAACAGGGGGAACAGCTGATGGTGTGACTGCTTCCCCCTTTCACCAGGGAACCTCGCCGCCACCTCACCCAAATCTTCTCTGCAACATCAGCCCCTGGGCAAATCCTCTTCCTTCCCCTCAGACCAAGGCTCAGATTCTCCAGCTCATTGACCCACCTTCATCCGTCCCTTTGCAGGCAACCAGCTGGATGGAAAAGGGGATCTTCCACTGCCAGGAAACTTGATTACCCATGGCCCAAGAGGAGGATGAGTTACTTCATTGAAAACGCATTTCCAACCTCTAAATGTATTAAGAAAATGAGTTTGTTTTTTTCAGCTGCTGTCACGAAGGAAAGCACTGTGTAGGAGGACAGGCAAAGTCTTTGAAAACTGTTCAGCCTATTTATGGCCACTGTCAAAGTCAGATTAATGATTTTTTATCAAAATGGTACACAATTAATAATTTGTCATTATCCTTGTAGTTTGGTTGGAAGTAATAACCCCATCAAGCTCTGGGTTTGCACATCCTGGGGCCTTCCAAGGCAATAGTTGTGTCTCAATGCTGTGAGAGCTTTAGTAAAGCTTTGTGGATTTAATCAAATGTTATATTGTAATTTTACAGTGCATTTAAACTCTCAAAAATTCAGACCTCTAATCTCACTAATCCACAAATCAAGAGCAATTTTTATACTGTATCTTGTGTAGTCCTATTTTTTAGTCAAATTAAATGCAAAACACCATTCTAATACAAATTCCCAGTTTTTTACCAATTCCTTATATCCCTTTTTGTGCAACTGAAAATGCTGAAACAAAACGTAGAGCCAACTACTGTGCAACCACCTACTTGTGCCAGCCCAGCAGAGCAGATCTGCTCCTTCCACAGAGCTTTGGTCCCTGGCCGGTGCCCAGGAGAGCTGTGGGCAGTGCAGGGGGCAAGGCTGTGCCAGCAGCCTCTCCCACGGGAATAAAGGACTCGGTGCATCCAGAGGGATGCTCCGTCTCACCTGAAAAAGTCTCTGTCTTCAAGAATCACCAGCCTGAGAGCCCAACCTCACAGTCCTTCCATAAATTGGAGTGGGAATAACGAAATGCCCTCGTTGTACCTCCAGCAGTGGCTGGAGTCCCGCAGGGTTGGTGATCCCGGACTCCCAGAGCCTGCTCAGATCCCAGGGATGGAGCTGCTCCTCCCAATGGCTCCATTCCCGTGCTCTTGGCAGCTGCCCTGGTCAGGAAATTGTAACGGAGCAGAGACATAACAGAGACATTGCAGGGAGAGCTGTTTACATTCCTGGAAGGAAAGCTGCAGCACCACTGAGTGCGATCCCACAAAGCTCCTCCGCTGAAATTCCTGACCATTTCCTGCAGGCTTTTGCTCCCCGGGTGCTCTCGGCTCAGACACCCCTAGGGATGCCTTTTAAATTCTGGATACATTCCCAACTTCTTGGGTTCAGTGGGGCTCAAGTCAGACCGTGGGGCTTGGGTTGGTGTCGTCTCCAAGTGGAGCCACCTAAGGCAGGCAGCAAATTCCTGGGACAGAAGGCCAGAAGGCCAGAATTCACTGGGGCTGTGTCTCCCTGCCAGGGTGGATCTCACACGCTGGGCTGTCTGGCTTTCAGAGTTTTGTACCAATGCCTCAGAATAACCCATGAAATCCAGTGCTAGGAGTTGTTGTGTTTCCAAGAGATAAATTTCTGGGCTACAAAGTACAGAGCTGAGAACCTTAATTTTGTGTGAAAATCAATATAATCTTATATTTTTGTTCAAATCATTGCAGTATCTGGACGTTCACACTAAAGAAGAATTACTCTGAGGTGTGAGGTGGGTTTGGTAATGCCTGGAGGAGGCCAGTCCATCCAGGGCTGCTTCTAGGAGCAGTTCCAATATAAAGCACCACTTTCAACTGCTTTGTAATTTGTTTGCACTGTTGGCTTCTCCCTATTTATCCAAGGTGTGGTGGAGACAGTAAAAAGGTTAAGCTGAAGCTGTGAGGAGATTCTGTCCTGCACATCACAGATAATCAGAGTCAAAATCTTGGAGCCCTGAAAACCAGCAGCACATAACTTACAGACGGCACCAAGTGTGTAACCTTGTTGTACTTACAAAGTAATTTCATTTTGATTGCCCATTGAATAAGTCTGATTATTCTTTAAGAGTCACTCTGGAATGGAGCCTGAAGGTACAATATAAAATAATTGAATGGAGTGTGAAGTTCCAGCTGGTAACCTTGTCAGTAACTCGAACACAGATCTTGTATCTGTAATTTAGAGAGCCGGGGATGTGAGTGGGAAGTGGGTTCTACTAACACTTAGAAACTTACCCCCTCCTTTCTCCCCCCACCAGTGGAACTTCTGTTCTTCCCAAGAAGCTCATTTTAATGGGATTAACGTAGCAGTTGATGGCAGCACACTGGAATGGGAACTATATGGTTGGCTCAGATTTATTTCATGCTATATCACAGTATGAACTTGAGGAATGATTTCCAGGAGACCAATTATCACACTGCACTGAACTGCACCGTAACTGCAATCAGTGGAATGACAGGATTCTTCTTTGTCTTTTCCAAGCTATTTGTTGCAATTTTTGAGCCCTTTAGTGAAATCCTAAAAAAAGAGGAATCCTAGAGCTGCAGCCAAATGTTCTTTAAGAAGTGACAAAATACACTGTCACTAATATCCTGGAGAATGAAGCCCAGGCCCTCAGTACTTCTGGAAGTGGATTTGAGTGTGTCATAATTTGAGTTTTGGCAGCTGCTGTCCCTGGGCCAGGCTCTGTGCTGCTCTGAGGTGAGGTTGCAACCGTGAAGAGCAGTGGATTGACCGTCTCACAGCTCAGTCTTGCCCCTAAATTCAATTTGGTGGGGGAAGGGGGCACCAGCCCCTCACAGCTGTCCTCCAGCACCTTCTCACTTCCCAGGTGCTCCATCAGGCCTGGACAAAGTGGCCTCCAGGATCACAGGCCGGAGTTCAAGAGCTCTGCTGTTCACTGGGGCAGCCTGTTCACTGCAGAGAGAAGCCGAAGTTGAAATCACCTGGCTCTGAACTGTTACCCAATATTTTGTCCCAATTTTACCTCGTGCATAAATGAATGAGAAATTTCTCTTGCAAATCCAGACCCAGACAGCTCCCTTTTCAAAGTCTAAATTATTAATAACTGCTATAGTTATCTCATGGAGAAAACAAAATACTGAGGAATTGAAAATTAATGCTATTTGGGATGTGGAGATCACGCACAATTTGTTTTGCATTGCTTAAAATCTGCATTCAGCTAGAAATAAGTTTATCCACCTTTTTTTTTTTGTTCCAAAATTTAGGATGCACTTTTCTTCTGTTGCAGAGGCAGCTTCCTCACTTAGACATATTCAAACATGGAAATCAACTTTTTGGAAGCATGCAAATAAATGGGATGTTACTGTGGCATTTTGGAGGCCTTCTTATTCCCCAGGCTCTGTGCTGCTGAGGTGCCAGGCTGGGGCACAGAGCAATGGGTCATCCTGGTCTTCAGATAATAAGGTCAAAGTACAAAGTCAGTAGGATGTAACTTTCCGCAAATTACAAGTGTTCTAATTAGAAGGGTTTGATTTTTAAATCCTATTTGAAGTAAATGTTTTCTGTTCGAAATAGGAGACTAGTCATTAATAAAATCTAATTCACGACTCGGGTTTAATAGCTGGTAAATCTGCCAACTGCAGACATGCTACAAACCCCCACGTGTGTGTTTTTGGTGCCTTTCTTGGCCCCCTGCCACGAGGCACCGTGAGTGACACCCCCACCTTGGTTCACCAGCTCTGCCTCATTCCATGGAATGCTTTAAGGAACCGGTGCCAGCCATCCCATGATGCCGTTATACCTCCCTCCTCCTTTGATAGCTCCCTTCTTATGTCCCAGCTGGTATTCCTTGGAGCTTTGCCTTTGGTAAACTGCCATATATTCTTTGCAAATATGCCACAGCTATTCACTTTTCCTTCTGCAAATGACTCGCATTAGCTTCTATTGTTGTTGCATGTCAGGGAGAATACAGTTCCTTCAGCTCACTAGCTGCTATTATTTTTCTCTAGCTATTTTCCATTAAGATGCATTTCCTCCCAAATGTTATGAAAATATAATTTTTTTTCGTTTACTTAGAATTTGTAAAGCTTTTCCCATGGATAAATATCTCCCACAGGAGTGAGCACAGAGAGTGTGAGAGGTTGTTGTTGTTGTTGTTGTCGTCGTCGTTGTTCTTTTCCATCTGAAATGCATTTCCCTCCCTCCCTTAAATTTCTGTATGTGCCTGCCCCTCTTCATGGGTACACATGGGAAGTAACTGCTCTGGGAAAGAAGGAGCATCTAGTGGTAGGTACGTATGTGTTTGCAGGGAGAAGGGACTGCGTGGGGAATATCTGTGGAGAGTGCGCTGAGGAGAAAGGCTTGTGTGTGTCCATGAGCAGTGTGAAGGCAGCACTGATCTCTTCTGGGGTATAAACAGGCACCCCAGGAATTCTGTGCTTTAAGATTTCGCTGAAGATAATCCAGACAGTCCTACTAAAGATAAAAACTCCTCCTGAGGCGGTTGCAGAGGTGAGTTCCACAGGGGAAGGACTCTCAGCTGCAGGAAACGATGGTAACTCCGGCAAAGCCCAGGACTGTTCCTGCACCATGTGCTCTCCAAGTGTGCAGAGAGCCCTGAGCCTCTGCTGCTCACAGGGACACAGAGCAAACCTCACCCAGCAGCACACTGGGAGGGAGTGAGTCAAGAGCAGGGACAACTTCTCTCCAGACACAACAGAACATGCGTAGGAACCAGGGTCTAACGCATGTGCTGCAACTCGGGCACAGCTCCTGGATTCGAAACCGCGGTTCTCACAAGGTTTATCAAAACGTTTGCATTCTGCAGGGAAGATAATAACCTTGCAGAGATGTGGCACTCACTGTTCTGGTCTGGGTGACAAGAAGGGGTCGGCCACGGGCTGGACTCGGTGACCTCGGGGGTCTTTTCCAGCCTCAGTGATCCCGTGATTCTGACCCTCAGAAAACTGGCCTCCTTCGCACAGCCTTGAG
Source organism: Cephalopterus ornatus (assembly GCA_013396775.1). Lineage (NCBI taxonomy): Eukaryota > Metazoa > Chordata > Aves > Passeriformes > Cotingidae > Cephalopterus > Cephalopterus ornatus. Next base: position 285,838 of record VZRE01003840.1, on the reverse strand, counting down.
CAGAGCACAGGCACGGGGGGCATCTAAACTCTGCTGCAGGTTTGGCTTCACTGATTGCAGGGGCTTGTGCTGAACTTCAGGCTGTGGCACCAGTGGGGAGATTTTTTGGATGCAAAAAAAAAAGTATTAAGAGGAAATATTTTATCCAAATAGCTTTATTTCAGTTCCCCTACTGAATGTTTGACCCTTACGTCAGTCAGGCAAGAGGCTCTGCTATTGCAGCTGGGCAGTGGGGATGGAGTCACCCACTGGTAACACAGCAAAAAAAGAGACATTCTCCGCTTGGATTAAACAGCACAAATTGGAAGGGAGGGAGATGGAGCGATTTTTCACATAACCATAATTGTCTGCTAATTATATCATGGAATGAAAGCAATTGCCCAATTATAAGACAATGTATCACTCTATCACAGGCAGTGCTTTGAAGGTTTATGTACTTTAAATTACTGTGACATTCCCAAGGCTCCTCTGTTTACACATTTGTCTCAACATCTTCTACCAACAACAGTGCTATGACTAAAGCCATTAATTAATATATTCCCTGTGTCTTTGCAGAAGTTACAGAGACCTGTTTCAGACTGAATTTATGCTGTTTTGTAAAGCAACTTGATTTTCCTATTACACTGCTAATGGCCACTCTCGGTTTGATAACTCAGTAGATTAAGTTGGTTTTCTCCTCCACTCTCCTTGCAAATATTTTTCCATCACTGTGCCCTCTGTATTACTGAATTTTTGTGCCTCTCTGAACTTTAATATGATTGTACTCCTCCCTCCATCACAGTAGGTTCTCCAGTCATGACATTATTACTTTCTTGATGCCCAGAATGAGTGAGAGAACAATCTTGACCAGTAAATCTATTTTCTTCTTTTTTTTACCATTTATGGGAGAATACCTCATACATGGACCAGCATTGCCATTTCTTTTTCAGTTATCGCTAGGCATCTGTCATGGCAGGCAGGTAAAATTGTATTACATGCTATTATAATAACATCAAGCACAGATGACATTCAGGGACAGAGACTTCAGCGTGGTCTGTAAAAACCTGACAAGAACCCCCAGCGTGTGGTCAGATGGCCACACTGCACAGGAGCTGAAATGTTCGCATCTTCCCAAGTACTGCTGCTTGTCCTGTGAGATTAAACCTGATGTAAAACTACATGTAAAACCTAATAGGAGACAGGCTGTTATTTGCCATTATTTGCTCTTTAAATAGATAATAAAAATCCCAGAACACTGGGATTTAGATTCTTTTTCTCCTTATCATGAGCCCTCATCCTGGTCCATCTGTTGAAGTGCACCCCACTGGGGCAGTCATGTTGTATCTGCCCCTGAACCTGTCCTGAACACCCGCCTGTGAGCCCCAGGGCATAGACTGCAGTGAGGGCACAGCAGCACTGCTCGCTCTTACACTCCCTCCTAATGCAAACAGGTCACCCAGTCCCTTTGGGCCTTGGAGGAGGATGGATCCCCCAGAGAGTGACACCCCTGCATGAAGAGACAGGATCTCCCCAGGAAACAGGAGGATTTTCTGCACACTGTTGGTGCCACCCGGGCTGCCAAAGCCCACGTGTAACTCCACGGGCTGGCACGTGGCTGTGGCAGTGCTGGGGAGCACTCCATGCCCAGGCTGTTGGGTGGCAGCCCCAGTTCCCAGGGAGCTGCCGGGTGCCCCCCGAGCTCAGCACACTGCAATATGCCTCCCTGTCAAGGGGAAACCAGGCAGTGCTGACTTATTCAGCAGTTTCACACAAGGACAGGCTTGACAGGTGGCACCAGAATGGGAGGTCTGTTTCGGATCCTTTCATTAATCTTTTGCAAACTTTGGTGGATTTTGAAAGGAACCATATTGACAACACCAGAGGCTGCACTCTTGCATTGATCTGTAAAATATACTTGGGGAGGGGCAGTGCAGGCTTTACCTGGTGCTGATTGTCCTGACTGAAAAGCATTCCCTCTTCTCAATGGTGTTTTGTGGGAGTGAGAATGCACTTGTCTCTTCACATTATTTTCTGTGGTTAGAGGTTCATTAGGGGTTTCTGAACTGTTTCCTCTTATTAAAAAGAGACTCATATGATCTTCAGTGGAGCTGCTTGTCAGCAACATGGCACCAATTTGTTCCACTTTTTTTTCTTGATTTATTTTTGATGCCTTTGGCTGGGTTTTATAGCTGTTTATTTTGGATGTTTATCAAAACCTGTTGGTATCCTGCCTTCTTTTGCCATTCTTTGTGAAACGAGTTTTATAGATCTCGGTACAAGATTAAATTAATGGCTGGATCACAAAAGGCACTACTCAAAGTGCTGGTAATTGGCACCTCAACATATATTCCCAGCAGAGGCCGAGGACCAGATAGTTTCAGAGATGGAATGACCATCTGCCTCTTCTTGGTGGTGCCTCATGGCTGACTGAGCAATGTTAGGAAAGCTTGTCTGCTTTACCTTTCTTGGGGACAAGTCAAGGATTGCTCTACGGCCCATCTGGTACCTGATCCTGGCACTAAAGTCTTTATTACTTTTAAGATAATTTGTCTTCCTGCCTGTCAAAGCATTTTAATCTCCTGCCACTTATTTTTTTTTTGAAGTGGCACCTCAAACAGAGGAGACAAACACACGACCTGCTGCGTTTTGCTCCCAGGGGTGATGCCCGTGGGCAGCCCCATCCCCTGACCCAGCACAGCTGAGGTGCTTTTGCCACTCCAGGTCCCCAAGAACCCGGTATCTGCCTCCCCTGCTCCGCTCTGGTATTAATGCCTTGGCACATAAAAAATGCCAACAGATGCCATCAAGTGTGAAGAGACAGGTGGTGTCAGTGCGTCAGAGGAGGGACTTCCTCCAGCACGGTGGCACTCGCTGCGTTCCGCGGGCTGCCCGTGCAAATCCTCCCGCGGGTGACACCTCCCTCCTCGGGAGACCGTCCCTGCGAGCCGGCTCCGTGCCACTCACTGCCCGGGGACAGGGGCACTGCCCGAACCGGGACTGGCACTGCCCGAACCGGGGCTGGCACTGCCCGAACCCGGGCTGGCACTGCCCAAACCGGGGCTGCCGGGGATGCTTCGTGAGGCTGTTCCTGCTGCAGCCGCGTGTCCCGGAGCCCCAGTGAGGGCTCACAGCCGAGCCTCTGTCACTGCTGTCGGGTGAAGGGGCTGCAGCTTCAGGTGACCGCAGAAAGCGTCGTGGGCAGGGTTCCGAAAGCCTTTGGTTGTGTGTTTTGCAGCCTCAGGGCCCCTGTGTTGAGTCAGATACCCAGTGAGAGCACTAAACATCTCCTGCATACAACTTTACTGCTCTCCCACAACCTTGTCACTCCTGCCTTCAGGTCACATGTTTTCTGTATTTCCTCTTACCTCGTCCATGTTTTGCTTCATATTTCCAGTCATAAAATGATTAGATGAGCTCTAAGCCCAGACTTCTTTTTTTTTGGCATCGAAATCCTTCAACAGATAATAGGCTTAATTCTCTAATATGGGCAGACAGCTTAATGAAATAGCTAATCCCCAGAACAATGAAAAAGAAGATTTTTTGTCTGTTTTTTGTTATATGTCACTACTGACCTTTTATATAACCCACAATTATATCATCGTTCCCGTGTGTCAGTTCAGGGCTCTGGGATCCAAGGTGGAAGATGTGGTTCTCTGACTTTTGTCTCCCTTATGGGTCAAGCTGCCCACATCTCATCCTTTTAACAAAGCAATGTAGGTGACCCTTCTTCCCTTCTATACCTGTAAGTTATTACTGTAGCCTATAGTATCTTTTGTCTCTGTCCTGCCTGGAGACCTCTTCCAGGCTCAGGACTGTGTTAATGTAAACACAGGAACATCACTCTTGCTGCTGGAGAGCTCGCAGTCAAAAATGTGTGACCTCCTGAGATGGACTGGGAGAAGGCTAAAATCAAATAGCTTTGCTTTCACACAAATATTTGCTTTTCTAAAAATACTTTAAGGTGGCACTGAGATCATGGGTCCACCAAGTCATGGTTGCTTTTCTGACAGGACATACCAAGGGTGGCCTGCCTGTCAGACACCCTCTGCCAAACCAGCCCTTGCACGTCCCATCATGGCCAATAACTTCTGGCTGAAGCTTTTCAGCATCTTTCCGTAGGGTGGAGGATTCCTGACTTCGATTCCAGATCTATGAGCTGCTTGTAGTCTGACAGCCAAGGGCTGTGGGCTGTGCTTTACTTGCCTTTTGTACATCCCTAGGAGAGCTGTCCTGCCAGACATGGAGCTACCAGGGGGTTGGGATCTCAGCAGAATGAATTATTTACACCAGCCATGACCGAGTGCTCAAATATGTGTCTGCATGTTCTGTGGGAGCCAGTCTGCTCACAAGCTTTCACCAACCCCACTTGGGCTTTTCTGAGTGCGAGGAGCAAACTCTGCTCAGCTTTTATGTTCTTTCTTTACAACCACTGATTGCTTAAAGCTAAGGGGGGGCTGGCTGGAAACATAATTAAAGGCAGAACTTGCCTGCGGTAGCTTTTCAGGGAGATGAAGGGCACTCCTCCTCTCCAGAAGGTCCCTGTTCCTTCCCAGGGATGCTGTAATCTGTTGCTAAGGCAGTGGCTGTGCTGTAACACTGTGTTCTCTCTCTCATTGTGTTTATGAGCAGGTGGAGCAGAAATTGCTTGGTTTCTACACAAATAGCTACAGAACAAATGTACCAAAGGAAATGGGAGGTGGGTGGAGAAGATCCACAACACGATTAACATGAAAATAAAGGGATGTGAGAACATGCCATATCTGAATAGTAAATATATAAATAAAGTTAATCGTTGAGCACCTTCTCAGCGTGAGGGAGTCCCATTCACTGAGGATCAGACTAAACATCAGGAAATCATAATTTTATTCTTAGCTCCTCCAGCAGCCTGCTGACTGCTTCTAGCCAAGGTATTTTCTGATTCTGTGCTTCAGTTTTTCCATCCTTATAGAGTCTCATTGTTTCTTTGTAAAGACTTCAGAAAGCTGGTGTAGAAAAATATTGGTTGGCATCTGGATTTTACTGTCACAAGGAGGAGGCATTTGGTGAGGTACGAGGAAGGCCTTTTGCTGAAGATGAGTTCAGGGGGACAATAAGTAAAAGAGAAAGAAGTGTGCACCAAAGAGAAGTGGTTCAGTGGGGAGAGTGCTTGTGTTGCTGCTCCGTGCGATTTTACAAGGCCAGAGAAGTGGAAGCCAAACCCTCTGCAGCCCCTTTCCACCGTGAGCTGTGTGTGCAGCCGTCGTTACCTTGACACTCGTGTGGAGCCGTCACGGCGCTGGCGTGAGCACAGCACGTTTTGCCATGTACCAGACACATTCCCTGCACAGGAAAACAAAGGCAGATGAAGTGAGAAGTGGGAGTCATGAATCATTTAAGAAGAAACAACACACACAGGGCCCACTGTGAGAGGAGTGGGAGCGTCACCGTCCTGAGGACTGCCAGCGGGTGAGAGTGCAGGGCCATGGCCCAGGGCGGGGAGAGGGAAGGCTTTGGGAACTCAAGGCAGGCACCTTCTCTCATGAACCTCCTCGTAACTTGAAATTAGGGCTTCTATGACATATTTTTGGCATAATTTCTCCCCACAGCCCTCGCAGATGTGGGGTTTGGACAGGTACAATGCACACAGACTCTGCTGCCCCGTCCCCTGTGCTGGAGCCACCTGCTCCATGCTTCCAGGAGGTGAAGAGGATCCTCTTTTGGTGATGATTTGTGTGTCTTTTGGATTTCCTCTGGAGGCCTGATTCTTCACTCTCCTGAGTTCTACACTGGTGTGACTTCAGTGATTTACACTTGAAAACGGGGGATAAACTGAGAGCAGCAGGCTGTCATGGCTCTTATTTACTGATAATCATTGATATACACTCATATACTGATAATAATGTACTGATTTACACTCTTATTTACTGATAATAGTTCAAGAAGTGTTTGGACAATGCTCTCAGGCACATGGTGGGATTGCTGGGGTGATCTGGGCAGGGCCAGGAGCTGGACTTTGATGATCCTTGTGGGTCCCTTCCGGCTCAGGATATTCTATGAGTCTTTGACAAAGCAGGGTCAGCAGTTTTCTCTGGCACATTTACTGTCTGCTTGCTCGTCAGCAGAATTGCTCTTGTCCCATATTGCCCTGGTTTTGAACCAGGAAGTGTTTCCCCTGGAAGCAGAGTGGTGCAGTTCACAGACACACCGATGCCCTCAGATGATTGTGTGTCCCTGTGCTCCGGGCTGGAATTTTTATCAGTGAGGCCTGATAAAAATGGGTCACTGAAATCAGTGGTTCTGTGGCTCTCTCCTTTCGAAAGCTTAGGATATTAAAAGCCAATTCTTTCATCTATCCTTAAGGGAAGAATTTAAAGTTCTGGGTTCCTAGACCTTGTTTTTTGTCCTGAGGCCCGTCTGGAGCTCCTGTCCCTGCAGCCTGTGCAGGTGTCCTTTGGCTTTCCTCTCACCTCGGTGCTTTCTCCTGGACGCTGAGTTACTCAGACCTCACAGGAGACTGTAAAGTGGTTTTCCCCCTTTATTAGCAGGGGGTTAATTGCAACTGCTAATTTTGAATTTCTGTCGTGACCTATCTGATATTTTCTCTGATAATTTCACGAAACTCACCCCGTGTCAAACTCTGTGGAAATTCTCATTCAGCACCACCCTGGGCCACGGGGGACTCTCACCAGAAGTGACGAAATTATGAATCACGGTCAGGACCAGCCTGGGCCATCAGAGGCAGCCAGGTCAGTGGGTTTGAGGGGGTTTAGACACCACAGGCATAAAGTGATTCCTTCATCATAAGCAGACTGTAAAGCTTTAGTCATTTAAGGATTGCAATGGGTGAAAAGGAAAACTGGTAAAAGATCATTTAAAAAGAACCTGACTTGAGTCATCACAGAGGATCCTCATCTCAGCCTGAAGTCTAGGGGAAGTCTTAGTCTCAGATCTTCCATTCTCAGAAAATATAACACGTGTCTATCTTGCTTTTGGTTTTAATTCCACTTCAAAACAATTCACTATATTTTGCCAGCTATAAGTTCCAGCGAAAAAAAACCTTGCTCAGTCTTGCAGAGTTTATATAGTTAAAATAAAATTACTCTGAATTCATAGGTTAAGTGTTGAGTTTTATTTGAAGTGAAAGAAAGAAAGCAGGCTACTAAAATGATCCAATTTCCCTGACATACTGTCGAAGTGAATAGAAAAAAAAAAATCAAGTCACTTAATGCAAAGAAAAAAAAAAATCCAAAAAACTAAAAAAAACCCAACTGCCAAGACAACATTTTTAACACTTACACCAGACAAACTGTTGGATTTCAAATTGGCAAACAGTCTGTTATGACAGTCCTGTGATGGAGCAATTCATAGAAAGAAAACTATCAGGAAAACTCCGCTCTGAGCAAGTGGGGCTTCTAGTCAAGGGCTGGTGCCACTCAAATCGAGACCAGAGAGGAGGCACAGAAATCAAAGACTTGTTCCCCAGGGAAGTCTGTGTGGGTAGGAGCAGCTGCAGGGTGGGATCCCAGAGACAGCTGAGGTGGTGCAAAGCAGGACTGAGCCCTGCCATGGGCTGTACAGGTTTGCTGGCTCCTGCCTGATGTGGTTCAGCACTTTGCAGCCTCCAGTTCTCTTAAAGGTTGCCGGTAATACAGTAACTTCAATTTTCTGATCCATCCTGCATTCCAGAACCCAGAGCACCTATTTGGGCAGCCTTGAACTGTTGCTTAACCTAAAGTAGCCCCAAGTGATAACCCTCACCCAGAACTGCTGAAGGCCTTTGCTGTTTCCTGGTGCTCCTTCCACTCCCGCTCCCTGGAGAGTCTGTGGCTTCATTCGGGAATCTGCGCGTGAAGGACTCTGCAGAGCAGGAGTCAGGGCAACAATCCTGACACCCATTTCTTTCAAGCTTTCCCTCTGCTTAAAATACCTCCAGGTATTTCAGGATTTGGGCTTTTTTTAAGTTCAGCATTGCCAATCTTACACTAATAAAGGCATAAGCCTGTACTTCAAAATCCTGAGTGGCATAATTACGGCTGTAAAAATAGAACACTTTTTCATAAAGGCTGAGGTATTCAGATGACATTCAAGCAGCTGCATCTTCAAGGGAAACAGCACATATTAGGGTGCTGCTAATAAAACTGTAAGTACGGGCAGCACAGTACTTCATGTAATCCCAGGCCTCGGGACTGGTACCCACTGCTGGAATTCCTCTGGCTGACACATCCCGCTGCACGCAGCACATCGGGCACGGCCCACCTGGGGACCTGCTGGCCACCCGGTGACGGGGACACCAGGCTGGTGGCACGGTTTGGATCTGCCTGTGCTTTGTGCCGTGGAGTTTTGGTGTTGCCTCGGGGAAAATCAACATTCAACTCCAAGTGCAGAACGCTGGGAGGCACATCGTGATTCCAGAGCAGGGTTATGGACACAGGGGGCTGGATCTCCTTCCTGGGGCAGGAAGGAGCTTTCCCAAATTCCCCAGAATTAGCCAGGTTCACCTGCTGTTATTCATAGCCCCAGCTTTAAAATAGGACCGAAAACACTGCCTGATATTGCAGAAATGTTCAGAAAATTAAAGACTTTGAAGCAGTTTGAGATCTAATCAGAAGTGCTCCGAAGTGTCGTTAATTATGGTTAATTTGTTCTTTGGCTGTACGTAATTTTTAGCATGAGGTTCTCTGATACAATGATAATGAGGACTAAACAGGGATCTTAATGTGATTTCTGTGATTGTCAGTATGAACTTCACTTGCCGTCTATTTCCAGCAAAGTGTGCATAAAATTAACTATCACAGCAGAGAATATTCAACGAGACATATTGGAACAAAAGCTTCAACTGATGCTTATAATTGTGGTATTTTCTTAATGAGTGACAGGTGCTCTGGTTGATGTGACGTTCTCACAAATCTCTTTTTCATTCAATAGGTTGATTCACAAAACCGTGCCCTGTTTGTGTAACCAAACAAGTGGGTTAAGAAAAGAGAACTTGGGCTCTACTTTTCTCTTTGAACTTTTTTTTTGGTGTGTGTTGCTGAACAGCAGCAAGACTGCTTGAACTTTAAATCACTTAAATGGCTGTGTTACACCTACAGCTGAATGAATAATTCAGCTCCCAGTCACTGTCTGAATTTGATAGGAAGCAAAGGGGAGGGTCCCCACGGGGCTGGATGTGTGAGCAAGGGGGAAGGGGAAGGCTAATTAATTACACATTTACAGTGGGGAATACTTAAAAAAAATCCACTTAAGTACTGGTTTTTTGTTACATATTGCTGATCACAGCTGAGAGCATAATACCAAGGCAACCATATCCCTGAAAACTTAACTCTTCGGGGCCTGTTCCCCACAGATCGAGATGGAGGGGGAAGGAGCCCAGTCCCAAACACAGCGTTGTGTTCCATCAGACAAATGCTTCAGCTGAGGAATGAGTCACCACCTGCTGATGTCACGTTCGTTTCTGGTGCCACTGCAAGGAGAATTTCTGTTGTTCTCCCTGTTATTTTCAGGGATTCTGTCTCGGGGAGCGGTGCTGGGCTGGCTGCCTCTCCTGGGGCGCTGAGGCACCGTGGCAGCATCACCACTGACACCAAGGATGCAAATTATTTTTCTCTTGGCACGAGGAAGATTTCTGCTGCCAAGAGAACGGTCTCTAGATTAAGCTTTTTTTAAATACTGTAAACTATTTTGGTAGCAGCAAATTGCTGTGACTTGGTGTACGTGATCCCTGACTATTTTTAATGCCCCTGTGGCAGAGCTGAGCGTGGACTTGTACGGTCATTTTCGGAAGGAACCAGGGCCCCTTTTATAGCCAGGCCATTCCCATTCTCTGCACAACAAGCACCAACTGCAGTTGGAATTGATTTTTTTTTTTCAAATAGCTCTGGAATTATCTCCCTCTAACAAAAAGCTACCAATTCAGAAGCAATGTTTAATGACTGCTTTTGTTTCATATTCCCACATGGTTTTTTATTCTTTGTCATTTTCTTCTCCAAAAATCAAGCAGACTTTGATCCTCCATCACTCTGCATCATTAGTAAAGGCACCAGCTTTCTAAAAACCTGTTTTATTTCATGGCAAAGTTGGTCAGGGCATAGCATGTGTTTGGGAAGATGGTGATTATTGAGTATGGGTGCAATTTGAGGCATTCCTAAATCCAGCAGGCAAGAACAGCTGGAAATCTACTGCCACAGCTCTGCTTCCCTCACCCCATCCGTGCAGTGCAGCCACCTCACAAGGGTGTAGGCTGCTGTCCTTGATCCATGCTGGTTCATTGTGGAATCATTTCCTTTCACAGTAAATGGCAGAAGACTGAAGTTTTGAAATATCAGAACTTAGCACTTTCTGTTATCTACAGCTATGGAGACGTGGCAGTTCTCGTGTCGTTTCCCCTTCTGTCCCCCAGGGTGGGCTCAGCAGTTTGCAAAATGTCTCAGGGTTCCAGTGTTTTGGTTTGGATCCCCCAGGTCCTGGGTGATATTCATTGCAGGCATCAGGGAGAAGGAAAAATCCGGGCCTCGGAGTGTCAACGGAGGCTTTAGGAGATGCTGAAACATGGAAGTTTGTAAGAATGTTCAGAGTAATTTAGTTCTGGATTAAAATATAGCTGGCAGGAGAGATGGGCAATTACCTACTCTTTAATATAGCCAGGGAATGTGTTCTCCCTCCCAGCTATTATTGTCCATACCTATTATTTCAGAACCACTGGACACGGACAAGCCTTGCTGTGGCACAGCTTCCACAATGAGGTCACCTGCAGCTTGGAAGTACAGCTGTTCCCCCTGCCTTCATTTCTAATTCATAGGCTTGTTGTGGGTGTTAGTTTTTTTTATCTGCTGTTTATTCTGCAAGCCCCTTTTGGGCACATTGATGCCTCCAGCAAGCTTTGTGTGCCAGGGAATTATGGGTCCAGAGATTCTGCAAATCTGCATCCCAGCCAAAGCTTTTGAAAGCTGCTTCTTTTGAATGCCATGCATTTGGCTCACACTCCTCCTTTCCTCTCTGTCTGTCTCTCTCTCTCTCTTCCTCTCTTTGCCCTCCCTTCCCTCCTATTTCTCTCCCCCTCTTACTCCTCTTTTTTCACCCTTCTCCTTTCCCTGTCCCCTTCCCCCTTTTTCCTCCTGCTCTCCCCTTCTCTCTTCCTCCCCTTGCCCTTCTCCCTTTCCCTTTCTTTTCCCCTTTTCTCACCCAGTGATCCCTCAGGAATGATGGGAAACGGCACTGCACAGTGAACAACTGGGCTGGGAGGAGGAAGAGGGTGCTTCTCACCACCTAAAAGATTATCTAGAAGCCTTTCTCCATGATGATGTAGGATTCCACGGGCTCTATAAATGCCCACCTGAGCACCCCAATGAATCAGAGGGCTGGAGAAGGTGTTGTGCCATCCAGCTCCTCCATCCCAGCTCCATCCACAGCGATAACATCCCTCCCTTCTAGGTCTTTTTTCCCTCACTCCCTATTTTATTTTTAAATATTAAAGCTCTCTGGGTTTCCCCAGTAAATCAGTGTGTGTGTGAAGTGCTGGTTACTTGTAGCTGGAGGCTGTTTTCCCCCTCTGATGGACTGTGAGCATTTTGTCTAAAACCGTCTCTTCTCCCCATCCCTCCTCCTGTCCCTCCTCCCCCGCCAGCCCCGGCGAGCTCAGCTGCACATAATGACATCCAATCTGTTCAGGAAAAGAAAAAAAACAGGAGGGGGAGAATATTTCCCTTTGATTTATACAGAAGCTGAGTTGGCAGAGAGCTCAGCTCAGGGGTGGGTGGAAGGGGAACCAAAAAGCAGATTTGTGATGCATGGGCACACTCTCCCTGGGGTGGTGCCAGCCAGCACAGCAGCCAGAGCCGCCGGAGAAGCTTTGCAGGTTCCGTGTGTGCGCCCAAGGCATCCTCCTTCCCAGAGAATTCCTATCGCCATGCAAACACACACCCACAGTCTGGGGTTAATTTAATTTTAAAATGACATTAGAGATAACACAGGCCGGCTCATTAGCACCAGACAAAACACACAGAGCCCCGCGCAAAGCCGGGCTCAGGCAGAGGGGAGGTCAGGGCCTTGAGCCGGGCTCAGCCTCCAAGGAGAAGGACATGGCTGGGCTCGGGGTGAAAGGATAACGGGGAAACGGGAAGGGAATCCTGTGCTGCAGTTCAGGTGCTGGAATGGGATCGTCCAACAAAAATCCTTATGTCAGGTAAAGGCAACCCTGTGGATACACGTCCCATCACAGAGGATGTGCCCAAGCATTTCATGCCACGTTTTTCATCCATTTAAGATAACATACAAAAATAAATCAAAAGAGGCCCTCTAGTTAAGTTCTCCAACAAGGAGAACAGGGGCTAGAAGGTGCTGCGGACCCCAGCTATGGATGTTTTATGGACCAGTCTCCATCAATTCAGATTTATTGAATATTTGCCAGCTAAAATGGCAACTCAGCCCAGTCCGAGGGCCATGGGGAGGGATAAGCACTGGCAAGTGAACTTGATGTCAACAGCAGAATCCAGATTGCCAGAGAAATGAACAGTGTGTGTCTGCTGTTATTAGGGATTGAACCAGATGACCTGACAATAATTGATGAGAGCTGGGTGGAGGAGTTTGTCTCCCTTTGGGGAACTAGCCCCAAAACCCAGCTCTCCTCACCCAGTCCTGCACCCCATGCACAGGAGAGAACCTTTTAATCCCCAAACATTTCATCCCCAAACTGAGGGGAGAACTGGATGGGACGTGACTTCACAGCTGCCCGGGCAGAGTCTCCAGGGAAAGAGCAGGATCTCCTGTGTGCCAGGAGACAATCTGCATTGCAAGGTCATTTGTGACTGCCTGTGGTGGCAGTGCCAGAACAGGCACATTGGCTGGGCTTTTCCTTGGCTCAGACCCACCTGTGGACACCAAGCCAAGCCAAGCCAGGGCCCCGGCCTGCAGCAGCCTCATCTGCCCACAGGCACTGCTGAGCTCAGGTTAAAGGGCTCGGGCTGCTCCAGGCAGCAGTGGCTGCTCTGGCACAGGAGCACAGCTCCTCTCGGATGCATGAGCCTGATGTTTCCATGCTCAGTGTCTCTGCTCCAGAGGACTCACAAGATCTCACTGCATTTCAATATTTAATTCACAATCTCTAGGAGGGTGGGTGAGCGTCCTTATTCTCTAGGTAGGTCACCAGGGCATCCAAAGGTGACACAGTTACCTAAGATATGAAAGTGTGGAATTTCCTCCATAGGTCTGTGTGTGTGCATCTATAAATAAACAAACTAATATTCTGCTAACTGGATTGTACCCTCCCCTCCCCTGCCTCAGGAGCATCTTGTTCCCAATCTCCCTCCAGCAGAACAGTGAGCCAGAATGGAATGCCTGATTCCTGGTAAGCACTGTCAGCACAGCAGCTGGGGAGAAGAATATCTGAGGGAAATGCACAAGTGCACTGGCATTTATTTATTTCCTGGGGATATTTATACAGCACAGACCTCAGAGCACAAGTGCACTTGATGCTTCTGTCAGCGAAGGAGGGGAAATGAGCCTGGAGCACAGGCTGCACCAGGCATTTTCTGCTCCCAGAACTGCCAGGGATGGAGCCCAGGGCTCTGAAGGCCACTGGGACTGAACCCTCGTGTCTGAGGGAGGCACAGAGCCATGCAGGGCTGGCACTGCAGAGATTCACTGCCATCACTGGTGCCACCATTGCTGTGCTGGCTTCTCTCCTCTAGGAGAAGTCCCTGCAAAAGGGTGGTGTCACCATTTGTGGAAGGCAGAGTTCTTTCTTCTTTCCTAAGGCAGAATTGCCTTGGCTTCTCTGGGGCATTTGCCTGAGCAAACAGTGAGGAAAGCCTAAATCAGCTTTAATTGTCCATAACTTGAAGTCTCTGGACTTTCCCAGCGCATTCCTCCCTAATCACAAAACATCCTCATGCTCCCATTTCCTGTAAACTTTTTGGAGTTTCTCTTTCCACTTTAACTTTCCGTGTTCTGAAGAGCCAGGGTCCAGTGTTCAGAGCTGGGTCCGTGAGAGCAGCACAGATCCCACTGTGTAACTGGGTCTGCTTTTCCTGGGCATCCCCCAGCCCTGTGCTCCAGGGCTGAGCACAACTGCTGCCCCAAACCTGCCTGCAGCAGCCCAGCCCCTGTGTCTGTCCTCCTGGCTCATTCCTGGTTCCCAGCACAGCCGAGGCTGTCCCTGCAGAGCCCACGGCGGCTCTGCCTGCAGGAATATCCTGTGGGAAGGGGAAGAGGGAGGAAGGGCTGGGTCAGTGGTCATGCAAGAGGCTTCCAAATGTGCTGCCTTCATCAAAGGGACCTGCTGAGTAATGAACAGCCCTTTCCACAGCCAGCAAGGCCAGGCAGGGGAGAGCTTTGTTCCTGTTTGGAGGGCGAGGGCTTCGGGAGAGATGAGGGAACGGAGAGCTGGGAGCAGATTGGCCTCGTTCCACCAGGACACACGGCTTTACTGACAGGGGCTGCACGTGTCCCTGAGCCCTGGAGCCCGGCAGGCCCTGCAGCAGCATCAGGGCTGGCTCCTGGTGCTGGCACACAGTGATTTACCACCAGAACGGGCCAGTCGCTGTCCTGCGACCAGGATGTCATGGAAGGGAACAAGGAACAACTGTCATGGAGTTGTTCCAAGCAGGAATTTATTTACTAAGAACTGGTCTTTCAGTTTCCTAAAGCTGTTCTGACTGCAGAGGAGTTCTGGGCAGATGATTTTGTCTGCAGGGGCATCCCTTGCTCAGTATTCCTGCTTCTGGTTAGAAGCTGCCATTGTGGAAAGAGCACTCCAGATCCTGGTTGTCTTTTCTTCCCAGCTGATGTGTACCCAATTGTTTCTGTAATTGAGATAATCTGTATTCTGTTCTCATTAGATTACTCCCACCTACAAATATTCTCCATATGTCTTCAACCATGAAATGACCTGCTATGGCAGCAGCTGTCCCAGTGAGCCCACTGGAACTGGTACTCACAGGAGTAAGGCTTAGAGCACTTATCCCAAGCTATTTAGACTTTAGTCACTCAGTTACTGCCTGGTCCTATGGGGAGGAGGGATGACTCTGTACAGCAGAGCAAGCCAGGAACATTTGATTCACCATCACAGATTCCTTTGCCCATGTCTGCCTATTTGATTTAAAAATATATACATGCCAAGGGGCTTGATATGTCTCTTGTGCCCCATTTAGCATCTGCTGAGCATCCCGGAGCAGCCTGCAGTGTAACACAAGTCACTGGAGGATGGATTTGATAGAGGCAAAAAACAAAGCAATTGATACCCTCAGGCTCCAGAAATCTTCAAACTGATTCTTGCTGACTACAGGCAACAAAGCAATTCGTGGCAACGTGGCTGAAAGTTCCTTTTAATTCAAAGCTGCTAAACCCTCCCTGGCACATAAAGTCACTTTTCATAAGGCAAACCCAGTGAGCTTGCTGGGTTCCCAAGATCTCAGCCCCAGGAAGCCTTTAACAGGAGTCAAAACAGACATTAAGCACCGGGGAGGAATTGGGGAGACAGTAAACAGAAATCAGGGCTTAACATGGGGCCATAGGAAGCTCAGCAAAGAAAAGGCAATTTTCCCATATCTTATTTCTCTTTTGTGCATTCCCCTTTTGGTCAGACCTTCAGCAGAGCTGTTTCTGTGGCAGTGGCCCACTTTGCCCAATGAATGGAGTGCACTCTGCAGATGGGAGCTGGGGTGTTTGGAAGCGGGTGTTTGGAAAGTGGTAGCCAGATTATTTTATTTTAAGGCTCTATTGCAGCAAAAGGCAGGAAAACAGACAGGGGGAGAGTAGTGAGTGGTTCACTGGCACCGATTGTCTACCACAGCAGGTTCAGCACTTGGATTTGAGTGACTTCTCTCTCCAGATGGTTGGTGGGAGCTGACTCCCCAGATCTGTGCATAGCATGCTCCAGAATGAAAACGTATGGCATCACTTGCGAGCTTTTAGGAGCTTTTTTCCTCAGCCCAAGTTTAGCTCCCTATGTTATGGATCCCTTTGTGCCTGCTGCACAAAGAGCAGGGCTCTGTCACCCACCCAGGCAGGGACTGGGAGCCGGGAGAGCCTTGATTCCAGACAGCCTCTCATGCTTGTACAACTGTATAATCCCACAATAATGAAGAGTCTTCCTGCCACAGAGAAATTGATAGAATGGCCCTGATTTTCCATACCATGTTGCCAATTTGCATGCTTTTGTCTGACCTAAATATTCAGTATAACGGGTGGCTCATATACAGTCACTGATTCTATGAGAACTGGGAACTTCAAGTAATCTAAGGCAAGTATCTCTGTATTCTCTCACAAAGCAGCGGGTATTTCATGGAAGGCAAATGGACTTAGAGAGGCACTATCCTCAGAAATGCTGGATAGACATTTCCAGCTATTCCAGGGTGCACACTAGTTTTTCCAGCAGTGCAGGATACTTGGGTTACTTGCCCAGCAGTACCTACTGATTTTGCTTGAATAAGGATCAGAACTATATTCTTCTGAGTTCTGGTGCCCAGCACAAACTACTTCCCTTAATATTGTAAAACAGAGCAAAAAAGTCGAATAGGTTTTGCTCCAGTAAACTACAAGCTGTAATTCACTGTGACTCAGGCTCAGATAAAATCATCATGTACTAGTCTTTTTATGTATCAATTCTCAGGGACATTTTGACTGATGCGTTGTCAGAAGCACCCGGGTCACTAAGCCCTGCCCTTGTTCAACATAGAACAATTCCCACATTCTATATTTTCTGGATATGAAAAAGCACAAATCTGCCCTCTTTCATATGTCCCCAGAGCCTCTGAAGTAGTCCAGTGGCCTGGTTTATTTGTTGTTTGGGGTTTTTTTTCTCAGTGGTGTCAGGATCTTCCATCTAAGTCATTACACAAACGTGGGTGAGGTTGGGATCTGCTGATTCCTTCCAGGCAGAAGTCAGTCCAGGTTCCCAGACAGCCATCCCTGTGCTCTGGTGAACCTCAGCTCATGTGTTCCACATGATGTGTGGGACACTCTGGATTCCCTTTGTTAACCCCAACTTCTCATTTTCCATCCGAGCCGTGGCGGGAACTGGGAAATGCAATCAGTGGGAAGAACATACAGGAAATAGAAGCCATAAACAAAACTGCCTGGTGGAGTGTCCCTGAGGCCTGGAGAACAGTTGTTGAAACAAACCACTGGTGACCCTGAAAGATCTGAAGCCGAACTTGATCCTTTCAAGATGGAAATGTGGGATGAAGATGGCAGAGATGAGCTGGTGACGGTCTCATCTTTTCTTTTGTGGGCTCTGTTCCAGATGGAGCCTTAAAATAACAGCAGCACGTTGGACCCACAAAAGGGCAAGGCTGGGAATTAGGAAACCTTCCACTGGGACACTCACGTTGGGCCTTTGTCTCTCCAAACCTGGAGAGCTCCCTGTTAAAGATCCCAACAGTCAGAGCTGGAGAGGCATGCCATCAGAATAGTCCAGGATTTATAAATCAAACCTTTACAATCTATTTCTGGGGCATATAAAAAGAAGAAAATGCCTGATGCTGGTGTCTGAGATGGGCTGCACAAGATGGTTCTTCCTGGCCATAAAAATCTACGATCCTGTGGGAGTGTCCAGATATTCAGCAAGCAGAAGCTTCGGCCTCCATCTGTTAGCACAAGGGGAAAGGGAAGTTGTGTTGTTCTCAAGACATGGTATAATGAGGGGATATCTTACATTGTTCTCAGTGAGAGAAACTTGAGTTTGAACTCTGGCAAATCTGGATGCTTCTCACAGCTGTTAAAAACAAAACCCAGGGGTTTGGATTCTGCTTTATGGCGTAGGTGCTAAGCCAGCTTGAAAAGTTTGGCACTGTCACTAAATGCCAAAGTTCACTATCCCTAGTTAAATCCAGCTTTCTCCTGTGTGGTCAAACACTGGAGCAGGTTGCTCAGGCAGGTTGTGGAATCTCCAGCCTTGGATATATTCAAAATCCAACTGGACATGGCCCTCAGCAAACTCCTGCAGCTGACCCTGCTGGAGCAGGTGCTGGACTAGAGGAACCCAACCTCAGTGATTCTGTGATAAACCACACCTTGTTTGCCTCATTAGGAGGACCCAAATGTGACTCAAAACTTCTCCCATTCTACGAATTTGAGAGTCTTAACATTAATTTAAATGGGAGTGAGATCAGATTCCAAGACGTCAGGATGGCAGAAAGCTCTTCATCTCATAAAGCTCCTGGGCACCTTTTACTGGAATTAACTCTGGGCTTTTTTCCCTTCAGATATTCTCCAGCCTTTGCAAAGGAAACTGCAGTAACAAATCAGATTCTGCAACATTTTAAGTCCTGAAGCAAAATTCAGCAGTTTTAGAGGGACAGCATAAAAGGGAATGGGGCGGGGGAAGTGGGGTGGGAAGTATTTATAATCCCTTTAATATTTTAAAATTTAATTATATCCAAATTGGGTTAGCGAGACTGACAAGAATACTGCATCTAAAGCATGGAGCCCAGAGGCAGCACTGGAAAATGAGAGGAGAAATTAATAATAAAAAACCCCTATTGCTTCAAGGCAGCAGACTGGAACACTGACATTCCATTACTCCGTCTGTCTGCTGAATTCATTTAGCATCTGTGGCCTAAATAGGCTACTTTTAAAGAGCCATGCTCCAGTTTTTATGTTGGCAGGGGGCGGGGGTTGTCAGAGGGCTTTTCTTCCCTGAAATGTGTCTTGGGAAGGCACATCAGTGAATGGGGGAGAGCCACCCTGACCTCTCCGCAGTCGCAGTTAAATAATTTCTTGGGGTGGCTTTAATGCCTTCCAGAGTGGGGTCTGCAGCTTTTGGGGCACTGCAGGCACGTTCCTGAGGGCAGATCTGGAGCAGGGATGCTGTGTGTGGCACTGGAGCCCGGGTTTAAATCTGTGAAGGCACCACCTCGCCCAAGTGCAGCCATTTCCAGCAGCTCTGTACTAAAACAAGGTATTAGAAGGTATTAGAAGTGCAGATTGTCAAAATGTTCTCCTCTCCCTTCTCTGAAACCCCCAGCAGTGCCCCCTGCCCCAGCCTGTCCTCCAACTGTGCCACCCCAGAACCCCCGGCTCTCCCTCGGGATGCTCCTTCCGCTCCCTGCTCCAAGGCTTTGGGGAGAGCTGAGACCAACCCCGGGGCAGGAGCTGGGCAGGGCTCACACTGGAGGCCGGGGAGGTGCCTCGGCAGCAGGATGGGAGGGGAAGAAGGCAATGATTCTCCACCTCATTCCTTAGAAACCTACAAGTGTTTCACTTCTGGGCCTTTCCTGAAACATCTGGATACCAGGAGGATAAAAGGTACCAGTGGAACCTCCCAGGAAGATCAATTGTTTAAAGCTTTCTGTGTATTTCCAGTCTTCCTGGCTTCCGTCCCAAGATTACAGAAACAGGTCTGTGACTTTCCTTGGAGTAGAATATAATGTATTCTGTGTAGTTTCTATTTTTTCTGTTTCCATTTTATGCAAATAAACTTTTATTCCCTCTCCCCTGATTTATCATCTTCGAGGTCTTTGTGTAAATTATGCACAAAGGAAAACCATGGATTTTATGGGAAGTCGTATAGAAGCTGTTAAAATTGGCCTTTTCTCCTCCCCCTCATTGTTCTTTGCTCTCAGTGTGGGTTTTATCAAAAGTTTTTATCGAGTTTAATGGAGATTCCCCAGCAGACAGAGGCACAGTAAAGATTTTACGGATGCAGTTTGCCATGAAACACGGCCGTGCTTTTGGATTTCAAGCACGAAGGGTCTTATGCAGCAGAGTCTGAGCTACCTGAGAGTCCAAGTGTTGGCTGTCCCAGCGGAGGGAGTCCCAGGGAGTGCCCAGGGCTGGTGGAGAGCGGCTGCACCCAGCCTTGAAGGGCAGGGCAAGGGTGAGACCCTCGGGGTTCTCGGGCCGTGTGCCGGGAGCCAGAGCTCAGGAACTGCCCAGAGTCGTCGTCAAGGGGACACTGCTGATTTCTAAGAAAATCTAATATTTTGGTTCTGAAGAGAATCTTGCCTGTTGTCATGTATCCAACACTGACATAGGCATCCTCCAGTAAAACAAGTCCTGCCCTAAAAATGTAATCATAGTTTTAATCCTTTCACTGGCGGTTTTTTTTCATCACTGAATACCATCATTGTCTCCTCCTTTGGTCACCTTCTGCTTGACTCCACAGACACTGAAGCCAGAGCTAAATTGGTTCAAGAATGTGTAAATACTGCATTAATGTTTCTTGATATCATCCCCTTACAGTCTCCACCTTGGCTGCTCCTAAAACAGCTATCTGTAAACTTCCTTCCTTTGTCCTGAACTAGTTATTTCTGCTTCCAGGAGGGCTGTCTTCTCTTTCTGCGTTTCAACAGAACTGGAAATAAATACCTGGCTTGCATCTTGCCCAGCACGTGTGCTGCAGGGAAACCTAACCACTAGAGAGCTGCTCCTAAAGAGTTGTGTTATTCCTTCTTCCTCCCATTAGGCAGCAGTCCAGCCAAATTTACCTTTGCTTTGACTTAAACATATTTCTTTTCTCTTCTTTTTATACAGCAACAGCCTGGCCTTAGGCAAATCCCCTGGGAGCCTCGGTTCAGATGCACCTGTGCTACACAGGCAAACAGATATTGCCAAGCTGCTGCTGCTCTCTCTGGGCTCACACAGCAATATTTCACTGGGGCTCTTACGGGATCCGGCTCCTCCACAAAGGAAATGTCCTGTAGTGTTGAAAGAGGACTTAATTTCAGTTATCATTATTTCATAGAATGAGAACTGTACAGTTATAAATCACCAGAGAGTTTTCTGCAGTGTTCATTGAATTCTTTCTGCTTTAGGCTCTCAACTATTTCTTCCAACTTACAGCCTTTTCTGCTGAACTTCTTTCTTTAACCTCTCACTTCTGCCTTTCCTTTTTCCTCTGTGTAGATAAATAAATCCCAATTAGACCCATGCCCAGAATTATGCCAGATTACTTTCTATCATCTTATTCCCTTTGCTTATGTATCTTCATGGCAGTGTCTGCGTTGGTAACAAAAAATTCTGTAATCACACCAAAACTGGCAGGAGAAGACCTGTTTTTGATGAGCACATACAGATTCCTGTTAGAGATGTGTTTATTAGTGGCAATAATAAACCACTGGTTGGTGTGATTTGGCTGACTTGTGTTTAACTTGCATTTGAGAGGTTCCATCTCTTTAAAAACTTTCCTCCAGAGAGTAGCTCGGTTCCTTTTTCTGAAAAGAAGCAACGCCCTCCCCCAGGTTGTTTCTTGACTGAAGTAAATGCTGTGACTCCTCAGGTCCCAGACAACCAACAGATAATTAGTTCCAATTAAGTTCTCTCACAGGTGCTTACGAAATTGCCATTGGAAGCAGCCGGTTCTCTTGGAAGGTGAACTGAGTAGTGGGGAAGGGAGCACCAAAGACCAGAGGAGCAGCACAGGATCGGTCCTGGTGTGGTGCTGCTTTTGGCTTTAGCAGGAGTATGTATGAGGTGTTTTTTTTTCCTTTTAGAGGTGGGGTTGCTCACTGTGGATCTTTGCTGAGCTTCTCTTGCTCTTTAAAAAGGAAAAGGGCTAAGCAAGGAGGAACCTTAGGGTGGTCCCTATGTGTGAGGGGTGCTGAGGACAGCCCAGTGCATACGCAGCAGTCCCGGCAGGGCAGCAGCCGCCCTGGCAGCTCCCTGCCCTCGCCTGGTCCCCTCGGAGCGAGCCCGAAGGGTTTTCCTTGCAGTGGGTGTGTGTTGGGGGAGTGGCCCCCAAGGTCTGACCTGTCTCGGGTTGGCTTGTTACTGGGGTAACTTTGGGTTTGTTAAAGCTGCTTCTTGTTCAGAGAACACAAGGATCGTGTCTCTAAGTGGCTGTAGCCTATTGCTTTTTGTGAGAGGCGGGAGGGAGTTACAGATCTTATGTTTAAAGAGGAAAAGCATCTATAAACCCAACCCGTGACTAAAGGCACAAAAAAAGCTGAGGATTTTTACCCCTCTCCCAGTT